>VWPU01016468.1:0-65501 GCA_013398955.1 Callaeas wilsoni | reverse complement strand
CCCAGCCCAGCCCAGCCCGGCGCGGGGCTGCGGGAGGGGGGCGAGAAGGAGCGGCCGCTCGGCGTTGCCCCGGCACTGCCCGCACCTGCAGTCTGCCGGGGAGGGCGGGGGGACCGGCTGAAGTAGGTCACTGCATCACGGAGAACTGGTGTGCGCTAGCAGTGCCCGCCCTGTTCTCTCTCCCGGGGGGCAGCTGCCGGGGCTGTTGTTACCTTGCGTTTTCCAGCGGCAGGGAGAGCATCCTCCCCCTCCCCCGCAGGAGCCGCGCCCTGCCGCCGCGGCGCGCCGCCTCCGCCGCCCCCAGCCCACCCCGCCGGGCCCGGGAGCGGCCGAGCGGGGCGCGGCTCCTCCGCCCTCCCCGCCAACACTTGCAGCGGGGGGCTCCCGGTCTTGGGGAGCCCGTTCCCGTCGGGTCGCTTTTGGTCCTGCTGGTCCTGGCAGGAGCGAAGGGCGGTAGCCCGGCACTCTCCCCTTTGTTCGAGGGAGGCTGCTGGGTAGGGTGGGCGAAAAAATCCCAGTGAGGGTGTGGAAGAAGGAGAGGGAGAACAGTCATGGGGTCGGGCTGCTGAAAGCGTCCAGACCCTAAAGCTCCTTGGGGCTAGTTTTTGTTGGTTTGGGGGTTTTTTGGGTTGGGGTTTTTTTCGGGTTTTTTTGGTTTTTTGTTTTTTTTTTTTTTTTAAGAGGAAATGAGGCTGGACCTGCATTTGACGCATTCAAATTCAAGTTTTCACAATCATTCACCACTAAATATCGTGCACACGCAAATCCCACAAAATGAGGATGAAGTGCTCCCAACACAATTAGTGTCCTCCCGAAGAAGCAAATCCTGTTCAAATTTCCATTTGTGCAGATTCTTGTTATCACTGTTCACCACATTGCACGAAGTTACACCAAACCCTCCTGGCACCGGCAGAAGCCGATGCATTACACCAATGCATTTATCTGAATGCTGGTGTTCCTCTCCCAAGGAACAATTGGTGTGGATTGAAAGCATTCTAAGGCGGCTGTGGCACCCTTGGGAACAAGGCATGAGACAGCTGTAGATGCAAACAGAGGAGGGAAGTGAGGGCTGTGGGAGCCTGGCCAGCCCTGCAGTGCCGAGCACGCCGTCCCCTCCCCACTGCAGCAATCCCGTAATCAGTATTGATAATTTGTAGTCGGCCAGGGATTTACCGCTGCAGAAGGCCTGTTAGGAATTCTGTCACAAGGGAAGGAAGGGCTCCTCAGCCTGGTGTTAATGATCTCGCAGCACACAAATATAAAGATTTCTGCGGCAAGAGTGATGCCAGGAATGATTAGGTTTACCCAGAGACAGAGGGATTGTGTGGCGCCAGTTTGTCTATTAATCCCTGGTTAACGAGCTGCCTATAACAGCAATAAAAAGCTGTGCAGCTACCTACCTCAAGTTTCTAAAAACACTAATTAAAACAACATTCAATTAGAAAGTTAAAGTTACTTTATTAAAAGCATCTTCCATCTTTAAACTCACAAAACTTACAGGATTCTCCTCGCCATTTCTTTAAATTATATTCTTCCTTGTTATAGTTATTCATAGACAAAATTTGGATCTAGACAGCCTATTAGAATAAACCACTTTATCTCAAGAGTTACTATAAAGCAACTAATTTCATTTTCCTGTGGAAAAATAGATGCATTCTCAGTAATGCACATTTCCAGTTAGGACTAAATGAGCTACATTTGTTCTGTGCTCAAACTTTACCCAGTAGAGCACTAAAAGAACTACAGAGTGCCCGATTTTTTTCCCCTGTTGAGCACCAGATTTTGCAAAGTGGCAATAAAGGCTAGGTCCTGCTACCACTGGAGCCAGCAAAACATTTCTAATCAGCTTGACCCAGCCCACTATTATGTTTTTGGCCCTGGTCCAGCAAGACACTTAATCAGGTGTCTGAACATGTGAATAGTGCTACTGGCTTTGGACAAAACTCTTCATGTAACTCAGGTTAGGCAGATGCTAAATACCTTGAACAAGCCTGTGTTTATATTCTGCCATATAAGGCAAAATTAAGCCTAATTTTCTGTTAGGCTGTGTAAAATAAAAGGTTTTCAGGGAAAGATTCTTTTATTTACGTAGGAATTTCAACAGCTGCAAGAATTTTTGGAGATCATTACACTCTGAATGCCCCCAAGATTCTTCTTTCTGTTTAGTTTACATGGTATATGAATGATGCATGCCACACAAGCATCTTTGTTTGGGTTTTTTTTTAAGTGTGTCCTTTTTTAAAATTCCATGTAACACTACTGTACAGAAATTCTGGGAGCTTTTAAACTTCATCATCCCCCTGGCACCATCTTCCACATGAAATATGTATTGGATAGAGGGACCCCTTCATGCCTTAAGTTCCCAAGCAAACAGAATGCGTGTTACGTAAATCAGGGCCTTTGCAGGTAGGGTCACTACAGACAAATCAGGCCACACATCTGGTTTGATAAACTTACTTAGTGTAAGGTACATAGATGGCAGTGTGAGGGTGAAGCAGTCTGTGATGCCACTGGAACTAAAAAAGTGTTTGAAACCATTATTTCATTGTTTTGTTGTGGTGTTTTATTTAAAGAATATTTGTTATTCGAACATATTCAGACAACCATCATACAGAAAATCTCAGTCCCAATTATGGTTCTGGTTTTTTTTATAGGAAGTTGTTTCACAGAAATACATGGCGTATGTATTAATAGTGTGTTTAGGAAGTGTTTTAATGCCAACTCCTTTTGAGGTAGTCAGGAACACTGTAAGGTGATAAATGGGTGGGATTATAAGCATACAGGAATTCAGGCAGCCCCATGCTCCCTCTTTCTCATATCTCAGTAAGACTGATTAAACCACTGTAGAAGCACTTTAGAGTTGCTCTTCTACTTTGTCATTTGCATTTTAGTTATAAGCTCAGACCTTGATACTTACCTTAATGGATGCAAGGCCACTGCCAGGTTTTTCTATTAACTCAGTACTAATTGTTTTATCTGGTATGTAACATACGTATGAAGTCATAAATAAGTGTATGGTTGTTGAGTTTAACTGGTTCAATTATTTTAATAAGTAGACTTTTTTTGCTGCAAAGGGGTAAGAATTCTGCCTCTGATCTGCCACTACACTTCACAATTGCTTGATCGTCAACAACTGCACATGAGTAGTCATCTGAATATCAATGGCAATGACAAGCTTCAAGTTAAACGACATATGGCTAAGCGCCAGGCTGAATTTGGACTGAACACGCTTCTTTTCATATTATTTGGTTTTAAGCTGAAGGTTTTAACCTTCCCTTTTTATAAATAAATGAACACACGTCAGCTCTGAATTATTTCCAACTGTCAGAAAATTGCATATATCTGTAAATAGGAAATTACTTTAAGAGAAGAATAAACATAGGCAAGAATCAGAAAGTAATTTATTGTATCATAATGCTGGCAGAAATGTGATTTGACTGAGATACCACTATTCCAAATTTTTTCAAGACCTAGGAGAAGAAATAACAGAATATGCTGAGGTGGAAAGAACCCATCAGGGTCATTGACTCCATCTCCTGGCCCTACACAGCACCATGCCCAAGAGTCACACCATGTGCCCGTAGAGCATTGTCCAAACACTTCTTGAACTTTGTCAGGCTGGTGCTGTGACCACTTCTGTGGGAACCCTGTTCCAGTGCACAACAACCCTCTGGGTGAAAAACCTTTCCCTGATATAATTTTGATATGATAAGGAAACTGAAGAGATAACATTTCAGTTCGTTTATTTTTTCTGAGAACTTTTATTACTTAGCTAATATAAAAATATTGGTAAGTAAAATTCGCTAAAGAACTGAGGTTAACACCTATTCACATTCTTTTCTTGGTTTTTAAAGATTACTCTTCCTGCTATTGAGAATTAAGGCAGGAATAATTTTAAAAACAGTCCATATGGCCAAGGATTTATATTGCCTCATAGCAGTTCTTTACTTACCCTGTGAGGTGTACAGGCAGGAGGATGGAACGTCATCTATTCCATTTTCTTATGGAAGATATCCCATAACACACAGAGGAAATAAAAATAAAATTCAGCAGCTTGAACACTTCCAAAATATTCTTCCACCTCCATTACCATCACCTCTTTGTCCCAATATAAGCTCTAGTTAAACTAAAAACTTCCCTGTTTAATAATGTATTCCCGTAATTAATTCACATTGATTTTGTGAATTTGGATTTTCTTTAATTTATTATTTAAGACTAGAAATTTTTTTACTATTTTTATTGGTATTTGTCCTACAATAGTACATTTTTCTAGATCACATTTTGCATGCATATTTTTTATTATATATACTCTGTAATCTAACCTTATGGTTTGATTTATCTCAGGTGACATTTATATTAATTTCTTTAGAAAATAATTCTCCATTTTCAAATTAATAGCATTAATTTGGAAAAAAAACTTATTACAAAAGAGAGATGGGGCACTCACATCCTGCAATATATTTAGATAGTGTTTTAGCCTTCAAAGACTATACAATATTAACTAATTAATTCTCTTAATTGCTTGCAGTGAGAAGTCAGCATTATTTTGTAGTCTAAAACACAGAGAGCAGAAGGTTCCCATGACAGATCAGTCTTGACCTGTGCAACATTTTCATATAGGTCTAATTTAACCACCTTATTAGTTCATAGACAAAAGAAACAAAGAGATGCTCAGCACTCCTGAAAAGTAACAAGCCTTAGGAGTCGTGAAGTAGGCATCCAAAAATGGTGCCACACCACGTAATTGATATAGTTGGAAAATTGACTCACTAAAAGCTTTGCTAAACCTGGTACAGCAAAAAAGCTGACCATAAGGGACCGAGGGTGGCATCTGGCCCTGTGACCAGTGGGCAGCACCACCTCTGGAAGTGAAGTCCTCCAGCAAGCCTGCTCACAGGCTGGAGCGAGGAGGTGTAAATGTGCCTTTCGACTTCGGTTCTCAGGCTTCCAAACCCTTTATCCTGGCACTCTCAGTAGTTCTGCCCAAGAGGAGGAGCAAAAGTTACCTCATGAAGCAGCAGTGCATGCTTACCTCTGCAGTAACTACCTTCCAAAAATCCACTGCCCGTTCTCCATACAATTCACCTTTATAAACAAAACCTAGTGCCATCCTCAGGTGGCTTGTAGAGATCATGTCTTCTTCAGCATTTATCCATAAAATGGATGATAGATGAACCAACTTTGCAAATGATTCTTGCCTCACTGGAGCCAGTGGAGTACAGCCACTGGCCTCAGCACATTCAGCTGGTCTTTAGCCTATGGGGACACAGAAACTGGCAGCTGATTTGGAGGAATGGCTGCTATTCGCAAGTCTTTCTAGGCTACACGCAACCCTCATAGTATTCAACGGAAACAGACGGAAGTGTTGTTGGTTTTCATTCGGTTTAAAAGCACTGTTGATCCCACTTGGAAGCGTGGGTCCCCACAGGGAGTGTCAGCCAGCGATTCTACCTGGGACAGGTATCTGAATCCTGCAAGGTGCTGGGTACCCATGACTGCAGGGCAGACGGTACCTATTCCTCTAGCTGTTCAACACTTTTCAAAAATGGACAAAAATTGCTTTGGAGACCTCAATCCACATGGACCTGCATCCTGAGTCCAAAAAAAAATGGACTGATGCAGAAATGCTGGCTCCCGGGAACTAAATACTTATGACATCATGTATCTGACAAATACCAGCATACAAAGTTGATCTGAAATGATTTCATTTTCTCTTCCACTTACATTTTTCTTTTTCCTGTCTTCTAATGCATAATTTAACCAATGAAGTGAATTTAAGCTATTTCTGCCAGGATGTGTAGTTAAACTGGTGCACAGCATCTGCACAAGACATTAGGCTTTGCAGAATATATTTAGAAATGTTATCTTTTTAAAGGTATAGCTGTCAAGTCCAAGCAGTTAATAAATAAATTATGATTTATGCCTTCATTCTAATACATGAATCTTATCACTGTTGTAGCAGTTATTGTGTGGAGAAATCGTGATCCTTCACAGACACAATCACAAAACAGGATTGTTACGAGTTTTTCACTAATTTTGCCCCAAGCAGGTAGTTTAGTTTAGAGAGGTGACTAAGGATGGGGTTAGTAAACTCTGAAGCACCTGTGGTGAGATACAAGCATGACTGTACCTCCACAGCACACAGGGAGACGTCAGCACCTCTGGCTATGGTCAAGGTCTGCCCGGAGTGAATGTACTCATAATTCAGTGACCCAGAGGAAAATGCAGGGAGGAATGGTGAGACTTCAGCTGTCCCTTGGGCTCTTCACCCACAGGCAAAGAGAAGCCCTGGTTCAGTCTCTTCTGTTGTTGTGGGTGGAGAAAAAGAGGTGGCAGTGGGTGCACTCCTGCCCCTGAGCCAAACAGGTGGTGATTGGCCTCCAGATGTGGTGCTGGGATGTGGTGGCCCTTGTCCCAGAATCCTCCCTCCCCACAGAATACTGAGCCACGGAGCTGTGTCTTCTTTCCACTCTCCCATGGGAAGAACATCATACTAGAGAGAGGACAAGAGAGCACACAGGAGGGAGGATGACCTACACCTAGGAACTGAGGATCCCAGGAGCATCGCTAGATTTTGCATGATACGGCAAAATAGAAACAGCTGTGGGAGCAGAAAATAGAACTTGAGTTTCTTTGGGTGGCAGTTAGGAACCTTTGGCTTAAATTTCCTCATTCCGAGAGTTTGACCCCAGCTCTGGCATTTCCCAGTCAAAGATGTCACTGTAGGCAGTTGCTCCAAAGGGCAGGAGTAAGACAGCCAGCAGTGTTTCTCCTCAGCTGCATTTTAAAAGAAAACTGTGGCTGCTCCTCTGTTTATGAAGAACCCTCTGCTATTTACATGTGCCACATGCTCCCAGGAAATCGGCTACACAGATTTTTTCAGAGGACTGGCTGTGAGCTGGAAGAATACACAATTCTCCATGTTAGTGGATTAAACATTGCAAGTCTGAGCTATCCTTGCTTGTCCAAAGTCTAGCATCCTTCAATGCACACCAATTTAAAGAGCACAAATTGTGGTTTTTCTGTATTCTCATGACCCCTCTTCATCTGTGTAGGAATTTCTAGGATTCAGATTTTTGATTTAGAAACCTGAGTTTTCTTAAGCATCATTTTAGGCACCTAGTTCCTTTATTGGATTTGTAGGTTAATCATTTTATGACCTGACTTTCTCCTCTTTAAGGTGGGGATAATCTTTGGTACTTACCTCAGAGTCGGGGTGTGAGGTTATGTTCCATACTGCATGGAAGTATGTAACCATGCTCTGATGTTATAGAAGTTGCCAAAATCCGTACTGATCAGATTAGGAAACAGAGCGAGTTACCTGCTAAAGCTGTATTAGCATTCTGTGCTATTGAGGTACTTTTTTATAATCCTTAGGGAATTTCTTAGGTAAAGAAAAAATAATGATGTGTGTATTTTATACTACTGATGGCATAGAATTCTACAAACTGAGAATTTACCCTAAGCTAAGGTACACTCTACCTGAAGGTAGATGAAGTATCTTTCAATGCTTAAGGTTTTTACATTTAAATATATTTACTAGTCACTAAGTAGCTACAACTTCTGTTCTTAATGCTATTTTTGATGCCTTCAAAATTATTAAAATCATGAATTTTCCTTTTGGACCAAGATTTCTGGTATATACAAGTTCAAATTCATCCTCTGGTTTCCAGTAGGATGACTCTTGATGTCATTTCATTGGCAGAGCTCCCTGGAGTGACTAATAGCATCATGGTTATTATTTTTTATTTTTCAAAAGACTGTGGAGACCATAGCCATGTCAAAGATGCACAAAAAATTTTTAGCAACATTGCTATATGAAGTGTAGCAAAAATTACATTTTCTGATTTACTAGTATTTTTGTACTGCAAATCCTCCAGTTGCCTGAATGGAGCTGTAAGAAATGTTGCATGTACCTAGGAAATCTTAAAACAAATGGATGAATCAATCTCCATAATTATTCAGAGACATTTTTGGAAGTAAAATTCATTTCTGCAACCCATCTTATTAGTCTATTAACTATTTTGATATATTTGTTGCTTACTTTATTCATGTGAAAAGAAAGGGCAGCTGATATTACTCAAGTCCTGTTTATATCACTTGAATATACCTTCTTTGTTTCCAGGTACTGGTGTTTATTCAATTTATTATGTAGGTGCAATACAAAAAGCTATTTCTAAGCTAATATCTTTTCTATGTGCTCAGATATTTTTTGATGCTGTCAAGACTGCAGTTAGGGGGCTTTCAATATTATATGCTGTAGGTAGGAACGAAGTCCTGATTCCTGATTTAAAGACCTAAATGTTTAATATTTGTCAACAAACCACTTGTTCTCAAGGCAAATAACTTCTTGCTGGGAAATGATATTTTAAGTCTAAATATCATCATTTTCCAAGTAAAATATCAGTAATGACTTCATAAGAAAAGTAATAGTAAGGTATTTATCTTGAGCTGCATTGACAATTCAAGTCACTCCATTTTGAAGTGCATTCACTTTTTTTTGCAGTGAAACATTAAGAAGGGAAATATCTTACTTAGAGGATCATACTGCATTTGATTAACACTGTAAAGTATTTCATCTTCTTGTTGTGAGAGGCCTGAAAAACAGGATTAAACATGACAGAGGTACTTTCAAGTCCTCTGCAAAATTATAATTACCAGTTTGCATAGTTTTACAGTGCTGTTCTAGAGGTCTCATCTCTGCTGGCATCCTGCTTTCTGCACAAAGATGTGAACGGGGCTGCCAAGGGTAAAAAATTGCAATAAGAACAAATACTGAACCCATTCAGCAAAATCAAGGCATTTAGATAAGCAAACATGTAATCTACAGAATGAAGGTTACAAAATTGTATTTAGTAAATTTCTATGTAGTTATACAAATAGAATTTCCAAGATTAAAACAAAATTAAGAAAAATATTGTGGAAACAGAACGTCGTATCAGATGGACCCTGGTCTGTCCCTGAACTGTGACTCTACTATTTGTATAGTCTTTTAATGTTATTGGCATGTAGGGGTAAGTCTGAGATAGCAGTTAGGAAGATTTCTGTTTGAGATGACTCTCAATGTCCTTGTAAACAATCTGCCGTCCTAATCAGTTTCCCATCTACTCCATCCCCATGACCTACTGATTTCCAGTCTCATCCATTTCCTCAGTATCACCTTTCCCTGATTTTCTTAACCTAGTTTCATTTTCCAGTCAGTCAGGTGTTACCCTCATTCTTGATCCAGTTTCAATCATTATATTCCCTGACTTTACCTTCTTGCTTTTCCTTCTTTTTT
This sequence comes from Callaeas wilsoni, assembly GCA_013398955.1. Taxonomy (NCBI): domain Eukaryota; kingdom Metazoa; phylum Chordata; class Aves; order Passeriformes; family Callaeidae; genus Callaeas; species Callaeas wilsoni. The sequence goes on along the minus strand of VWPU01016468.1, from coordinate 56,221 downwards.
TAATTTGTCTGCTCTTGGCAATTACTTCCACAATGCAGATTCAGCTCTCATCCCTTCATACGGTCACTTCATTCTTGTAGTCCTTCACACTTCTGTGAGGCCAGAAGGGGAGGAATTGAGTCTGCAGGATAGTTGTTTCCTCTTTTTTATTTTTCCAGTTTCCAGTGCTCCTCTGGTCCACAGCATCACTCTCAGCCCAGGTGGAATCAGAATCCAGCACAAAGTGGCTTAAGAGAAACCAGCTGTAAAGCTTGGATTTTTATCTCTCAGACACGGCTGAAAGCTGAAATCTTATATTTCACTGCCCTATTCCATGGCCAGGCTAGGACAGATTTTTCAAATGAAGAATGATTTCTGGGCACAAAGCACTAGAATCTTTCAAACCAATGCAATAACCACTTGTTTAGTTTACCCACATGCATGTATATTTCCCTAATCATCTTCACAGAAATAGCAAAATGTTTTTTAGCTAAAAGCTTCTCCAAAATTCAGCAAGAGGCAGTCTTCCTGCCAAGAAAACTGTGGACCAAACTGTAGTTTAACAATTTGATGTTCAGTGGAAGGACATTTTTAATAATGCAGTGGAAGAAACAAAGCAATGCAAGACGGGAAATAGCAGTGGCTGAATGTGGTTGGACATATAAGTGGCTAAAATGTGCAAAGGCCAGGAACACCAGTCTTGCCAGAATTAGCTCCTAAACCAGTGGAAATCTATGGGTGTAGTAGACTCATGTTGATTTACATCTGATGAACCAGTTTTTCCCCCTTTAAATCTCCCAAAGCATCAACTTAGGAGGAAACATCTCCTTTATTATTTTAAAAAACCATGTAAGAGCCAGCTACACTTTAAAAAAAAAAGGAGAATTTACTTAGGCAGAAAAAGAAACTTTTTTTTTAATACTGGATAAAGACCCTGATCATATAATGAAAGAGACAGAATAGGCTGTTATAAATTGGCATTAGAGTATGTCTAAGTCCTGCTACTTTTAGAACATTTTAAAAATTCGATGGACAATCCAGTTCTGGAAGTTTGATAAGTCTGTTATAAAGGACAGGCTGAACAACAAAGAAGTTCTGTTTTGCCATTAATGACGGATTGTTGATGCTGCTGCACAGTGCCCTGAAAATCTCTCTATTGCAAGATCTTTTTTTTTTTTATGCTAAATGAGACAAACACCCTTACACCAACAATCAGTGGAGCATCTCTGCAGGGTTCAGCTCCTCATGTGGTTAATTTAGCAGCAGAGCAGCGTCTCCAAATTCATCAAGATTTTCTTCTAAGTGGAGGCTGGTATTGCAGAAAAAATAGAGAGACACAGACAGAGAGAGATAGCTGCAGAGAAAGAGATAGACTGACAGAGGAAATGTACTCTAGAAATTTTCAGTAGTATTTCGGGATGGGAAAAATACCACTAAATTCAAAAACAGTAAAAAAGAGGGAAGGAGAAGAGAAAGATGAAAAAGATAAGTGGGTCATGAAAGACTTAATTGGGAGCAGTTACATCCCCGAAAGTCCATATAAATTTTTACAGTGTAGACATTTATGCATTAATTTTACATCTTCAAAAATCAAAGTGCTTCTATGATGCAAATATGAGCAAAGCTACTTAAAACACAGGTCACTTCACTGTGATCAGTGGCTCTTGTTCTAGTTTCATTGTAGCATTAATTGTAATAAAAGTATCCCACCAGCAAATGTTCCCTCTCAGCCAATTTAATCAATTCTGAATAGTATACTGATTTCTTCGCACCATCAGCATGGCTTCCAAGAAGAGGCTGTCATTCTTTATCTTTCTTTTTTTTTCTTGTTAATTTTATGTATCTTCTGGTTAGCATACACAATAATATTTATAATCTATGCCCAACCATGATGGATTTTAGCAACATGCTGTTGAGAGGTATCATTCTTTTCATTACGGAGACAATCAAATGTTTGCATATATGCATAAAGTCATGGCAGGATACAATAGTAGAAGTATAAATCTGGTAATTAGTGGTAATATCTGCATAGATTGTTTAGGTAAAGATCACATAGAAAAATCCAAAAGCCACAGAGTGACAGATATGTGTCATCTGGAAGGGTTTGGTTCTGTCATTTCATTAATTTGAGCACCTAATATAGTGTCTCTTAAGCCACCTATTTGCCCAATAATCCCTCACCTTCCTGTTAGCCCTCCACTGGGCTTTCACCTGTTCCTCCATGTCACTCTCAAATTGGGGGATCCAAGACTGGATGTAGTACCTCAGGTGCAGCTCCACAGCACTGAATGCCTTTGGTCAATGGTGAACCCAACCCCTCCTGCTGATTCACACACACCTCTGCTTCCCTTCTCTGTCTTCCAAACCTGGACCATTTAAAAGAAAGATTGAAAAAATAGCAAAAAAAAAAAAAACCAAGCTCTCCCTTGTGAGACTTTTGGAGCCAACCTACACATGCAGAATTTATTTCTGCAATTTTTTTTTTTTTAAAGTCACTCCTCCAGTATCCATTCCTATTTTGGTTCTTACGCTTCATCCTTCAGCATTGTCAGTTATGGGTTTAGGAACCCATCATCCAAAACCTCATTTGGGCATTTGTACTTTTTTTGGACTGTGGAGAAGACTAACAGAAAATTTTCCTATGCCTTTCAATGCTGTAAAAATAGATTTTCACACTAGCCCCAGTTTCTAGATTTGGTGACCTGCCAGAAGATACTTCTCCTAGTCATTCTGCTGCCCACTGGTTAGCAGAAAACACCAAAGGAAAAGATGAGTTTTACAGAATCTGCTTTGTGTCAGCGCGGTTGGTGTCATTTTTGCTTACTCTGTGCAGTGCTTTCAAAGTCCTTCAAAACCTGAAGACATTATTTTTGAATCAGAGGATTTCTCCAAAGATAAATGTGCCTTTCATAGGCTGCCTACATAGGGAGACTATCTTAAATTAGGGATTACATTTCTCTAAACCCAGAAATTTAGTCCTTTGTAATATTTCATGATTAAATAGGCCCTTGCTCCTACATATACCCCACTGAATAGACTTTAAATTGTATAAAAACATTTACGTTCCAATAGTCTTTGTTATGAAATAGAGGAATTAAGCCATACAACATAAAGCATCAGAGTAACACAGTTTCCATTACCCACCTTCTTGGGTTTAAAGGAAAAATTTTCCATAATTACAAATTATGTCGACAGGCAAACTCCAGTATCAAAGGGTTTTATATGGAAACTCAGAAGTTGTTTACTAGGAGCTGGTTTTGTTCTGGCATTCAAATTTAAAATACTACTGTTAATTAACACAATTATAATGTATTATAATTGTATTATTACAAAGATTGGAATTCCTTTGTAAGTAATTTACTTACACATGGCATTTGCAATTGTGTACAGAAAGCAAACATTATAAAGAAAATGCCTTTATTCAAACTGATGAGACATTCTTTTTTTAAAATATCCCACAAAATTAAAATTCCATTCAAAACCCAGAAGTAAATTGGATTTTCCAGACTGTCTCCTTTCATTGTCTTTTACATTTTGACATTTAGTCGGTAGTCATGTCAGCCAGTAAGAATGATTGTGTAGCATAAAGATGCAGTTGCACATATTTGGCTTTGGGTTAAGTACATTAAATACACGGGAATAGCTCAGAATCAACCAATAAGCTTACACAAATAATTTTTAAAAAATATATATATACACACACACATATACTTTTTATGTATAGACATATGTATGAACTAACTAATGAATGATTCTATGTGTTTGATTTTTGGACCCTGTAAAATGGGTTTTTTAGTCTATATGAATGATTAGTTTTGAAAGATACTATCTACAGTCTTCACAGCAGCATATTTTCTCTTGAATGGATTCTCTTGATATTTATGGTGTGAAAATAATTGCAATAGGTTTTGCACTCAGTGCGGTGACTCAACAAGCAAGGAATGCATTTAATTACTGGAATGCAAAGATTGAGAGTCCACCCCTACAAGAAATCATAATTGCATTTATATCATATCATACAAGCACAAAAGCACAAATTTCTACTTTGCTGGTTGCCCTGCTTCTTTTTTTTTTTTTTTTTTTTTTTTTTTTTTTTTGTCTAGGGAAAAAAAGAAAAAAAAGCACCTTGCAATTTATTTTGCTTATTGTTCTGAGCCTCAAGTTACAACTAAATAATTTTGGCCTTCATCAGTTCAAAGCACAATTCTGAAAATACTGGAAGACATTAAAGGTACCTGCACTTTGGAATGGCACAGGTTAATGAAGGTTGTGTTTACAACACCTATATGAGTTATAAAAATGTCGTATTTTATATCAGAGCTACAGTTCTGTTAAAACCATGTGCATATCTGAGCCAGAAAAATAGGAAGAACCATCCTGTCTGTTGATGGAAACTGTCACTGTAAAAATCTATCTCTGTTCCCTTGATCGAGGTACTCCACAACAGCTGAATGATGAAAACAGAAAAAGTTGGATTCCTCACCCGTTCTTTCCTAATTGCTTGCTTTTCCTGAACCACTTTGGGTCATTCCTTTCCTTGATGCTGTATCAATGGCTTGCTTTCAAAACGTATGGGTAGTTCTGCTAAAATTTGCTTTCTGGAGAAGCTCCGTATGAACAATTTGACTCTAATCTCAGCACAGAGATGAGGGGAGGGATTTCATAATGTAGCATCAGGTACCAGTCCAGAAAGGATCTGCTGTGTCCAGATGAAACGAAACAGTAGCAGAACTCCTATTTCCATCACGGAGACTGGCAATATGCAACGTTACCTCACTAGTTTCCAAGCATGATAAAAAACAGATGGCTTGGAATAAAATGGCACTCAGTGTCAAGTGTCAGTGGTGACGCATGGCCAGGTGATGCACGACCAGGAAGAGTTTGTCGAGCCTACATAAAGGGATAAGGGTGATGCAAGTTTAAGTCAGTGGAAGCCTCTGAAGACATCGCCAGGAAAAACTAAATAAATGCCACTGTTCCAAACACACATGGATGACAGTGAGATTCAGATAAATAAAAGTTGTACTGTCAGCCAGCTCTCTCACACGCTGCTCTAGTAACCCAGTCTTACTGTGCTGGAACAGAACCCGTAGCATGATTCATACCTTGGGAAGATGCTGTTTGATCATAGTAGGCTGCATGACTAAACCGTTGCCATTCTATTTCATCATATTTGATTTGCATCCTCCCTCAAGGGGCTGCTTCACCAGCCAGCACCTGTATTGCCTGCAGCACTCGCAAAGAGACAGCCTGTGCCAGCAGAGGTGTCACTTATACAGAATTCAGGAGAGCTCTGTTCCTCAGGATGCTTTCCTACAGAACAGGTCTGTGATCCAAGGCATTTTTTTTCACCTCTGGGTCGTTTTTTCCCCAGCATGCCTTGCCTCTCTTTCTCACACCATAAGCTCTTTGGCATAGGGTGTTTGCATCTGACACATTTTTACAGAAAGTAGTGCAGATCTCAGCTGGGCCCCCGCGTACTCCCACAAGGAGATGACGAGATGACCTTAAGAGAATACTGGGAGGTAGCATCCATCCCTGATAGCCTAGTCCTGGGTGTTCTGCTGGGTTCTCTGCCTGAGGCACCAGAGGAGATTGGAGTGCTCAACACAAGGACTTGGAATTTCATGTCCCACCTGTGCTCAGTTCAGCACCAAGCTGCAGACACACTGCTGCTGTGGTGGCTGAAGCCTGCATGCTGCTGAGGAAAAGTAGGCTGCTTGCAGGCTTGGCAGCTTCCAATCTGTAACTCAGCTCTCCCCGCCCCACACTTAGACAGTGAAGGAGTTCCAGCTCCTTTGCAAGTCCTTCCCTGGTGCTTCAGCTGCCAGTGTGGCCCCAGAACCAAGCCAAGCACCACAGAAAACAGCTTGGCTCAGGGGTCTCCTGAGCACTACATGTCCACTTCTGAGGGAAGGGTCAGCAATCTGGGGTTGTCCTCTTGCAGGGAAGTCCTGAAGCAAACTCCACTAGGCTGATGTTATGGAAGGCTAGTGCAGTTGGTTGCTCCAGTCCCAGGAATGCTGAGACAAGACACGAAAAGGCTGGGGTGATTGTGTTGAGAAGAGTCTCTGAAAAGCCTTCTGCTTCCCTGGCCTTCAGACATGTGCATCAGGACTCCTGAAAACACTGGTTTTAGCCTGCATGGAGATTGAGATCTTGGTTCAGTGGTGCTCACCAGGAGGGATCTTCAAAGCCATGTTAATAGAAACTTTGGAGTGAAATATCTGGCTTTTAAAGACATTTTATATGTAACCTGTCTCAGAAGTGTAAAAGAGTTTAATGTCTTTGTGTCCTGGTGAAAGGGTATGTGACAACCCTTCAGGCATACAAGGCAGAGCAAATACATTACACACCGTGAGCACTAAATCACACGAGGCAAATCCACCCCTTCAGAAACTCCAGAGCTCAAGTTTTTGTTTCATAAATAATTCATTTAAGACTCTAAGTGATAGATCAGGAGATAAGGGTTTTTACTGAGAACAGGAAAATTAGTGATAGAATCAGACCCAGAACAATACATGAAGAATCCTTACTACTACTCTAGTAGGAGCCCTAAGCTAAAAGTAAAACAGATTTTTCTGTAAGACATGACAGAGCCAAGCTTGCCACAATGCCAATCAAAAGAAACTGTTTGCCCCAGGTGCAAGTATGTGACAAAACCAACAACAGTTCTCAAGCAGGTAAGGTGAGCCAAATAAGGAAGGTTATTTCCTCCTGGTCTTGCTGCTTTCCTCTGGGTGCTTGCTGAAAGCCTATTCACTTTTTCCATCTAGTCCACATTCAGGAAAATTACTTTGGTTCAAATCATCCCATAGCTGAATTTCCAGTCTTTTTTGCTTCCAATGAATACAGAAGACAGTGGACAACAGAATGGTTCCTGTCTGGGGCTGCCTTAAAAATTTTCAGACTTCTGATGTTTGCATAACTTTCACACTTACATGATAATCAGAAACGATCTGTGTCTCTGGTGGCCTCTTATGAAGGTAGGTGTAAGTTCAGCATCTTAAACATCAGTATCCTGCCAAATCATCTGAAGAACAGGGTTTGAACTTCTGACTGCACAAAAATTAAACAGTTATGTTCAGTTAACCAGCAGGAAATAAAGCTGTCTTAGGACTACTGTAGCCTTTAAGTTCATTCTTCACTCTTCATCCTCCCCATTGTTTTCGAAGTCTGTTTTAGTAACTTACATCCTTTCCTACACAGAAAGCTCTACGGGCAGAAAACTGGGGGAAGACAAATGAGGTGTGGAGGTAAAGGGGGAAACATGTGGAAGGGATGCCTTGTAAAGGCAAAGCAGACCTTAAAGAATGTTGTCTTTTCCCCTTGTGGCAAAAAAAAATCTCTGGAATTTTTGTTTTCACCTTGGTTGAAGTTCTCTTAAGTTCAAATCAATTTCAAGAGGGCCACAGTCCTCTGTGTTAGTACTGGCTCCTTTGCCCTCCCCTCAGAGGACTTTCAGCACTGAACTGCCAAGGGCTTCTTCATGCCAACATGATCCATGGGCTCTCCAAAGGGGTAGCTCAGAAGAGAGTGCAGCATCTGGCTCTGCCACTGCTATGGACCAGTTTCTGCAGAGCTGAAGAAGGAGGAGATAGTCCATGGCTTTCTTGTCTTGTCTTCCCATGTTTCCACCAGCATGCAGTGTGGTGAGGCTGTGGGGGCCCCAAGTGCACCAACAGGCACATGTCTGTTGTATTCCTTCCACGCTAGAAGGAAATGTGCATGTTTCCAGTGACTAGAAAGCACAATGTGACTATGACAAAGCATCTGCATCAGTGTTTGTTTTGAGTAATCATGACAAAGTTGTTGTTCTTTTACATTCAAAAAAACCCCTTACATCAAAATCTCATTTTGGAAATGGGCTTGCATTAGCTCAACAAAGAAGTCCCATTAACTCATGTCACAGATGATTGTAATAGTCAGGGTTCAGTAAATGGGTTTTCTCATTGTTTCAGCAGTGAAAATTACACACAGTGAAATAATACAAAATAATAACTTTACATCTTAACATTCTGACATCATAAAGTGAACAAAGACATTTGACTCTAACCACACATGGTAAGTAAAAGTGACAGGCCTGGTACCTGAAGTAGTCCAAAAAGCCATAGTCATTATCAGCGATAGACTAGGTTGTAAAATTAGGGGCAATTTTTAGTGAGACTTGTGCCACTCTCCAATCTGCACGTTTGCATGCATTTGTATTTCTGCGCTATAGGTTCAAGAAAACCATCACTGGACAGTCTTTCCATAAGCAAACAGCTTCTTTTGTATTCCATGGGATGGGTTTTCCAGACAGACCCTGTGCTGTCACCTAAATTATGCAGTGGAAGTGGTATGCAAGGCCTTGCACTCAAGGACAGGGTTCATTGGTACAGTCTGACACAGTCTTAATAAGAAGCTGAAGGTCAGATCTGTTGCTTGCATTGATTTGTGTATTTTGAAGAACTGATGCTACAAGGATCCCTGGTTTCATGGCCACTCTGTGCTTTCATGGATGACACTAATGCTGGATTCCATCCCAAACCATCTTAAAGACTTTTGTCAAAGGATCTTATGTTAGAGAGAATAAAATTGGTGATACTTCTGCCAAAACCTAGGAGCATTCATGAGGGTTACAGAAATTAATGCCTAAAATTGTTTTTTCAAACTCCTAGTTGCCACAGAAGCAGATTAGAGCTATCCCAAGTTCTTCCTTTCTTGTTTTCTGGACATATTATAGGAAATTCTAGAGTCACGGTAGAGAGAGGAAACTCACTGATTCACACTTTTTTTGCTGTATTTTCTGTTTCTTGTTACTTTTTCATAGTACCTGCTTACTGTATTGCCTAGATATAGAAATACCAAAAAATTCAGGGACAGGGGACATGACCAAAACTCTGTTCTCATCTCTATCTTAAACCGCATTGTAGTATATTAAGAGTGCCATTTTAAACACTTGGCCACCAAAGAATGGCCCCAGGTGAGTGGGAGTCCTGTGCCACCTTTCCCTACTGTGAAGCAGGTGAGCACTCTAGAGCATTAAAGAGTCCCTAAGCTGTAAAGCAACTTTATTTTTGTTGGGGAAGCTGGAAAAGCACACATATACATAAGGTTGGGAGATGGACTCGACCTAATACTCTGGTGAGCTGTGTTTTGCATTCAGAGAGTAACAAAATAAACCCCACCTATGTGAACCACCAAAATGAGATGTCACTCATGGCTGAGCATAAGGGATGGATAAGAAGTACTTGCTGCAGGGGCTTTGCTTTCATTCTCTCCATCACTGGTGACTCCATAAGCCTATAAACATCCTTAGGCTTCCTGACAGTGAAGATAGATTTGCTAGCCTTAAGACAACCTAATTTGTTTAACTTAAGACATCTGAATGGGACCATCGCTCTCTGGTGATGCTTATCTCTCCCTTGACTAAAAAGTAAGCTTTCATGATTTCTGCAAAGTAGCTGTCTTAAATAATGGCCAGCATTAATTAAAGTGAATCCCAGGCTGATAGATCTCAGACATGCCAAAAAATTAATGATACCTAGAATCCATATTACTCTTGCCCCATCTTGAGTTTTAATTCTCCCAGTCCCATGTGCTTGTTCCAGTACGAGCCCACCACTTTAGCAGCACTCATCATGTAACTTTCTTCAAATGTCCCACCACCTATGGGGACACATCACAGCTGGGATTATATAACGTCATCTTGCTTGGCAGAAAAGGATGCAGCACATTACTACAATGGATTAGTCAAAAAAAAATTTAATTACGGGTCAGCAGAGTGTGGCTGTTGGTGTTCACAAAATTGTGTGACTTAAAGCATTGTCTTGACAAGCTGAAAGCTCTAGCACCTCAGAGGGAGCATCACCAAAATGACATTTGTAACAAACCACATTGTCAATAACATCCATCAGAAATCCATATGAAGGATGGGTGTGATAGGTCTTCTCTACCTGCATTTCATGCTTAATCTTACATCTTAATGCTTCGGTGTCTTCCAGAGGAGAAAACTAAGCAGGATTTCAGTTCAGCCTCAGAAAGGCAACTGAGAACAGGGCTGAGCTGTGTTATGGATTGCACATTCTGACCATGGGCAGTTTCTTTTTCCTTCCAGGTGTGGAGAACTTCAAGAACTAGTTGGCAGGGGGTACTTGAAATGTCAAAATACAGTAACATTACACATTAATATATGTAATGTATACATATTAATGTATGTGATTAATATATATACATATCAATGTGTGTATAAAATACATTTCTTATACGCGGACTGAATTCAGTAAGGCAAAAATAATCAGCACATTTTCCTTCATCCGATGTTAATTAGAAGTAACATTTACACTTTTCTCTCTCCCTTCATGTGTTAAAAATAGTCTTGCTTATGAATAATGGTCTCTGCTGTGACACAGCAATCTGTCTGAGCTGTGCTTTGGCAAGGAACAAAATGTGACCCAAATTGCCCATGGCCCATCAGTCAGGACAGATTTTCATTTTACAGTGTAAACTGTAAAAAATTCCTTATAGCTATTGGATAACAGATGAGAACAGACAGGAAGAGTTTAGCAGTGCTTTCCTTAACCTTCCTATTTCTCCCAGAAGTAAATAAGTGGTTGCTGACTTCTAATGGCAGCCATAGCACTCTGCCTTAGTAGCTTCATTCATTGGGCAAGTGAGCTGCGAGACTGGCAACAGACGACTTTTCTGTCATTAGCAGAGCAATACGGGATGTATCTGAATAAACATATTATCTGAGATCAGTAGAGCACTTTCAAAGAGGATCATCAAAACACCCCAGCTGACCACGCTTTGGTTCACACATCAGAGCAATCTTGGAGCACAAGCGAGTTTAGCTGAGAGCTATTGAACCTGGAAGGTGTGTATTAGCAGTACAGCTACTATGCCCCAGGCTCTCATGGTTGTTCAGACCATGGGACCATACTAGCCTAAAGAAAAGATCCCCAAAATTATACAACATAAGCATGAAATTCTTGGAATTGTTTCCTTCCAGAGGTCCAGTCCTGCTGTTCTTCCCTTCTTGCTCATGCAGTTGTAGAACTGGAGGCCTTAAAAGGCCCCTGAAGATCTTACCCGGACCAGCAAGTAGAGCCCACAAAGGAAAGCAGGGATGTTCACCCAACAGAGGGAGTAGTTTCACAGTTTCTAAATACAGCTGTTGAAAATAATGCCAGAAGTTTGAGAAAAGGGTGAGGTTGGCTTAAAACAATAATATTAACATACATTTGAGACTTCAGAAAAAAAACATGCATTCTTGAGTTTCAAAGCCATCTGGGTTCATTCTTTTCTGAAGCTGTCAAAGATTTAGGGGCATTTGATAGTATTTCTAAGGCTTTCTCTGCAACTCTGAATATGAGGAATTTATTCTTAAAAAGTAGATGAGGTTCTGGAATAATCACACAGTTTCAGAATTTAAGACCTCTGAATACTAGTATATTCACAGCAAAATTACAAGGAATGTTAATACTGAATTCTCTTCTGGTTTTAGCAAAAGTCAGTGTTCTTAATGCATATAAACATTTAGATCTTGCGGCATATAACAAAAAGATTCTGTTGCCATCTTTTGTCAACACTGTTCTTGCCTAGCAATTTCCCTATCAAAGCTTTTGTAGTATTAAGATTACCATCATTTACTCTCCTTCATTTAACTTGCACAGTTAATGGAATGATATGTAGCCTACATGACTGCACAAGGAGGGATGTAATTAGCAAGCCGGTGGAAACACATTTGGAAAATAAACTTCGTTGCAATCACTGCTTGTCTTCAAGGGTTTTGAAAAGCTTCACTATGAGGCAGGTAATTTTCGTGCCTGTTTCAGGTTACGCAGGAGGCCCTGTGCAGATTGCCCAAGTGCTCTGCTCTTGGTTGTCTGGTCTTTGTGTGCTGCTTTCTGAACAGAAAATCTCAAGATAACAGGCTTCCATTGCTAAAACACTAACCCTTGGGATCTGGGAAAGTACAGTTACCTCCCTGTCTAACCTGTGTGACATGGGCCAGCCACTTTAATCAGACTACCAACTGGGTTAGCATTACTGCTTTCAGCTTTTTTAATGTGTTTTAAGGAAATGTTTAAGGAAAGGAGAGCTGAAGAAAGCAGGGCTCCTGCTACTCAGAGCTGAGCCTGATCGAGGGGAACATGTCATCACGATGTTGATGCTGGACACCAAAGGAGGAGTGTGCCTCTTCAGGTCCTTTGACACCCTCAGCCCTTTAAGTCTACAGCAGGAAAACCAGTGTTTGCCATCATGAAAGGTTGTTTGGTTCCCAGGTTTGCAGAAGCCTCCAGAACTTCTGTGAGTATTCAAGCCAAGTTCCAGCTGTGGTTGAAGGAATCTCTAGGGCTAGTGGAGTCTAGATGAGTACCACAAAAAAACCCAAAATTTAATTCTTGTAAAGGATGGAAAGTCATCCTAATTCTTCCAGTATCCAGAAGGAACTGAGACAATTATTTTGCCAGCATGCTTTCAGTGCACCTATTGCACTGAAGGAAAGAGTGCTGAGCATGTTCTTATCTTTCTCTTGCTGTGTTTGCAGATGGCAAGCTGGGAAAGAAAACACCTTTCACTAATCATTTCAAATGCTGTTAGGAAGCAAAACATATTCAATGTCAAGCAAAGATAAAAAATATTGACAAAGGCCCCAGAAGGCAAGATTCCTAGAATACTGCTTTGTATACCTTTTTCTACAAAAATATCTCAAGGTATACATTTTAGCAGTGATTCAGCAGGTCTTGTACAAGATCCTGCTTGTATCATCAATGGCCATGTCTTTAACACACAACCCAGTGTCCATTTTCTCTGTTTAGCAACCTGCCAGTGTTTGATGTGCATCCACTCCATAACCTTGCTACTGTGAAGGACACAATTCCAGTGGTATGGGCAGCTGTCTGGGCAAGCCCTCCTCAAAGAAAAGTCTAGAAAACCACATCTATGTGCTTACTGGATGAAGGTCTAAGTGAACAATTCATGATGTTTATCATTATTCATAATTCAACATACATCAGATGGACATGATTTTTCTCTTCAGAAGATTTTTGAGTTATTCTTTGCAAGTTGGTATTTAGGCCTTAAACCAAAATCCTGTCAAGACAAGCCTCCTTGGCAGCCTAAATTCACAGAAAGCAAAGTCTTCAGTACACTCAACCTCAAATCCTGTCCTTTACCAATGGTTTCTGAAAAGCTGTATCTCCTTTAAGCGAGTTATTCAAGGTACATGATTAGAGGCCCTTGTCCAAAGCTTAATTAAATTAACTAATCCTTTACTGGCAGCTAGAAATTTCTTCTTGAACCATGGATTATTCAAATATCACCATACTGAGCAGAACCCATAGCCTCTCAAGCCCTCATCAAGCTCAGGTTTATTTCTGAGTAGGAAAAGCAAAATCAAAATCCACAAGAGCATCCATGAGAAAGGCTGATTGAGAGTTTCGTATGTATCCACAGTCTGAAGATCAAAGGACTATCTGATTTTCCTTTAGCAACAACAAGGTTAATTTGGTCTAATCTGTTAAGTACAATACTTTGAGTCATACATATTTTAAGCCACAATTTCACATGCTGGCAGCAAATGCGTGTCTGCCTCTGCAGATATGATACTGATAATAGCAGGGATTTGTGTGTGCCAAGATGAATTTTGAAGCATCCTGCCTTAACATCCATGTGTTACGGAGTGTGGGCAGTGGGCAGGGTATTGCCCCAGGACCCAGGAGAGCCAGCTCTAGTCTGGGCTCGGTCACTGGCTTGCCAAGTGACCAAGTACAAGACTGTTTTCTTGCCTACAAGCAATTAGGAAGGGTGAACATGGCACACTGCATAATAATTAGGTATTGGTATCACCATTTTTAGAGCAGTGCCACCTTAGTTCGTTACTGGGGCCTACAGGCATTATAAAGTCAGCAAAGATAGCACCGTAAAGGTAAATTACAAGGGTATTAATTGCATCAACTAGTATAGACTAGACCTGAGTGTGAAAGTCACATATTTTGGCCAGTAAGTGGGGAAGGAAAAGCTTTGTTTCAAGTACTTAAGCATATTAAGGACATTATGCAAATTATTTGATAAACGTGTCCTCATTTCTGGTTTTATTTTTAATTTTCTGGATGGCCTTTTCATTTGTAAGATAATGTCTTTAGCATCTGCCTATGGCAATATATGGCCAGCTTTTTGTAGCTGTCCTCAGTTGCATTTGGATACGTCAGAGGCATTGTAAGAGCTTCATGTCTCTCCACTTGCCAGGGGAGACTGGAGTCGTGGCACTCTTCCAGTGCTAAATGCATTTCCTGGTAGCCAGATTCACTTTCCATAAACCAGAGAGGCCTGTCTGCATTATGCCCAAGGCTGAGGTCATGTAGAGGACCAGAAGCCATCTCTGCAGTTCTGAGGATCACATTTATGATTTGATAAAGGCTCAATGTTGAGATGAAACAGTCGAAAGTAAATAATCTAGAGAAATCTGCCAGGTGGGTGATAGAGTAGTTTTTCTGGTCCTTAGCCACTCATCTCAGCTAGAGATTCACTAAGGAGAAGCTGGGGAAGTGAAGCATGCTAACAAGGTCTCTCCTTTCAGCTTACAAGGAAAAGATGAAGGAGCTGTCCATGCTTTCGCTGATCTGCTCCTGTTTTTACCCGGAACCTCGCAACATGAACATCTATAAATATGATGGTGAGTGATGTTTACTGGAAATCATCCTGCAGGTCAGAAAATGTGCTAGTGCTGGGAAACTACTCAGTTCACCTCCTAGTCCATAGTGTTAGTTGATGAATATTTTGCTGATTTAACAATTTAATTGCTGGTTTGGGCTATTACTTTCTATGGAATGTGCAGTACCCATGATGCTGGATATTGTTCCTAATAGGAGCTAACTAAACTTTTAATGTCAGCCCTCTCATACTGAGCTGTTCTTTCCCTACTCCCCATTTGAGAATTACAGCTCTTTATAGCTGGCATAATTCCTAAGAAAATGAAGGAAAGATGAAAGCATGCTTAAAAAATTTATCAGCTTGGGCACTGCTCGCAGGGTGTGTGCAATGGCACAGAACCCCAAAAAGCTTCTAAAATTGCTGTAAATTTTTATCTTTATGAGATTAAGGTATAATTAAGCTATTACAGATAAAATTGAATATACTCCGGAGAACAGTTTTCAGACCATAATCTGCCATTGCATTTAAAATGCCCAAGGCAAAGATGCTAAATCATTTGTCTGTGCTTCTGATCCTACTCTGATATCGATGCCGCTTCTCTCCTCAATACTGTTGGTGTATTGAAGAACTCACAATTTCCCAACATATCGTGCAGATATGGAAGTGAAACAAATCAACAAACGTGCCTCAGGCCAGGCCTTCGAACTGATCCTAAAGCCGCCATCTCCAGTCTCAGAAGCACCACGAACTTTAGCTTCTCCAAAGAAGAAAGAACTCTCTCTTGAGGAGATCCAGAAAAAGCTGGAGGCTGCAGAGGAGAGGAGAAAGGTATTGTTTCTTAAAAAAAAAAAAAAAAAAAAAAAAAAAAACACCTAGTAATTAGACATGATTTAGTGTACAGAATAGCAGTTTCCTGCCCATTTGTGTGTTTTCTATTGCCATCACTGACTCATGGTAGCCTGCGTGGACAAAAATCATCAATATGTTTATAGAAATGAATAAGTTCATTTTCTTTCAGCAGCTTGCAAACAAGCCTCACTGGTTTCATGCTGGGGAAACATGCATCACAAAATAGATAGCTTCAGACAAGGGCCAGGTGGGCTCAAATGCACTTGCTTACTGTGCTAATGTAAGTAAGTGGTTCATGGCATCTGTAATAGTTGCTCAAAACCAGTGCAATTCTTGTGTCTGAGTTTAAGAGATAGATCTGCAATTCAAGCAGATGCTCTCTGGGCTACCAGATATTGACATCTTGTAGTGTCTGTGGAAATTATTCACAGGGTCTGCATGAGGCAGCTAACATGTCTTATTTATGCAATATAGAGGAGCACCCTGCACAGAGTGAGTTGGGGACCATTCACACACACTTGAATGAAGACACTAGCATAGCACAGACGCTAAGAGGCATTTCTAGCAGTTTCAGTAGTGATGGAAATTTGAAGCCTTGTTGGGTTTTCCACAGACTAAGTCTTATGATCCTACCCATAAAGTTGTTTCATAATCTCTAAGTTTGTCACATAGCATTTGGAAGAGTTGTTACACCTTTTTCACAAAGGCTGGCATGAAGGCAGCTGAAGTACCCATTACGTGCTTATTTGACTTTCATTGTGACTGATGTGTTGAAGAGGTCTTAATTTTCTCTAAGTCAGAGCTAAATCAGGTTGCTTTTTCTTTTTTCTTTTTCCAAAGACAAAAAGATAAGCTCCAGATTAGATAAATCAGAGGATGACAATGAGACACTGACCATAGCCAGCCTGAATTGCCAGTCTGGAAATTATCAATGTCCTATATAGGCACAGTATTTATGCTGTGTTGCACCATTTCAGAAAAATCATGTCTGGCTGCAATGACCACAGAAAAATCAAAATTGATAATATATTGTCCTGGTTAATTCATGTTTCTTTTTGTTGACACACAAAAAGAGAGCCACAGAAGCTTTAGGAGCTTAGGACTTTCTGTGTCCTTCACCCAGGAGATCAGTGTTATTTTGTGGCAAGTCAGACTGCACAGTTAAATAAGCATTAGAAACCCCTTCTACCTGCCCGTGGAGTCCTCAGTAGAGGGTTTCTGAAAATGAAACAAGCATGTATGTCTCTAAGCTTTTTATTTGTCTTTTAAACAATGTGATTTCTTGCTAAAACTGCCATTAACGGAACTTTTCCTGATGACATCAAAAATGTATACAGAAGGTCAGGGGCAGCATCTATGCCACAGATAGCACATGGATCAGATCCAGGAAAAGCAATTCCATTCTCTTTCACTCCTGTCAGATCAGATCAGGGTCACTGCCAAGAACACCAAGGGAATGGTTACGCAGGTGTGTGGTTTGTTCAGCATCTGCTGAAGTCAGTAGATCTGGATTACTGACAGGTCTTTAAAACCTGGCACTCAGTTTGGATTTGCAGTGAAACCTGACTGTTCTGGACCTCACTAATTCGAACAATTCTTCTAGACGAGAACTGCAGTGTTGCTACTTTTGTCATTTTTGCTGGCTTGCTAACAATGACTCTGTGGTTCTAGTACACACTCATTAGCACCATCGATTCTTTCAAAGAAATATTCCTGCCAGAGTATTCATTTCAGTAAGAGGACATGACTGAATATCAAAGGAATTTCCATTTGCACTAGCACCTGCTGGGAAGGATGAGCTCTCACACACCCAAGTTATGATATACCCCAAAAACTCAGTCCATGAAGTTCCTCTGTGCTGAGTACAAATGCTCAAGTAAAGATACAGACACAGAATGGAATGGCAGCAACTAAAAAGCCTGATATTATGCATATACTTGGTGGAAAATACAAATTGAATGTTTCAGAGATTTCATTACATTGATGTCATTACTGTTCATTTCTTCCTAAAGCAAAATTCTTTATGCAATAGATTGGTTATCAGTGATAGCAATACAGACACCTGCCATTTCTTCCCCTTGATACTATATTCATTTTGAATGAATGTATAACTGAGCTATTTTAATAGACAAGATTCTCCACATTAGCATTGCAGCAGAAATTGCTGGGAATGGAACAAAGAACAGAGCAAAATGTTTCTTTGCATCACCATTAAAATCCCCAGTGCTTTCACACCTCAGCTATTGGCTTCATTTTTGCCCTAAAAAAAAGAGCACAGTGCAGAGAAGAATAAAAAAGCAATTAGAGGAACAGAAAATCTTCCATAAGAAGAGAAATTAAACAGTCCACTTTTCCGCTTGGAAAGAGACAACAGATGAAAGATAAGATAGATGTCTACAAAGTCATGAATGGTAATGAGAAGATGAATAGGAACAATTATATTCTGTTTCACACAATCCAAAGGGGGCGAAACACTCAAGGAAACATCAGACAACAATTTCAAAAAGGAATCATCTTTTCATGTATTGTTTATTCAAGGTATATTTGTTATCACAGACTGTTTAGAGGTTATAAAAATACTGTTTCATTCAAAAAGATAACAGCAAAATTGATAGAGCACTACCTTGTAGGAAATTATTATGTGAATGGAACTTGTGACTCAGAAAATATGGAACTTGCTGACTGATGAAAGCTAGAGGGATTTGCCCAACTTCATCTAGAGTTTCTCTCAGCATCTTCTTCCACTTTCTGATGCTAGACAAACCAGGCAGACTTTTTCTAAAAGCCAGCATGGCTGTTACTATCATACTTTCCAATCTATGTACAAAGCTGTCAGGCATGGCCATTCTATATCATGTCCCTCCAGCACAGTTCTAATTAAAATCGAGTATAACTAATGGATGAGAATTGCCTTTTTGGGAAAAAAATCGCTAATGAATTTTACACTGCTTAGGAATTAAGTTCTGCTCTGTTAATTAGGCAGTGTTCATTAATAAATTTTCAAACTCATGAGAACATCTAGAGCAATACATGCACTTCAGCAGGCTCCTGCTTATGCTTTTCCCAGTTTATCATTCTTGTTAATTTCCTTGTAAGCTTTTACAGGACTCCTCTTTCCTTTTCTCCCCCTTTTTCTCTACCTCACCTGACAGTCATGGCCTCATACTCTCACAGACTTTCACCTGAGGCATTTTTTATTTTTTGCATTACACAGCAAAGTCCATTTGGGCTAGTTACAGATTTGTCCTTTCCATTTATAGAATCCTCTTTACAGCATGTCATTATTATCTCATTATTTTTTTTAGCATATGTGTGCTATATTTTCCTACCTTGGTGGATAATCAGAAAGCTCTTTTCATCCTTCTCAGTTAAGAAATTAGAGCACTGTGACATTGTATGCAGGAGAAGTTTTTCTTACAGAATATTTAACATTTATCAATTTTTACCCATTGGCTTGAATGTTCAGCTGTTAATATTAGTGGTGTACAGACCTCAAGGGCCATATGTCAAATTGTATATTTTTATTGCCCATGTTCAATTTACTTACTAGCATAAAAAAAGAAACACTAAAGGGATGTGCATTTCTACTAGACTTTGGATTATAGGAGAGAAACTGTATGTAATTAAATCCTTTTAATGGTTTTGTATTGGGATGAAATTGAATCAAGCTTATCTCTAGAGCTTAGTGTGACAAAGAATGCAGAAAAACAGTCTTTTTTTTTTTAACTTTCATGCTGTTGGATATAGACCTACAGCTTCATGGGTTTATAATGTCATTGCAATGAAATGCCACAAGACAAGCCTGCCATGCAGCCTGGTCTGTGCCGGGCTCACTGTGCTCCCCACAGCAGCAGCCAGCCCAGGGCAGCCCTGCAGCATCAGGACCACCCTCAGTGCTGGGCTTCAGCATCCAGCTTCCTGCCCCTTTGAGCCAGCCCCGCAGCCTGCCCAGAGGTGCCTCTTGATACTCTTAATCCATCTCTGCTTTGGCCATCCATGCTTTACTGCACCTTCGGGAGGCTGATGAGGAAAAGGCTTTGCCAAGGCAAGGAAGGTGGCAGAGCTGGGGTGATGCCTTAGGATTTTAGCTTTTACGTTTTTTATGTATTTGTAATCCTGTAATTCTTTAGTGTATAACTCTAAACTCCATGTAGAGTGTTAGCTACTGCTTTTCCATTTTGGTCAGACACAACAATTCCTCTCTAGGCCTGGGAATCAAGGACACCTTATTGTCTCAGACCCCAAGGAATGTAAACAAAAGTGAGTTGGGGGGAGCAAACTTGGGGTAAATTACTTCATAACCTGAAGCTGTAATTGGAAGATTAATCCTCAATATGCAAATATGCAAATAGGCCAAACCTATAAAAGTATGAAAACCCATGACCCGTCATCCATCCCTGGGGGGCTTTGTCTGCCCTTAAGGTACCCGAAGGCCCTTCAAAAAATACAACTGCTCTTTATTCCCTTAGTTTTGTCTGGCCTCTGTTTTTAGGTAAGCCCATCAAGGCATCAGGGGGACAAATGTTCGTGCCTGGACATTGCATGGCACCTACAAAACTGCCGCTCCAGGTGACAGGCAGAGAAGGGATGTGCACCTTCCCTGTCAGAAGTGGATCTTTCTTCTTCAATCTCATTTCTGTTACCCTTTCCCACCAAATTTTAAGGTGAGAAGGATGGGAATGATTATAGGTAGTGCCCAAGATATATGTCTCCTCTCTTGCCCACCTGTTGATCTCCCTTTCTATTGCTGCTGGCCCTCAGCTGTGCTTCTGTGGAGGAGGAATACAGCATGAAGCATTTTTCCATGTAAAGGTCCCAGTGATAGGTGTAATCAGCACCGGAAACAGATGTTTCTGTCACATTTTGATTTACACCATAGTGTGTCTATACGCAGTGCTTCACTCCTAAGTTTTACAAAAGATAGCCAAAACTGCAAGAAACTTTGCAGTTCCTCATCCAAAAAAAACATTAGCCTCTGGAATATGTGCCTGTAGGAAGATGTTTGCTACCAACAAGAAGAGGATTTGGTGTTAGGCACCAGGGTCTGTCTTGGAGTGCATGGAGCTATGAGCATACATCCCAGTGCTGGCAAACATTCTCTCCCCAGTCTGCCATGGGCTCTGCCACTAACAAACAACCATAAGACAATTTGACATTGATCTTCATTAACTTTATAAAGCCAGGCCTCAAACTGCAGCAGACCATGAAGGCAGAGGGCTTAGGTGGTACATCTTGCACACCCCGAACACGCCTTGTTCACCCCCACAGGTCACAACCATGAGAGCAGCAATTTTGTGCCAATTGAGGAAGAGAAAGTGAGTTTTCTTGAATCACAATATGGATGGGCTCTTTTTTTTTTACTCTACATCCCAAAATTCATTTGGCAGACTGCACAAAAATGAATTTTAAAAAGAAATCTTCATCTAAATTTAAGCAAATTTTTTCATCATCTAGCTTCATCCATAATTACAGATCACATATCTCTGACTCTCCTGCCAAAAGGGTATTTCTGAGTGCAGTCTAATTTGAGTCCATTCCCATGCTTTTACATGGAAAAATCCCAGCCTCAGTTCCTTCCCCTGAAAACATCAGTACTTCAAGTCACCATACCTAGGCTTCACTTTGGCATTTACCTTGCAGTGGGAGACTTTCCTCATGTCTTCACAGTCTGCTCCATTAATAGTATCTCTTAGATACACAGTATATTGAGGAATACCAACATTATTGCAGCTTCTTCTGAACAACTGCATTATAAAAAATAACCCAGTCAGTGAACCAATTTGTTTTAAAAGAGGAGCACTCATGACTGGTAGTGTGTCTCAGATATTCTAGTAACTAAGGGTACTGGTGTCTGAGGTTGAATGCGTTCAAGCTGAAATTCCCAGCTTAAAAGCAGTTGTCTGAACCCATTTCTTGTTTGAGAGCAATAAAGGATTACTTTTATCTCCATATCAATTACTTCAATATTTGGATATATCTGTCAAACAAAGATAGATAGATAGATGTGAGAAAATAAAGCATCTCTTACTCAGATAAGTAGAATTTTCTTCCTGTGAGTAATAATTAAACACTGTAACTCCAAAGCCAGTTTCCATAACTAATTTTGCTCATGAAGTGAGTGTTTAGTAGTTTGCATCTATCTCTGGTGAGCTAGATAACAGATGTGAATTTCCTTTAGAAGCACTCACCTCTTAAAACTGAAGATGAACATGATACTTTAAAAATATGACATGAGCATCACAGGAGTTTGCCTGCATTTTTAGCACAGCAATGTGTTTCTAGAAGGAAAGGTATCTGTACCAGGAATGTTCTCCAATATTTTTATTCCTCCATATTTAAATATTAACAAATAAACATTTTTGTTTCTCCACATTATTTTGAGGCCTTTTAGTACCTTAAGGGGGCTTGTAATATGGAGTGAAAGTGATTTTTTTCTAAGTGTAGATAGTGACAGAACAAGGAAGAATGGTTTTAAACTAAAAGAAGGGAAATTTAGATTAGATGGCAGGAGAAAGTTCTTTACTGTGTGGGTGGTGAGGCAGCAACACAGGTTGCTCAGAGAAGCTGTGGGTGCCCTGTCCCTCGCAGTGCCTAAGATCAGGTTGGATGGGGCTTTGCACAACCTGGTCTAGTGGAAGATGTCCCTGCCCATGGCAAGGGTGCTGGAACTGGATGATCTTTAAGGTCCCTTCCAATACAAGACGGTCCATGATTCTTTGATTCTATGATGTAGCATTGGATGCTGCAGCTGGAGCTGCATTGGTTAGGCCTTGTTATATTTAAGAAGTCTTCTGAATATTCCCCCTTGGATATTGCTTTTTGTTTTCTCCACCATTTCATATTTTTCTCTCTTTATTAGTCTTCCTTATCTTTCATCCCATTTACAGCCTTTTTTTTTTCATTTTCTCACCACATCTGTATAAGAAACACTTACCATAAGCAGTTTACAACTATGTTAGAACTATCAAAGATTTGAAAATATCCTTTCCAGCACTTCAAACACTGTTGAAAATAAACTTGAAATAAAAACTTCCTATGTATGTTGGAATCCTGCATCACTGTGGAACTGTGTGAGTCCAAACACAGCCATTTAAAAGCCAAGACAAACAACAAAAGGAGTCTATTAATCCCAGCTCCCCTGGGTATCCATGGTCATTCATTTACCCATTTCTGGATGTGTAGTAGACTTTGAACAGACAGGGTGGCCAAGTTCTTTTGCCAAATGGGTTGGAAACAGAAGATCATTTGACAATCCAGTACAAACACATACCAGCCGCCTTCCAGAATTGTCGTAAGGGGATTTCAGAATTGTCTGAACACCAGGGAAACACACAGACTGACAGCTGGGGTACAACACCAGTAGAGAAGGGACTTCAGTCTAAATGAGACTCTACCCTGTGGATGTTTTGTTGTGGGGATGGGGGGTTCCTTTATTTTGAACCAGTCCTGGGTACCAGTGATTTTCCTCACTCAAAATTCGTCACAATATGCCATTAAAGACATCTTGTAAAGGAAAATCCCATTAAGGGTTTACAGTGAGCTCCTGAGGCCTGGTTCAGCTTTCAAACAGTCTCTTTCTGGTGCCAACACGATTTGCATCCAGTAAATACTGAATTAGAGTATAAAGATTTTCTTCATTATCATGAATTAGTGGATAAATTACTCTTGAATGTACTGTCTGCCAGCACAGCATCCAGAAATGTGTGTACTTTCATATGAAGATCTTATTTTTCACTGTTCTCCAGGATTTATGATAAAAAGTCTTTCCAGAATGCAAAGGGCTTGAATGGAAGAAAACAAATCTTGAAAAATGGGCAATTTTCTTAAAGTCTCAAAGGCATTTTGCTACCTCCATTGAAAGCAAATGCTCTTTTAAAAAAAGCTTCTTATACACATAGTCCAAATCTTGCTTTTTATTAATGCATGGCTATGTCCTTGAAAATGTCTATTTTCCAAATCTGAAAAGGTCTGATTTTATAACACATTATATATGCATATTTAAACACCATGAAATGTTAGTTTCAAATGAACAAGTCACTTCTCAAATGTTTCATGGGAAAGGACATTACAATTAATTTTACAGCATCTATTCTATTCAAACTCCCAAGAGGAAGAGAAGTGGTTTCTCAGATTATCCGTTACTTTTAGATCATTTAAGCAAAGGGTTCACAAAATTCATACCAGCAAACAAAATTTAATGATCATAATATTTCCAAAAGTAGAAGAGAGATTGCCATTGAGTAGTAAATTAAACAGAAAATACAGAATAACTTCACAAGCACTGGTCAAACTGGGCCACTCAGGTTTGTCCACAAGTGGGAAAGAAAGATGAAAATATTTAATTATTTCAGTTTTACATTGCATCAAATCTTTTAAAATAACTTTTTATTATTAGCGAAATAACCTACAGTTAAGAACTGTTACATGCTAAGTATCTGAACTCAAACGTTTCAAAATAAACTACTTTTATTATATTATTGTTAAATTTTTTGATATTTTTATTAAACTTATAGGGCTTTTATGATTTTTTTCAATTGCTCTACAAAATTCCTTCTTTGCCCAGCTCTACTTGTCTTAGGCTCATACTTCTTCCATACTCCACAAGTGAAACTCCCTCTGCTTTTGGCTTGACCTGTCTGAGGGGTTTTGTTCCCTTTTGCAACGTCTTTCATCTGGCACAAGAGAGTCAAAGATATGAAAAATGCTTGCTCAATTATTACTCTGTTCAGCATATGCTGTAAGGGAGGGAAGAGCCAGGAAGAGTCTCTGGGAGGTACCAGCCTTTCCAGGAGACCATTCCTACCAGCAAGTGCTCCAGAGATCAGTTTGAGAAAAGAGCCCGTACCTGCAGCCAGGCCAGAGGTGAAACGCATTAAGTGATCGGGGTGCATGGAAGTGGCTCTCGCCTGTGATCTCAAGCAAGCCATTACAGCATTTCAAAGCCAGATGTGCTTTACTCCAACATCTTGCTGCAAGATGGTCTGCCTGGCCTTTGCAGCCTTTTCTAGGATCTGCTTGATTTGCCTCATCAGTGCATTTGGCTTTATGCATGTCTTCCTTTCATTAAAATATTTGTTTTCTCCTAGTTGAGTCTTCCTCATATAAAAGAATCTCAGCCTTTTTCAGTCCATTTAAAGCCACATGATAGAATTTATAAGGTTTCATTACCACTAATTGTAATTATTGGTTAAAGCCTTTAATTTAGGCCTTAAACTAACTCATTTTTATGGATCACAATGGTAACAGTGCCTTGGGATCAGCACTGAAATACGCGTTTAGCCTCCCGGAGCCCTATTTCATTCTCTGTTTTTCTGTTTCTTCTCATGCTCCCTTTCATTTATTTTATCCAGAAGTGTATGATGTTGTTTATCCTTTCCAAATAACTGTCTTTTCAACTAGACTTGCCTGGAGAATGGGCCTAATGCTGCAAGTTTTTTGGCTTCTTTCCTAGGACTAGTGGTTTCCTGTTAGCAATTTCATTTAAAATAAATAACAAAGCTTATGCTTCTGAGCAGTGAGTTTACAAAGAAGAACACAATATTGACCATAGACTGCATCTGTTTAATTCCTACTCACAGTTTTCATCTTCCTTGCAAAATACAAACTTTTAACTAAAAATTTTTATTATTTTCTGTGCAATAAAACTCTTTTTTTCCCTTCCTAATCAGTGAGATTAATCCGAATATAAGTGTAATGGGAAAAAACATTGTCTGAATTGATGGTGTCTGTCTTTCATGTCAATAAACTTCCAAGCCTGATATTAACAATTCAAGCACATTAAAGAAGAGTCCAGCCTGGGTGAAAATTGCACCTGTCCTGCATCAGGAATCTCCCTTTTAACTCTGTAAATTTCTTCAACCCCAGCTCCCTGTCTCTAAAGATAAAAGGCCTATAGCTAAAAGACTGCAGCTGTCAGAGGTTGAGCAACCACTGCAGTAATCCAGATGACCCAGGGCAGTAACACAACAGCATTTCTTGTTAACAGAAGTGCTTTGGACATTTCTCAGACATGTACCCCACATTTAGACAGTGATTCTAAACCCATGTTATTAAGGCTTATCTGATTCAGTCACAAAGTGACCTTTCCAAAAAAAAAGCAGCAAACTTTACACAGTTTCCACACTCGGGGAACTGTTGACTTATGGCAGCATACTGTGCTCCATGGCAACATGCTTTGCTCCACATGAGTATTTCATCTCAGCTACGTCTCTCTGTTTCCAGTCCCAGGAGGCCCAGGTGCTGAAACATCTGGCAGAGAAGAGAGAACATGAGCGAGAAGTGCTTCAAAAAGCTTTGGAGGAGAACAATAACTTCAGCAAAATGGCAGAGGAAAAGCTGATACTGAAAATGGAACAGATCAAAGAAAACCGTGAAGCTAATTTAGCTGCTCTTATTGAACGCCTCCAAGAGAAGGTAACCACACTATCACTCCTCACCTTAGACTAGAGAGGAAAATCTAATCAATATTTTGCAGACATGTTGTGCATAGTCCTTATCTCAGTTGCTACACTTGGCACTTTTTAAGTCAGAGCCACTGATGCCTGTCTAAATCACCACTCACTTTGAAAAAAGACTGGAGTGCTACAGTCACACAATCACAGGATGGTTGAGGTTGGAAGGGCCCTCTGAAGATCATCTGGTCCAACCCCAGGCTCAAGCAGGGCCACCTAGAGCCAGATGCCCAGGACCATGTCCAGGTGGCTTTTTAATATCTCCAAGGATGAAGACTCCTATTCCACTCTGGGCAACCTGTGCCAGTGCTTGGTCACCTTACAATGAAAAAGTGTTCCCTGATGTCCAGAGGGAACCTCATGGGTTTTAGTTTTTGCCCATTGCCCCTGGTCATGTCACTGGGCACCACTGGAAAGATCCTGACTGTGTTCCCTTCATTCAGGTGTTTATAAATATTTGTAAAATCCCCAAGCCACCTCTAAACTGAACAGTCCCAGCTCTCAGCCTTTCCTCATAGCAGAGGCTGAGCGATGCTCCTTAATCCTCATGGCCCTTTGCTGGACTGTCTCTAGAGAAAGATTCATTTTCTAGCTTTTAAGAAGTGCTGTGAACAAATGAAAGGTCACTTGTGTTTAGATTTCAGCTTCGAAGAAAAGTCATTAATCAAATCAAATAACTGCCCTATATCTGTAATTCTTGGCTTCTCAGAGGAGAAAGATGAAAAATTATGGGAAAAAAATTCTTTTATATACAGCAAAAGAGGTCTGTCCTTCCAAAAGTCTTGCAAGGAAGAGACTAAATTTTCCTATGGAGCTCTTTGGTACAGCCAGAGGAGACAGGGAATCACAAAGCCCACATGCAGGATGAAGTATGCCCTCCTCCAAAAAAACCCTTCCACACAAGGGAGAGAAACATGCAAATAAAGATTTAGAAGTGTTAACAAAAAGTTAATTAGTTCTGCATGAGTGATCACTTGTTTCTCTCAATAATGAGCTTTCTAATATATTAGTAAATTGGCTAAAGAAAATAGCTCACAAAGGTTTTCAAGGATATCTTCATAAGCACCTCTACATCTTTGATTTTGATGGAGACAAAAGTCTTGGAGATTAGGAAAGAAACAACAGCATCCAAAGGCTGATGCTACAAGTAACTATGCAAACAGGATAATTCTTGAGCTTAAGAACTATACCCAGATTACTTGACATTTTCTCATTTGCTTAGTTTGCAGGCACATACCCCAGACCTTATGAAAACAAAGGGGAAAGCCAATTGGTTATCCTCGAGGTCCAAAAGGAAGTGGGAAGGACAGCTGACGCATCTCTCTGTCCTAGGTTAATGTTAACAGACTGTTAAGCCCTGTTTCCACAGAAATATGATGGCATATATGCATGAAACGCAAGAAAGACTTCTGAGGAAAGATGACAGTAACTCACTTGGAAATAATTGTACTGACCAGTAATTAAAAATACTGTTTTGCCAACACCAAAACATCAAAAACAAACACCATTTGCCAGCATCAAAAGTGAATCCATAATACACAGAAAAAGAAGTGAGATATCTGGTTCCAGGTCTTCCAAAGTTACACAGAACTGTGGGTGCCCCAGGGTATTGGTGTCTAGAAGCTGCTGCAAAGATAACTTCTGTATACTGCATTTAATAGGAACACCAAGGAACAAGTCCTTTATAAAATCTAGCATTCAGTATTACAGATCTTTCCAGGACTAATTTACAGGTTAAGTTATTGCAATAGGTGGTATTCTTTGTCATAGCCAGAGAAAGAATCAAGAGGACAGGTAGCTTCAGTGTTTGGACTAAGGAGATGTTTGAGATGTTCAGATTGACCTATCTCATTAAAACTAGGTTCTTTGATCTTTGTTATCTGTAGCATTTAGGAACTGTATAAAGTAACTAACATACGATGTGAAGGCAATTAATTCCTCACTCATGTGTCCCTATATTTAGTTTAATATCCAGGAATTCAAAGGGCAAATGTGAGCATGTGGCACAATTTACTGTGCAAGCAGCCTCTCTCTGTGGCCGTTTAAAATGAAACTCTGTGAGGTGCTGAGTATTACAAGGCTGTATCAGATAAAGGACTGAGCTCCAGAGCAGGAGTAGAAAGTAAGCACAGAACATGCCTCGGGCTGGTCTGGTGGAAGACACCTCTCCTGTGTTGCATCCTTTAAAGATGGTTGTTCTGTGAAACAAGTTTTGCACAAGCATCAAATGCATGACCTAAACAGGTTGTCAGCATGAACCTCCCTGGGCAGGTGGAATGAGAAAAAGGTTTGATTTTTCCCTTATTGATGTTTTCCAGGAGAGGCATGCTGCAGAGGTCCGTAGAAACAAGGAGCTCCAGGTGGAACTGTCTGGCTGAAAACAGCAATGGTGGATGTGACCCATCCCCACCATTAGTAAACTCCCCCTGCCTATATTATTATGGATCATGCGATATCAGTATGGGAAATGTATGACGTGGTTTAAAAAAAAAAAGTAAAAATCAAGAACTCAATAAAAAACTTTAAAAAAGAAACAAAAAATAAAAACAAAATCAATGCGGTCTCTTTGCAGAATGATTTGCTTGATGTTTAAAAAACTTGGATCTTATTTTGTAAATACTTACATTTTTGTTAAAAAATACAATTATTGCATTATGCAAGTTATTTCATAATCTTACATGTCCTGTAACAGGCTTCTGATGTTGTCTATTTCCACTCGATTGAATTTGCTGGGTCTGTTCATTTGAAGCACCTCACGTCTAATTCCATTCCCTGCGACTTCTCATTCCAACCCACCATGAGGTCAGTAGTAGTTCTATGGTGCTAGAGACCAGTCATTGCCTAATAACCTAGACTGCTTTGCCATCAATAAGCTTTCTTGAAACAGTGACTAGATCACAGGTATCGTGACTTCACGTTCAGCTGTCCAAGACAAAAGGCTCTTAAAATGGTTTTTCAAATGCAACTTATGCTGCAGGACTCTGTACTGTGCTGTATAATTGAGGTTGAGTCGCCACGTGGAGTGTTTGTTGCATCTGCTTTTTGAGGTGAGAGGCAACAAAAACAGCTGTGCAACAGAATGAAATCAAGCAAGATTAGTTTGAGACAAATTTAAGAGGCACATTGTAACCATCAAGCTATGACAAATTCTGGATGATGCCAAACAGCCGTACAAATGCTAATTGTAAAGTGAGCTTAATTCACCACTTGAAAATTTATTGACGGAGCAACTAATAGATAGCATCAAGTGGCTTTATCTGTAGGTGCCATGATCTATGATACTTATCTGATGCTACCACATTACATGTGTAATAGTACAAGAGACTACCGAATATTTCACCTGGAACCCATGAGCCAGTCGTTACCTTTTTTTTTAATGACACTGCTGACTTCCATTCATCATGACCTTTACTCTTCAGTGTTAGCCAACCCTACCTAGTGACAGACATCTAGGACTAAGAGGGCTGAAGCAGGAGGAATGACTAGACAGGGTGCTTGTGCCAAGTACAGTATCACCAAACCTAACACATCATCCCCAAAATAGCTGCAGTTTTGAAGTTGTCCTTACCCCCCTGGAGGTTGCTGCCTGCATATTCTACTCTTCATTAGTGCTATTTTCCTGTATGTCATTGTGAGCAAGCTGTGATTAATAAAGAATTGGGGTTCTGTGAACTGAAAAAGGGCTTGTTTCTTCTCTCACTCCATTATGTCTCTGGCATGAGCTCATGTAAGGGGAAAACCTGATGTAGTCATAAAAGCACGGAAATGATACTTAAACAAGACCTATTAATAAACCACGCCTATTTCTCTGCTAATGTGGGACTAAACCCTGCTATGCATTTTCCAGTTCTTAGGCTGGTTGTTTTCAAAGATTACCGTGCAAACTGAGCCTGTAAATGTGACCTCTAGCACTGAGTTTATTAAAAAGAACTAGCTACATACACATGCACATTCATTCCTTAGTCCTGACTCAATATTGGGGGAAAAAGTGGAATCTGGGGAAAGAAAAGTAAATAATGTAGCTCTGGGTACATACATCAATAACAACAAGATTCTGGGTGTTAACACACTGAGTTTTAGGGTAAAAAATACTCATTTATAGGATTTATTGAAGAACAAAATCACTTGGGTTGCTGCTGAGCCAAAGAGCTGAGATGTAAAATTGAATCACACCCCATTTCGAACTGGACAGGTGATAAAGAATTATCTCTAGGATTATTTTTTTTTATTTAAAGTCATCAAAGTGGCATCATTTACTTGCTCTTTCAGAGAGGTGGACTTCATGCTCCTGGTCTGCAGTACTCAGTTTTTATTTTGGCAGACCATTTTATTTCAGAGCCAAGAGATGGCCTGCAGTCAAAAAGCAGCAGAAGTTGAATCCAAAGAAAGGCTGTGAGCTCAAGGCTGCGTGCAGTGGGCTCAATATCACAGGATGAAATGAGTACTCCAACTTGTTACAGCAGCTGGGTTTTCTTGCCTAAATTACTTATCTTTCTCATGAAAATACCCGAAGTAAACCTGGCAGAGAAGCCAGATAGCAGACGTTGAGTCTGGAAGACATGAACTTCAATGTTGCCAAACCTAAAAAGTTTGTATATTGCTTTAAGCCCCAGTAAAAAAGTGACATTATTATGATTAAATTTAAGGTCCAGGATCTTAGTTTGAGGGCATATGGATTCTGTTTTCATTTCCCAATGGCAAGCCACTTACAGTTTTCCCTATTCATTGACTTAACAAATTCTGGTAGTACTTCAAGCTCTTTTCCTGTTTGTCTTCCTGGCTATGGTTAATCAGAGAACAAGCCAAGGACAAATCTCTGGTGCTGAGCAAAGCAGAGCAACCTGCATCATTTCCATGGGATTCAACTCTCTGCCCCCACAAACAAGGGTGTCCACACCCAAAGTGCCTACTGGGATGGTCTCCAGCACATGCTCACCCCGTCACAGACCTGGGCTTTGCCTGGGAAGTGGTTCTCAACAGGGACCAAGGTTGCACAGGGCGAAAGAGAGAAGAACCAGACAGTGGGAGTGCTGCTGCTCCAGGTCACAGCCCATGCTCTGCTCGTCCTTACTTCGAACAGTGAGGGTCTACAGTTCATTTTATTAATGTATAACTATGCTTTGAAAGCTTGTTTGCAAATACACTGCCTATTTAATCTCTAATGGCAAAAAGAAATATCTGGAGACCTGCAGCATGACCATTTCCTTCTTTTACTCCTATTCCCTTCTATTTCCTTATATTTTGCTTTAGTACTGCCTTTCTAGCTCCTCCCTGCTTGTGATAGCAGAAGTGTATTGTTGCCATGGGTCTCTTCATGTGGAGCTACCGATAAAGGATCTCCTCGAAAAGTAATAAAATATAAGCATAAAACACCTGCTTTTTAAAGTATTACCATTTTGGTAAGACATCTCAGGGCCTTTTCAGTTCAACAGCAAGCAGAGTGCTCAGGGCTTTTAGATCAAAAAAATTAGGCTTCTTCATCGATTAATTGTAGATTCCCAAGTCCATGTCACGAGCTGTGAGCAGCTGCTGCTGAACTGCAGACCATTTTCCATAAGCTGCCTGAAACCTCCCACAGGACAGGAGGGAGCCTGGAGCACCGGCATTGCCCCACACAGATATTTCCTCCTCTCACTGGCCTACATGACGGCTCAGAAGCAGGGCAGAGCTGTGCTGCACACCCACAGAGGCACTTCTGGCCTCTGAGCTCCGCAAGTCCAAGGACTGCCACTCCAGGAGTGGGTAGGGTTCAATATCCTCTTGGTTAACTCATCAATTGTGTCAAAGCTGCCACGAGATGACTGCCTGAACAATCAAACAGGAATGGCTCAAACCTGTCACACTTCTCATGGTCCTACCAAAGACACAAGATTTACACTCAAACCAATTCATAGAATCCTAGAATCATTTAGGTTGGAAAAGACCTTTAAGATCATTGGGTCCTGGCATCATTAACCTGCCACTGCCAACTCCACCACTAAACCATGTTCCTACATGTCTTAAATACATCCAGTGATGGCAACTCACCCACTTCTGTTCCAGTGCTTGTTGGTGAAGAAATTTTTCCTAATATCACAGAGTCACAGAATCACAGAATCATTTAGGTAGGAAAAGACCATGGAGTCCAACCTATGGCCAAACACCACCATGTCAACCTAGACCATGGCACTAAGTTCATGTCCAGTCTTCCGTTAAACACATCCAGGGATGGTGACTCCACCACATCCCTGGGTAGCCCATTCCAACATCTATTCATCCTTTCTGTGAACAATTTCTTCCTGATGTTCAGACTGAACCTCCCCTGGCACAAACTTATGCTGTTTTCTCTTGTACTGCCACTTGTTACTGGGAGAAGAGACCAACCCTACTTCTACCTCCCAAATATTTCCAAAGTCAGGAGGCTTGGATGTAGGGTTTAAATTCACCACTAGTTCAGAACTTGAAAACTATGCCTTTCTTTCTCCTTCGTTATCATGATTCTTGTCACATAGAGGGCATTTTGTCTCTTTCTTTTTGAATGACTGGAAGAAAATCCTAACCCTTCTTTAGGCAAATAGCCACGTCTGCCCATTCCCTCCCTCTGGAATCCCCAAACATGTGACTCCTGTACAGCAGCACTGTACACACACGCATTTGTCTGCCTGCCTGCCATCCAGCAGCCCTGTCAGAGGGATGGGCTCTGTGATCAGCGCAGGAAAGAGTTTTACTCCCAGCACCTAAACTATGCTGAGAAGAGAGGTACTTCTCTCTCATCTCCCAGGAAAGGGACATGGTTTAGAAACTACATTTAGGGCAGCATGAACATCTTTCTCATCCAACTGTTGCCAGATCCCATCATGTCAAATCAAACCCTCCCATCAGGCTTTGATGGAGAGAAGGAAGGACTGCACAGGAACAGGCAGGCCCCAAGTCCATCTTGCAGCACATGCCCTGTTCTGAGCATATTCCAGCGCTGAGAAGAGGAGACGTTCACTCAGCAGAAGGGATATATTACCAGGGCGATAATGTAATAATTTTAGCCAACTTCCCCCGTGCCGCAGGGCTGGTGCCACAGTGATGCTGGTGCAATACTGCCATGCAGTGGCCAGACTTTGCAAGGGGGAGCATCTCTGAATACACCAGGGACTGATTGCAAGGATTTCCTCTGAAGAATGCCTATTCCATCTGCTGCGCAGTTTACACTGGGTCTTTATACAAAGCCAGTAGATACTGGCTTTGAAATCTGAAGCCTGAGTCCAGATATCTTCAGGTTTAACTCCACTGGAGCAGGAGTGGCATCACCACGAATAGCTGTAAGACCGAAAAAAGGACTGATATTTTTGTGTGGAACATGGAGCAGCCAGAATTACAATTATTGCAACACCTCTATGAGAAGCACTCCTGACTATGATAATTTCTGCATTACTGAAACGTCAAGTATGTCTAGAAAGCAACAGGTAGTGCACAGCAGCCAGCTCAGAAGAAAGACCGAGGACATGATAAAAGCAATGTCTGAAGTACAGGGAAGGGCAAAAGAAGCTACATCAGAAACCATCAGCAGATCGGGGGCTAAAAAAACTATGAAACAAATATCACATTTGAAAAGTAGTTTTCATCTCCCAACAAAGGAGAGAGCATGGACACCCTTGAAGCTGTTTCCCTTGAAAAACACTGAACTCTTTCTCCACCCCACACACTTGGAACTAGTGCACAAGACAGGAACCTAAAATCCAGCCTACATTATATGTGTGTGTGTGTGTTATCCATAGCTCTGTGAGCAAGAGAAACCAGAATATGCTTGGATTGGAGTTAGGAGGTTCTCCAATATTCAATAAAATGCCTGTGCTCCAGCCATTCATAATTCCAGTGCTATGCCAAAGCTCTGATGCCCTCTGATCTTTTATTTTTCCTCGAGGGAAATTCATGGAGATCACTTTTTCTATTCAAAGACCACAGGAATGCATGTAATTGATCATTTACTTAGGGAAACATTTGCCTGCTTCAAATGTACAATATAACGCCATGCTCCCTTTCTTTTGTATGGCAGTAAGTAGTTGCTGGAAAATGTCTTCCAGCTGTAACAGTTTGCCTTTGGTCAAAAGGAAGATCCTGGGCAGCTCCTGAAGATGGAGACATGAAAGGCATTATCTCAGATACAGCCCAGACAAGTGTGATATAAGGAAACAGCCAAGCTACCACTTAAATTTCTTTTAGCTATTATAGTTGCAATGGATTTTTAAACAAACTTTGAAAAACAGGTTCACCCAATCAAAATAAATTTTAAAAACACTAACTCTTAAAAGACAATTTTCCAAGAAGTCGTTTAGATAATAATTTCTACATGTTCACAAAAGTTCTCAAATATCCCCATGTACAACTGCTTCTGACCAGAAGATGGCAATCTCTTATTATTTAATAGGCAGCTACAGGTGCTAAATTTTATTTTGGAGAGCCTTTCAAGCTCTGCAGAATCCTGAAATCCTGCTTTGTGGAGTCTGACATTCTATATTTACCCTAAAACATGGATTTGGCTTTAAATAAAACATAAAAGATAACACTTTTTCCTTGGGCAAAATTCATTGTGCTTGCTACATTTCCTTAAAAATACAGCATTGGGCAGACATTTTAAAGAAACTAAAGGATAAGGTAGCCATATGAATAAACAGGTTAATATTACATGTTCCATTAGTCTGGAGTTTAGAGGCTGATTCCTACTCCTAGCAAGTCTGAACCAGCTCTCCTGAGTGCTCAATGGAAGCAGAAAAACATCACTGCTCTTCAGAAGGATTTGAAGCAGGCTGAAAAAGGGTGACGCTCGCAGCAGAAGAAACCAGAACATCCCTTCCTGCACTGTGTTTTACACTTAGATGTTTGCAAGGTGTTTGATGGAAAAAAATGGGGGAGTGCAGTGGCATATGAACAGCTCTCCATGAGCTGGTTACACAGATTGCGTGTTTTCCTGACACAGGTATTAGCTTGGGAGCAGCACTGTGTAAGTGCACATCTTCTGCCTCCAGGGACAAGTGTGGAGGCAGCACAGCTGCTTGCTTGCAAAACACAGTCTGTGCTCAGATTAACAGTTTCTGTTAGACCTCGGATTTCCCCATGAAGGGCCAGCTCAGTCTGCCTTGTGCCATGCTCCTAGGACACCCTGCCAATGCTGGAGGGAGCCTGACTCACCCAGCGTCACCTTGGGCGCCTGTCCATGCAGGCACAGCCTGCGGCAGAGCTCTAGGGAAAGATGACTTCTGGGAAATACAGGGAAGGAGGAGGCTGACAGCTGCCACTGGGAGACAGCAGCAAATTGGCAGCAGCAGCCAAGCTGGGGGAGAACAAGGGTGAAGCTGGAGGGTGCTGCTTCTTCTCTGAGTTTCCCCCATCCCTAGTACCTCAGGAGGGGTCCTGTGGGAAGGCAATCCATGCAGGGGTGTCATGGTTTAATCCAGCAGGCAGCTAAACACAACACAGCTGCTGGCTCACTCCCCCCCACCAGTGGGATGGGGGAGAGAACTGGAGGAAAAAATAAAATTCATGAGTTGACAGTTTTATAGGACAGAAATTGAAAGGTAGTAATAATAATAATTAGGCTATACCAAAAAAGTGATGCACAATGCAATTGCTCACCACTCACTGGCCAATGCCCAGACGGCTCCCAAGCTTGTATACTGAGCATGATGTCATAAGGTATGGAATATCCCTTTGGGCAGTTGGGGTCAGCTGATCCAGCTGTGTCCCCTCCCATCTCCTTGTGCCCCCCAGCCTTCTCAAAGTGGTGTGGTGTGAGAAGCTCCAAAGTCCTTGACTTAGAGTAAGCACTGCTCAGCAAAACGTCAGTGTATTATCAGCATTGTTCTCACCCTAAATCCAAAATACAGCATGGTACCAGCTACTAGGAAGAAAATTAACTCTATCCCAGTCAAACCCAGGACAGCAGGGTCCCAGGGCATCCTGGGAACTGTACTCTGAACCCATCCAAGATGCCTTCCAGCACTGACACCACTGCATGGGTGTGTGCCCTGTGCTCCCCAACTCACAGCAGCTCATCAGCACTGGGCATTATCTGCTTGTCCTCTGGCCAGCTGTTGGCTCCGTATTAGAGCTAACTGTAGAAATTATGCTACTTCTGCATTTCTCAGTACATTTTTACCCTCATGTTTTACACAAAAATCAGGTGCTTGGACTGGTTTTATAAACCTAATTTTTTTCCTGTGAAAGGATTCATGATGAGTTTCTGAAGTCACGCAGGCACCTCTGTTCCCTAGGGAGTGCACCTCCACAGCTCTGATACAGCTCATCGGCAAACCAAGCTGGAATTTACAACGCTGAAATCAAAGACATTCTTCCTCATTAATTCCCATTACTTTTATGGTTATCCAAGGCGTATAATTTCTCCACATCGAAGCTGAGGGCAAAACTGGACATCTCCTTCCAGAGCTCTGGAACATGCAGAGTTTACAGCATTGACAGGCTCTCTTCTGGCCAGGGCGAGCTGCTGCTGTGGCTGGCAGATCCCAGGCAGGGCTGGGGGTCCCACGTTCCTACCAGGCAGCCTGCTGTCGGGATCGTTCCCTGGGACACGGGCAGTTCGCACCGACTGGCCTCCGAGCCGTCGCATCTTCAGCGCTCCCAGGTGCAGCAAGAGGTCCTGGCTGCACCGAGTTCTGCGCGTTGCCCACGGCACCTTGCGGCACATGTGCGAGGGTGTGTTCGAACAGCCCTGCGCTCCTGGCCCGGCTCAGAGCCGCCTGAGCTGCACCAGCTTGAGCACAGCATCTTCCCCGGCCGAGCGAGGAGCCCCAGGCGCCGGGAGCGAGCACTTGGCTGCTGAAGCACAGCTACACAGGCTCCAGCTCACTGCTGGCACAGCTCAGCCAGAGATGCTACTGCTCGCTGCTGCAAGCATGGAACCCTGCCACAGATCTTATGGAAAACTTGAATATTTTCTATGTTGTAATACTGGAAAAAAAATCCCCTCTTTTTATTTGGACCAGTAAAATCTAGGGACTGCTTTTCATCTTCCTGTTTTTCTCCTTTCTGACAGAAATTAGATCTTTCTTAGTTTAGATAAGAAAAATTCCCTGCACTGGAAGGCAATTGCTCCTTTCTCCTGTACTGTAGCACAGGGAGCCCACTATGCAGTCAGATACCATTTTACCTGCAGTCTTCTATGGATTCTCCAGGCAAAGAAAGAAAAAGAAAAAAAAGGAAAGAGGTTTCTAAACTGAATATAATTTCTTCCCAGGGGAGTGGAACACATAGGTGTAGCCTGTATATCTTTTTTTTTTTTTCCCATCACATTTCAGACTATTTTCCAATAGACTTCAAGGCAGGACAAAAGCAAGAACTCAGCCAAGTATTCCAGCTTCCTGAAGAACTCCGTCTGCATTTTGGAGCTCAAAAGTCCTGTGCTCAGCATAGGATGATGTACAGGTCTGGAGTGTAAGCAAAAAGAATGATTAAAACAGAAACACACTGTTTTCTAAGCAGCATCTTGATTTCTGTGGAAAGGGGTGTTGCATTCTCTCTCCCTGCAGTGGAAATCAACCACAAATACTTTGATATTGAATCCTGGCATGACTATACCCATAAACAATCTTTCTTGGTTTGTATAACATGGGAAAAAATTATCTTTCTCCTTATTTTGCTCAGTGATTTATTAATTATTTTGGTGTTAGCAATGATTTTTTTCTTCTCACTAGCCTTGCAGTAGAAGATATAGTTGACAGAAACCACAGGAAAGTTTTTGCACAATGCAAATTATATCACTAAGAAAAATGTTTAAAATATGACTTTGCAACTTTGCATCACTATGAAGACAGTACTATTCTCCAAACAACCATTATGTTCACAGTGGTCTTAAAAGATAGCAAATAGAAATGAAATACAAAATTATCTCCATCACGCTTGGCCAGACACGAACTGGCTGAAAATATAGCTGCAAGTAAATAGAGTTGCAGTTTTATTCAGCAACTAGTCTTAAAGAAAGACTACACGTGAGGTATTAAAATGCCTAGAGAAGTGTCAGAACAACTTCACAGTTTTCTTAGAATTAGGTAAGACTCATGAATGTTACCATCCTGATGGCTATTTCAGAGAAAAAGCCTAGAGATGGTCATAAATAAAGCGAGAGGCTTTAAAAAGACAAAATCAAGTGGGTATGTGGGTGAAAATATGAATATTCATGGTAATGAATAACATGGCATTGCATGAGGTAGCTGCTCACATCAACAGAGGTGACCCTGTCAGTAACTGCAGATATTTTATCAAATTTAAATTTTAGGAATCCGCTTTGGCATTACAAATATGGCACTTTCAACCGGAAGGGTAGCAGTCAGCTTGCTACTGGAGAAATCATTATCTACCTCTCTTCACAGGTGTTGGCTATGATATGCTCCTAAAGTAATACAATCCACAAAGCATCAGCAACTCCATATGGAATCATAAATTATTTTCACATACTTATCAAAAGCCAGCGAGATAGGTACGTGGTTCTGGTTAAAATGTCCTGCATTTAGGCAGCTGCAAATACTCTACCACCACCAGCAGATTATAAACTACCTCTGGAAAGTTGCTGGAAGCACAGATAATGTTCCTATAAATGTTATTAAATCCAAGGCAACTCAAAGCAGAAACTAAAGCTTCTCTGATTTTGCCTTCTCATTCACATGTGCTACCTTCCTGAGTTAAGTGGGCTTCTCTCATGACCCAAGTCCCCAGACAACTGCCCTGGGTACCCTTAAGAGCTACTCATCCTCTGAGTAAGCCTGTGTATGGCACTGGGCTTCATTTGGTACAGCAATCACATGAGAATGAGAGAATGGGAATCCATGAACTTCTCAAGTGCTACTGAATATTTCAGGTAGGACATTCCCCTCCTGCTACAAACTGCTTGATATTTTCTGGCAAAAGAGGTCTCAAAGGCCGTGGTAGAGAAAAATACGTAAAGGAGAAGGCAGAGTGTTTCTAAAATATGTTTTAGCTTACCCTATGTTATATTATTTTGTCCATCATGATATAAGGTAACACAAATGCCAGTAGAAGTGTTTCATGGCAAATGCAGGTCATTCTTTGGCATTTGGAAGAGGGAATAAAGTAACAAATAACAAGGTAACACATCATTTTTGGTGTTTGGACCTCATCAATTCATGTGCACTTCTTGAAACGGTGCCCTGTGGAAACCTGTTTAAGTCACACACAAGGAACTGCACAGAATCCAGTACTTGTCAAACTTGAAGCGTTCTACTTTGTGAAGAATTAACTTTACCTCTCAAAACCAGCTGTGGATCTGCAAAATTACTTACGGGTAAGTTTCTTTGTCTTTCTTTCCCATTAATCACAATCTGATTTACTTAATTTACTTGAACCAGGACCTCTTTTATGGATTCTTAAAAGAGAATGGATAATAGAGGAGCCTTAGACTGGGCATTGGGAAGCATTTCTTTACCAAGAGGGTGGTCAATCATTGAAACAGACTTCGTAGGGAGGTGGTCAATGCTCCAAGCTTGTCAGTGTACAAGAGGCATTTGGACAATGCTCTTAAAAACATGCCTTAACTTTTGGTCAGCCCTGAGTGATCAGGATGAGATGGTCACTGTAGGTCCCTTCCAACTGAAATTGTCTATTCTATTTTATTCTGTGCTATGCTATGCTGAAATGACTGTGGCATTCTGAACATACATGGATTTCTTTAACTGAACACCACTAGTAAGCACTGCAAATCTTTTTGTTTCCGTTAGCATTTAATTGGTTTGATCACTCATGTTTTCATCCCTGAGAGAATATCAAATGAATTTTTGGTGGTGAAACAATATCTTGGTTTTTCTTATTGTAAAGAAAAATGGATGGTGATATAACAGCCACAATAAATACATCCTCAAAGTAAAACCTTTTCAGTTATAAATTTAAGCTTTTGCATTTTGATCACACTTTAAAAAACACAAGGTTTAAAATTTATAACAATAAAAAGAAAATTTAAAAAAAGACAAAATAGCACTTAAGAAGTGTGGTTGTTCATTTGATCTTTGCATGGCTAATAAGGGATCTGACATGAATATTCACTTATACAAACAGAAGTTTGTTCCACAGTGTCAGTTAATGTTGAATCAGGCACTAAAGAGGTAATTCAAAATCCCATAGTTAAAAAGGTGAGCTATTGCAAAAAGGAAACATTTAGAGTTGCTTGAGTAAATAAGAAAATGCACACACCATGACCCTTCAGACAGTATCCTCTTTTTATCTAGGTACCACGGCACAATTGTGCCTAAAATGGGAGGTGCATTGCTGTTGATCTGGAACTGTGGCAATCATTCATTCATCGCATGTATCCAAGCAGCACCTGTATCTGACTGCAAACAGAAATGGAAGCAGTACCAGCAGATGAAACACTGTCCTTGGCTGCCTACCAAAAGAAAAAAAAAGAAAAAATGATCTGGTTAAATACCTGTGACTTCACATGTGGCTCAGCTCAGGAACTGCACCTCTCCATTCTCTGACATGGATGAACTTTCTGGCTGAGCTACCTTCTTCCTACCTTCCTGTTTGCCAGGAAAAGCTCTCATGAGTTTATCAATCCTTGTTGTGCTACTAATGAAGCCATCAGAATAGAAGGGTTGGTTCAAGGCATAAAAACAATAGCAGACTCTACATTTCAGACAAGTACCTAAGAAGTGGCATGTGTTAAGACCAAGCCCTCATATGGCGGATGCAGGCAACACTGGGCTCATGTTGGCAGCAAAAAAATATCTGCATAGAGAAGTTTGCCTGCTTTACCATCACTCCCAGCCACAAAACAACTATTCTCAAAGCAGGAGGGCAGGCCACAGTCCTGTGCATCTTACCTAATTCTCCCTTCATGTCAAATGCTAAACATAAGGTCAAGGACAAGCTGTATAAGTTGTAGTTAGGCATCTGTGAAGATGATTGCAAAGATTAATTAACCTCTAACTATTTTCACCCATCCCGAAGACGAGTTTCTTTATCAACCCTTTTGGAGAAAGATGTAAATAATAGAACATTTATGCTCACTTGATTTAACTCTACATGGTCCCAGCGTTCCATCACCCAGAACATTTAAGGGAACCACAAAAAACTGCTAGGAGTAGGAGAGCTCAGCAGTGATCCCACATAATTTAGGATTATTTAAGATTCTGGCAGGATACTCCAAGTGAGCAAAGCACCATGTAGGAGCCAAATGAGGGAAGAATCTGGTTCATCCTAGTGTTGAAAGATGGCTGACCTTTGAGCAAATCCACTCATAGTTGTTATGTACCAGAGCAGGCCTGAAGTAAAGACAACAACAAATGATGCCTGGCGATGACAGCTGAAACCAGAGTCCTAAAACATCTAACTGCTGAGCAGAGCCAAGCAAAGCATCAGCTCGTGCCTCTGATCACAGGCCACTAAGAAAGAGCCGCAGCATTCCTTGGCACATTCAGGAGATCCCATGGCTATTTTTGACAACTACCAGGTGGTGGCCAGCCAATACATTCTGCAGATGGGCAGATGATCACATCTTGTTGCTAAAAAGCTTTACGTGATTTACTCTCTTAAAGAGGTCTACAGTATTTCTAAGCTCTGTCCCAGGCAGCAGCATCTCAGCACAGAGTGAGCTGAGAAAAAGTGTCCAGCAGGTGAGTTGTCACTTCAGCTTACTTCTCAGAAGATAATGCAGAGCTTACAGTGTTCTTCCAACCAGCTCAGGGGAGCCCTCAAAGTTACCTGGACACCTGGAGGAGGATTGTGTCAAGCCCATGAAGGTGCCTTTGCCACGGCTGGAGTTTGTTTCTGAACACAGACGTGCTGTTGGGCAGTGCACCTCAGGCAAACAGTGCAAACATAAATCTGTTCAAATTTGGGAGGTGCTTTATGGAGAGCTGAAGCCCCTTTGAGTAGCATGCTTCTGTCAGCAGAAAATAAATTGTGTGAATCTTGTGCCAACTGAGAATCCCTTCTTAGCATTTTCAAACACAATGTCACGTAGGAGGACGACAGAGAAGTAGCCAGAAAACAAAAGAAACTGCAAGCCAGGGTCGTGCAAGTCTCCAGTGGAAATGGTATTCATGTCAAATGACATAAGTGTCAAATATGAGTCACTGCTGCCATTTCTCCCTTCCCAGATGAGGGTAATGTATACTCTGTGGTCAAGGCAGAGCAGGACAGGATGATAGATATTATGCAGTTTGACTCCAGTGCAAATGAGCTGTTAGGGTTTAATAAAAGTGTCTCTCTATAATGCACACTACATTTCCATAGCACCCAATGAAGGACTGGAAACGGAGTCTTACAGCCAGTGTGAGTTTACCAACATTTCAGTGGCAGAAAGCAATACTCTTGGAAAGCTCTCCTGAACCGCTGCCCGCATTCGGTAGCTGTGGTGACTAATACAAAGCTGTTGTTTTAAAAACAGCATTAGAACAAGAAAGCTGCTTCATTTTCCTCCCTGACTGAAGGCCAAGTGCCAGCAGTGACAGACAGCTTGATCTCTCAAACAAGAAAGACAGCTTGATCTGTCAAACAAGAAAAGTTTAGGTTGAAGGTGTTATTATTTAGACACGAAAAAGGTGATGCATTTTTGAAAGTGTGTACACATGAAGCATGTCTTTTCATTTTGAGAGCATGGTCTTACATAAAAGGGGCTGCTTAAACTAAGAGCAAAGTGGGCCAACCCTCAGCTACTGCAGTATTGTGAG
Organism: Callaeas wilsoni; assembly: GCA_013398955.1. Classification (NCBI taxonomy): domain Eukaryota; kingdom Metazoa; phylum Chordata; class Aves; order Passeriformes; family Callaeidae; genus Callaeas; species Callaeas wilsoni. Next base: position 13,635 of record VWPU01016468.1, on the reverse strand, counting down.
CAAAGCTCCAGCAGCTCACAAATGCCAGGAATCTGGCCTATTGTCTGCCTTTCCACCCCACTTTATTGTCTGTGAAGTTTGCCTTCAGTGTACCAAGTTTAGTGTACTTCAATAACTCAGTCAACAGAGGGAAGCAGATGGCAAACATTCCCTCCCAGAAGCCTCCGGATTTCTTTCTGGCTTCTTAGTGATATGAGGGGCATCACAGATGCAAACTCTCTGGCCAGCACCACTGTGCTTTGCCATCAGGTTTCTTCTCTTGTCAGGGCATCACTGACTTAAAAGTCAAAGTGACCTGGTTTGGTTTGGGGACTAGCAGAGTCCATGGTTTGAACCTTATCTCACTTCTTCAACAATTTGTCCAGAAAAAAACATCTGTTAGGAAAAAAACTGCTAACCCTGATCCTTCCCTGCTCATCTGGACACCACAAAGGCGTGCATGTTGTTAAGGTCACACTTTGTCATCCCTTGCACGTGATGTGCAGGCTGAGTTACCTCCAAGAATATAGGAGGAAGTTCAGGGACCAGGAGGGAGGATTTGCTGTGGTGCCTGAAAATGCTGTTATTTTTTATGTATGCTTGTCCATGAGCCTGCAGGACTCTGCCAGTTCAGTGTGCCCAATGCATTTCACTATTTTCTCATTTTTTAATAGCACTTAATTCAAACTTATGAATAGTGACTATTTCACCAGAGCATAACCATAACCTGTCATCTGGAATAGGCATTTGCAGTACTGCAATGTTTTGCTCCATAGAGATGCCAGTACAGCTCCAGAACAGGAAGATATTTTCTGACACTAGATTACTTACTGTAAGGGATATCTCTGTGTTCAGTGGCACCGAATTCATTATGTCCATTTTGAGCACGTCAGACTTTATCCCACAGGTTCCAGGGAGAAACAGCAATTTCCGATTGCAACTGTGATCTCATCCCCCTGAAGTCAACAGCGTGAAACTTCTAGTTACTACCTGTGGCACCAAGCCTCTGCACAGGTTTTTTGGTTTGTTTTAGTTTTTTAAAGAAATCTTCTTTTCCTTATGCCATAAATGTTAGAACTGAGCCCTGACACAGTTGCTGGCCTCAGAGGGAGAAGAAGGAAAACCCAGGAGGGTCAGCCCATTGCACCCCAACCTGCAGAAAGCCACAGAGACGTCAGGACACAATACACTCTATAAAGTTCTTTGCTGGAACAAAAGCACTCTCATTGCACTCTCATTCTCTTTTAAATCAACAGAGTTGTAAAAGTTATTTCTATAGGCATCTATTTTCTCTCTCTCATAAAATTGTATGAAAGCGTTTCCCAAACAGCCCCATGGCTATTGTGCAGCCGACACCCCCGCCCCAAACGGCGCTCCTTCGCTCCCATGGGCTGCACCACTGAATACAGCAATCACTCTGCTGCCTCACAGCCTTCCTTCTCTTGTGAAAGCCAGAGCATAAACCAAAATTGTTCCAGAGACACTAATCTGTGTTTTCTGTACACTCCCTAAGAAGAGACACAACTGACCTATTTTCGTATGTCCTCCAGAAAAGTTTTCCTACCCACTCTCAGAAGATTTCGTCTTTCTCGCCTTACAAAGGATTGCAAAACAAGTCCTAACAAGTCCTAATTGCCTTTTATTCTCCCCTGACATCATCATGTGAAGACCACTTGCCTAAGGTTATAAGGGCTCCTTGTTCATTCCTGCCATCACTCCAAGTTAGAGATAGGCCATTTTAAGCAACTGAGCCATGTGTAGGCACAAGTGCCTTGCTGAAAGCATCTAGTTGTTTATCAGTGCTACACAGTTGTCACTGTTCCTGGTATCAGGCAGTAGAACTAGAGAGGCAACGGAAGGGAAGCAAGCAATCAGTAGAGGGAAAATAATCTATGGTATTGCTTGTGCCCAGGGAAGACTGTAGGAGCACAGCTGTGTCTGCAGAAATGCAGGATCTGGGCCACCTTGTGCAAAAGGAGTGATGTGTTATTGTCAGCTTCTCATCCAGGTAATTACATTCATTCTGTGAACAGAGGCAATTTCAGTCAGAGTAAAAGTTCAGCCTTATCTGATGGTGATCCTATCTCTTGCATCCAAGCAACTGATACATCACACAGGGTTGGACACCGCCGTGAGGTTTCTGGCAAGTGAGGAGGATTGAGGGGACTATCCTCTCCTTTCACACATGGGCCCCTTTTCTCAACCCTCACATCTTTCCACAGTCCCAACAAGTTTCCTTTCATGCCTTTAACTCCTCACAAAACTGCACTCTAAATGCCAATCTTCACATCCTAGACATTTTTATTACTGCAGATTTTCCACTGGGATCCCAGCCAACACCTCGCCCTGTCCCTACCATGATCCAGTGCCACAATGGCAATCTGTGCTTTCTCAACAGTCTTCAGCTGTGCATGCCCCATGATCACACAGAGCCCTCAAATGGGTTTTTTCTCCCCTTAAACCCACCCTTATCTAGATCTGGTCCACATGAGGATAACATATATGTGTCACACCTTATCCCTCCTTGTTGAAGGGATCTGAGTAGCAACTCCAAGACCTTCAGCCCTACTGATAAACCATACACATGATGAGTTGAGACATCATAAGTGAAGCTATGCCTTCAAATAATTTATTTAAGACCTGGTACATTATACACAAAAGACTCTGTTAGAAATACAATGTTGAGGTTTGAAGTCAAACAAAAAAAAAAAACACATCTAAGGGAAGTATTAATTTTGCCTACAAAACCTGTTTCATTACAAACACTGGCTGGATTTCCTTTCTTCAGGGTGTAGTGAAGGGATCTGGTTGTTGCTGAAATCACTGAATGTGTTATGAGACTTTGGAGTGGAAAACACAGTTTTAGAGTTAAGGGTAAAGTGAGAACTGGATTTTTTTTTTATTTATTTTTGGGGGGGGGGGTTTGGGGGGGGTTTGTTTTTTTGGGTTTTTTTGCCTCCATTTGCTTAACTGCAGTAGGAGACTAGAAAAAGGCTTCCTAAATGTTCCCTGTGCTGAAACTCTGGCATGGGAAGTAACTCAGGCTGATGTGAAGAACTATTCACCCTCTGGGACTTCCAGAAATTCAAGTGCAGCTGTGCTTTGAATCCAGAACTGCTGCAGAAGTCCTGAAGAAAACAAACAACGTTTGAAACACCTCTGCCAAGCAGCTCAACTATTTGATTTTCAACTTTCTGAGTCCCAACTTCTTACCCGGAATATAGTGCTACGCCTCCGCAGTACACTGCAAGTATCACCTAACTTTGGGGATAGGCACATGGAGTAGTGTTGAGACTGAAAAGCCCTAGGGACAGGGAGCTTATTAATAAAAACCTCCTCTTTAGAATCAGGCTTCAACGTAAAAGGGATCTAAACTTGTCCCCAGTGCCTTACGCACTCCTCTGGACTATGCTTCGTTCTGCAACTTCTGCGTTCTTGGAGCAAAGTCAGGCTAGGTGCTACATGGAAGTTCGGTGTACAAAATTATCTTCATCATCTCTCCCTGTCCCACAGGATTAACAGCAGTGTTGCAACAGAACAAATGAGTGAGGAGCAGACGCTGTCGCCAATAATTAAATCTGAGGTGGCACTAGCCCCTGGCAAAGTCTTCTCTAGCCTTTTTCAGTCAGTCAGATATAGCTGTTAAGGGAACATTTTTGGGGATGTGTCAAATGCAATCTCATAAAAATCTCCTTTCTGATGGGAGTTTTAGGTTATAAAAGTTAGTGCAATGCAGATAGCTGAGTTGAACAGGCTGTTTCCCAATAGACTCTGGTATAAAAAGTATTGCATTATATAAAACTTGAATCACAGCTTTTTCAGCAACTGTTTGGTACAGACTGGGTATCTATCTCATGAAAGGCAATGAAAATAGTATGGAGAGAAGGCTGCACTTCCTAGGAGAAGATCTGGCAATAAGCTGGGGATTTTGAACCTTTTTTTTCCCATTAAAAAGTATACAGCCAACATGAAAGCTAAAGAATAATTTCATTGTTGCTCCCTCTTCATTTAAAAAAAGCATAAAGTCAGACTGTCTGACTAGCACATTATGAGGATATTGATGCAGTTAAAAAAAAAAAAAACTACAGGGATTTTTCTACCCGGAAACCTGATGTGTCACTCCTTCAGCTTTGCCCCTGGGGGCAGACTATGGGTATTCCCAGTCTTGGGCCCCTGTGGCTCTCAGCCAGCCCTGCCATTGAGGCTGTGCTTTCAGCCTGGGATGTTGCTGTGCTGCAGGGGCAGAAAATAAGCCTTCAGTCTGTTTCCTGGCAGGATGAGGTCGGATCTGAGGGGGCTGTGTAAAGAGTCTCGCAAACCTCTGTCAGCACCATGAAGAAGCAAGGAGCCTTCTTACCTCCCAGAGAGTAGAGAAAAATTAGGCAAACTTTTTCTAAACCAGCAACAACCCAAAGACTTCTAGAGTTCCATAACATATTTCACTTTAGTTTCTTTCATGGAGTATCTTACTCATTCAGGGCTGTCACAGCTTCAAGGCTGGTTGAGGAGAGTACGTGGGATTCCAACTGTCTCCTTTGAAACAGGCACGGATTTAACAGGTGAGGGAGTGACAACCATTTAGCTTTACATCTACAATCACACCTCTCGGTATGCTTGGTTAATTTGGTGCCCCAAAGCCAGAACATATTTGTAGTCACATGGTAGTTCAGCCCCTGGCTTCATGTGGGAACTGCAGCTGCCCCTTGCTCAGCCCATACTGGTTTATGTGGTGGGAAAGGTCTGTGCAGCCGGAACTGAAGTACGGAGGGCCAGATCTTGGAAGCCTATTGGAAGGGTTTGTCTTCAAAAGAGTTTCTCTTTCTGCTTGCACGGCATTTACAGCACAACGCTGGCTAATGCACCTTCCCCTGCCCACACCAACTTAGTGGATATTTGGGTTTGGCCCACAGGTATGCGCACCATTCGCATCTTTACCTGTTCCAATTCTTAACGGGGTAAAGTTTAATCATTCTTATTCCTGCTGCTATTTTGGGGAAGAAAAAGAGTCATTTTGTCATTGCGTGCTCCAGAAAACATGAAAGTCTCTAAGGAGCCCAGGCTTCCTGTTACCAATGCCTTAAACTTTGCCCCACCTTTGGGAAGCACAGGCAGCTAGTGGAAGAATGTCATCCACTCTAACAATTGATTTTCTTATGTACAATAACGTCAGACCTTTTAAATAAAAGGCTGACCTGTCTCCTTCTAAAATAATTCATCTGTTTTATAGAGTGTTGTTCTGATTATATACAATTCCCACAAGAAGGGAAGTACCTTTAAAATAAGGACTATTCAGTACTAGTACAGGATTTCCTCTTGTTGTTGATAATTTCCTCCTAACAGAAGACGCAATGAATCCCAGAGAAATTCAAAGGGGCAATCTACAGACAGTTAGGCATCTACATTATACAGGGAACATTGTTCAATCACATTGATGTTTTCCTGATGAAGTAAAAAACAGATATACCTGCTGTGCAGCATGTAAAAGAGTTCCTACTGCACTTCAGTTCCCTTTGCTACATTTTTAATCACAATCCAATCCCGCAAACTTTCACATAACCATCACTGAACAGCAACAAATGACATTTTTTCTCTTTGCGTAATTTGCTATTGAAATCCAGCCTCTGAAATGGCCTCTGCTATTAAAGAAGGCAGGCTTGGTGACAATGAGATCACCCAGCCATTACCAGCACTATCTACAGCAGATATATAACATCAAAGAAGTTCTGTGTTCTCTGTACCAGATGTCCCTTGACTCAGAAAGATGCTCCATACTCACCTTCACTAGAAGGGCTCATTTTCCACTACTGGTCAGAACATGCACCTGCCCTATTCATGTAATTGTGAAGGAGACCTCATACCTACATAAATGGCTAATCCATGCTGAGAAACACCATATCAAAACCCAGGAGCTAAATGGCAGCACTAACAGCAAGGTGGTAACTGCTGATGAAGGCTGAGGAATTTGTGGAAGAGGCTGCCAGTCATTCAGCCAGAAGAGGCTGTCTGCATCAAACTGATGCTTTTATCAGTTATTCTGATGTCTCAAATTCTCTGTCAACTTGGGTCAAGCCCCCTCTCATACTTTATTTCCTTGAGCTCCTTACACTTATTTGACCGGATTGTACAAATGCAATCAGTAAAGCACGCTATGATGCATTCTTACAGGCATTGATAGTCCATCTAGCCCTGGTTTCTCCTTAGCCAGTGGGATGACCCATCAAATTTGATGAAGACATTCACGTGCATTGTTTCAGCCCCTTACTGGTTTTAAATAACATGCTTCACTCTTTGTATGTTGCTCATACTGAGAGAAATTATGAATACTGAGTATTACCTTCCCCTCTCTAAATCCTCTACATACTGGCATGTAGCTTATGTTTTCATCTGATGTCAGGTATTTCCGTATCTTCGCCACAGGCAATGCAAACAATGCATCTCTTCATTAATCTGTTCACAGCCTCAGTTTTCCTCTGATCCTACAGATCAGCCTTCCTTCCTTCTGCTATTCTCTCACAGAGCTCCTTCACCAGCTTTCCTACTCCCAACATCCTTTCTTCTGTGAAAGCAGAGCAAAACAGAGAAATGCACGTACCTGTTTAACCTGTTACTAATGTTTGTGCCTTTACAGCTTACCTTGGAGAAGCCATGTGGAAAGCTCCAAGAAGTCTCTTCAGTGCAGGGAGAAAAGCGTGGTCTGCCAAGTCCTTCCTGCGCTGAGGCTGTCCCCATGAGCGGGAGGCGTGCAGAACTGGTTCCCCCTCTTCCTTGCCAGAAGCTTTCACCTGAAATGAGCAGCCTGGTAAAAGACTCTGAAAAGGTCCAAACAATGTAATGTGGTTAGGGAGTCTATAAGCAGGGCATAATGCCCCCCCTGCTCTGTTGTCCTGAGCACTTTGACAAGCCCCCCCTGCATTATACAGCTATGTTACATAATTTATTGAGATAAAAAATAAAAAACATCTGGAAGAGAACCTATGTCTATGAACTTTGCTGGGAAGGCTTGGGCAGACTGCACACAGCATGGGTCAGAGCAAGGCAGTTTGGTCCACTCCTTCAAGCTGCATGAATAATCAGTAGAATTTGCTAGACAAAAAATTTCACGGGACTAGGTGGAATAAGAGAGAACATATAATACCAAAGCACTTCCTTAATAAAAGCCTTCACCAAATGAACACTTCAGACTCCCAAAAGACACCTTCAAGGATCTGTATCTTACAAGGCATTGGCATTTCAAAATTTATGACTGCAGACACGCTACTGTATTGCAAGCATGAGTCAATGCTCACATCTTCTGGCTCGAGAAGAAAGGGACTGTTCTAATTTTTATTTATAAGCTGGACAAGTGGCGAGAGAGTCATTCAGTTACAGGCAAAGCACACACAGACCCTACGAGGTCAGGTAGGCTGGTTAACACATGAACATATTCGTGCCTTAGTGTACTGAGTCACAAATACCACAATCCATCCCTGCATCCTTTCATGTAAAGCCTCAGAAAAGGGCTTTGGACATAATTTTTGTTGCCTTCCAGCACAAAGCCCATGACCTCTACATTATTCACTAGAGAATTCCAGCTCCATGTAGACTGTGTTGCAATCCAAACTGGGAGTTTCTGGCAATAAACATTTGTGAGTACGCACACAATATAAAACAGGAAGAAGGATTTCAGTTTATCTGTTTCACTTGGGCTTATTTGTTGCTTGGAAAAAAAAACCTGGCAGACTTCCCACCACTATGCAATAGTCTAGGAAGGCTCCTGTCACCTGGGGACTCACATGCTGATGTGTGAGTGAAGAGAGCAATAGGCAGGATTCATGGGGTTTTCAGCATGATCCTAATAAACTCTGTCATGCTACTAGTGTTAAGACAGGAGCACTGAACAGAAAGTGTCTTAAGAACTACTGACAGCTTCTTTCCAAAAGCTAAAAAACATCACTTTCATCAGCTATTCCTTTACGCCAAAGCACAGAATGGATTTCCAGAGGTTTGTATCTGGTTTTGTGCAGCATTTACCAGCCTTTTAAATTTATTCTGCACTCAAATCCAGCTTCCTTAATAAAGGAAGATAGTATTAGCTTATATGAAGTACCACACCATCTTACATCCTACACAAAGCTTTAGCCTGAGGATTTCCAGATGGACACATTTCATCCAGAGCAATTGAACGTGGTTGGGGGGTCATGGGATCAAGACACATATGCATTTCCTTTCTTTTCCAGCATCCCTCTGGTTAAGCTTGTGCTCCTGAATTGCTCTTTTGCAATAGGGTAAACAAGTAAATGATTTGGACTCTGGAGATAACTATTGCCTAGAGAAGCAAGCTTATTTTGCCTTTCTTGGTTTCTCTTTAGAAACCTAGCAACCTGTAGGAAAGAAAAATAGCAGAATGTCTCAGAATTTTAGTTCTTGAGAAATAACAGCATTTATCATTCATATAGAAAATTTCCAACTACAGCTGCCTCTTGAGGAAAGGAGACCAAACACTGCCACACTTGTTTCACTGCTGTCAAAACAGATACACATTAAGTGATTGCTAAGATAGATTTACAAAGTTAGCAGCAGTCCTGGACTTACAACTCTGGTGTTTTAGCTTCTGGGCCATGTATTTCCCATTGGAATTACTAGTTTTTGTGAGTTCCTAGAATTCATTCATCTCTTTCTAGGATAACAATCAGTAGGTTTTTTTAATCCCTAAAAGTTAGGATAGAATTACTGCAAAAGTTGAATTAGTACTTTTCATTAATGCCTTTGTCCTTGGTAATAGAAAGAGAAGACAGTGGATATACAGACAAACACCAGCAGCGAAACTTTTATTGCACTCTGCTTCTGAAGTCCATTCAAGGGTAGGACAGTGGGACAAAAATAATTATAGGGGTCTTTCTACACAAAAGAGCCAGCTATTTAGAGGGAAGCAAAGTCATTTGAATGTCAATGAAATAACCATTAAAAGGCTGAGAAGCATTGCCATTTATTAAAAGATCTAAAGAATAGTTGCATGCACTATAGCAATCTTCTAGGTAGGAGTTGTTAATTTGCTATAAAAACCTGTTAGGGACAGGGCAGAGCATAATTAAACAGGAGACAAGACACACTGTGAAAGGAAACTGGATTTGGAATTTTACAGCCTCTTATTTCAGGTTTCTACATGAAATACTATGCTCTATAATCTCTCTTTAATAACACCTATGTATTTCTAGCTCCCACAGTGTTTTGCATTTCATTTCTAGCAGTGGTCTCCTACAGCCTCAGAAGGAGGGTAAAACAAGGTTACGCACTTGAATGCTCTCCCGCTCTTTCCAGCCTCACAGCAATCCTTCTTCCGAGAAAGTCTCTCATCAATGCCACTCCTTAATTGGCCTGAGAGCCCCTCTTTAAACAAAGCTCTCATCTCCCACAGGGCTGAGCTCTTTCTGCTATTCTGGCAGAGCTAAATCCAGACAAGGATGTGCCATTTACCAAAACAAGCGTACAATAAATTCAAAAGTGCAGGAAAGAAGTGAAGTACTTCCAGAAGTTCTGCAGGTAGAGATTTGCAGGTAGGACGGACTGCATCAGGAGAAAACCTATCTACCTGTAATCCTGTCAGGTTTTTACTTCAAGCCTTCAAACAAAGGTGTTAAGACACTGGTGGTACCACGCAGTAACAAATACAGGATCAGTCAGAGACCTGGGGTAAATTCTGCACTAATGGACTGAATGTGATCTGAACCTCACTGTAACATACAAAACTTCATTCCAGAGCTATAGGACAGATAACAATTTCATGAGTTAGACAGAAAAAGACTTCATATTTGTAAAGATGATCACTTTTTAACGTTAATACAAATCACTAAGAATATTCAAGCACAGTGCAGCTTTAACCTCTTCTTTAGCAGGAACCCTGGTATCTTCACTACCTGCCCACACACTGCCAGGCACATTAAAGTGATGTGCAACAGAAATCCTACATTTTCCTTCCCTTGACTGTTACTCCAAGGCACTGTGGTTCTTCGTGTACTTAGCTAGCATAGCTACACACACCCTAATATCTGAGAAAAGAGTAAATACAAATGCCCTCAGTAGGACTAAGTAGCAATTGTTCGACATCTCCTGTGACACCCACAGGCATGGAATTCTCCGCTGATATATATCAGACAAGCATGTCATTTAAAATACTTTGTTCTTTCTCCTTTATTTAGCCACAACACAGATACAAGAGCAGGCAAACCCCTTCCAGTGGAACTCACTCAATAAACCTGTTCAGATTAGGATTCTCATGAAATCAAGCAAAATATATGTACATGCACACACTCTCAGGCACACAGGAACACAGCAGAACCCTTACAAAATGAGGAGTGGCACTGAACTGCACCTAAAACGCAATAGAAACATCACCTGGTTAGTCTGCATCTGTTAAGCAACAAGGCTGTGCACTGAACAGGTTCCCACTGTACCATTCCATTGGCTGGTTAAATACCAGCATCAGTCGTTTCAGCTGAAAATTTGAAGCCCACAGAGAAGAGTCTGACCTCAGACACCCAAGAATTCAGGCTAGCAGAACAATTACTCCACTGTAACTCAAAGCAGGATCTGGCCCTATGAAATGAAGATGCATGTGACCAGCCCTGGCTGGGAGATTACTGCAGGTGACAACTTTAATTCCCATAACTTCCTCAGCAACTAAACCCACCACCAATACAGCACGCAATTTGAGTTTTGCACCCTCCCCACTCATACTGCTCCTTTTGCTGGAAGAAATAGTGTAGTGGTTTTAAGAAGTGAGTAAATGTCTACTAGGGACTAGAATGAGATTGCCAAATATACCAAACAGCTTCAGAAGAAAGAGGAATTGGGCTCTTAGATAAAGCAGGTCAAGCAGGTCCATCTGATTTGTCAACGCTTTGCTCAGAAATATAAGACTCAAATATAGTTTACAAAAAGAGCAATTCTTTATAGAACATCTCAGTGTCAAAATACTAACAAAAACACAGCTTGTAAATGCTGAGAAGAATGGTCTTGGAAAAATTAATAACAAAACTAGGCCATCACTAACAATAATAGATGGTATCTCTTCATAAAAAGCCAGTCTGATGTACTCAGGAAAAATGAAACATTTGAAACAAACTGTTTACAAAAGTGACTTAAATGCTCAGCAGAGATGTAACACAAGTGTTAACAAACCACTATTGTAATTTTATTTTTGGACAACTTCAGCAACTATTAAAAAAAAAACCAACCTGTTAATACAAAAATGTAGAAAACAAAAAGAAAAATCCAATGAGACAGTTTTTAGACAAACTTAGTTAAGGTGAAGCTGTACCTTTGTCCCAGTTACTAAGAACTTCAACTTTAAGGGTGGCATAACCCAGCTCAGCTAGGTTTATAGGCTTTCCCACCCTTGCTAAAGAGTCAGTTCTTAGAAGGCGCCAATCTCAGTCCCCCAGGGTCTGTAGGGTTTGCTGAGCGTTGCTGACTGCGTTGGTGTAGACGGGCTCAGCACGTTGGGGGACAGCAGATGAAAGGAGCCGAACGAGAAGGGGAACGCAGACAAAGATGCCATGGAGGAGAGAAGAGGAGGAGACAGTTTGGTAGTAGACGTGACCACCGGGAGCACTGGTCCAACGCTGCCATTTGGGGGCACTCTGAGTGAGGAAGTTTCAGCATGTGGGGCAGCAATTCTGGTCTGTTGATGTGGTTCTGTGGAAGATGCTGTAGTACTGGTATTGCCATGCCCATTTTGAGCCAGCAGCAACGGGTGAGGTATGTGAGGGTGATGTCCAAAGGCACTGCCCCAAGGAATGTGTCCAATGCCAGTGTGCGCACTACTCGCTGCCTCCCGTTGAGAGGCGTAGTTGTTGAGATGAGACACGAGTCGAACTCGCAGAGGATCAGAGGCATCCAGACCCTCTATGATACTCAGGTATCGAGCAACTTCAGCCAGGCACTCTCGAAATCCTAGACTCCGATAGTCCATAGCCAAAGCATGAGCATCAAAATAACCTAAGAGAAAAGAACAAAGAATGAAGTCTTAAGATGAAGTCTTGTTTTCCAGTCATTGTCTACAAGTAGCCTCCCCACTCCACCCTCCCCTATAAGCATATTTCACTTGGATGTGGTTAGTATTACCAACCATAGACTAGCTGCCAAGCTCCTTTTTTTCTTCCTTTTTTGTTTAACAAGCTTTTCTTTTATATCTGTGCTGTGATGCTGCAAGTCCCAAGACCAGTCACAGACTGCCATTTTTAAACTGGAATTGCTCACTGACACTGGAGGAAAGTATTTTTGTTCTTTCCATGTCTCCCTTGTGCAAGTAAAACCACAGCACAGTGAAATTCATTAGAAACACAAGTCCTAACTTATCGGAGGAGACTTAAGCAGGCAAAGTACTTTTTTCTTACAAGTGCCTTTCAGCATTTTTGCTAAATCTTTTCACCACTTATTTCATCCTGTATTTTTTCCTAGTTCTTTTCTGAACTTTCAGAAAATTAGAGAAACAAGCATTAGACATCAATAATAACTGTTTTCCAAGCTGCCAAAAGCTGATTCACTTCACAGTGCTGCCACACTGCTAGAGAGACTTGCAGTCACTCTCCTCTAGAACAACGCTCTCCTCAGAGCTAGCACCACAGAACCTTCCAGTGCTAGTGATGCCACAAATCTTGTCAAGCGGAGAAAGTCCCAAATTCCTGATGAAACGTAAGAGAGCTGCCGTTCACTTTCTGCAAGCATCGCCAGTGCTTGGGAATGCACTCCTTTCAGAGCAGCCCCCCTGCAGGGCTGCTGCCTCTGTCACGCACAAAACTTTACCTTTCCCTCCTGCTGTATGCAGCATTTTCAGGTGATCGACAGTCATCTGCAGAATCTCTGCTTTTTCCAGCTTGGCTGATCCCTAGGAGAGAAGGGAAGGCACGAAATGTTTTAGGCAGAACCAGAGACGTTACCGAGGGGTGACGCTCCCTCCCGGGAAGGGATGAGGGGTGGGGGGGTGGGCAACGCGGAGGGTCGCTGGGCGCTACCTGCTTCTCAAAGGCGCTGGGCACCAGCCTCCTCAGCTCGGACAGGCTGTTATTGATGCGGTCGCGGCGGCGCTTCTCGATGATCTAGGGCAGAGAGCGAGGGTCAGAGGAGCCGTGCCGGGCTGCGGGGAGCCGCGGCCAGCCGGCGGGCACTCACCCCTCGGCGCCTCTTCCTGGCCAGGATCTGCGCGGTGGTGGAGGGAGACATGGAGCCCGCGGCCGAGCTCAGGTTCCTGCGGGGAGCAGCGGGACACCAGTCACCGCGGGGGTTTGGGGGTGCCGGGGCTCCGCGGGGCGGAGGGGAGGGAAGGGGCGCGGCGCAGCCCCACGGCGCCCATCCCGCCTGAGCTCACCCATTCTCGTCTGCGCTCTCCTTCTCCACCTCGACGGCCTCATCCAGCTCCTCGCTGTCCGACGAGCTGTACTCGGGGTGCGCCCGCTTCATGGCACCGACGGCGGGGACGGGGGCGGCGGGGCGCGGGCGGCCGTCGGAGAGGCGGCGGGCGGCGGGGCGCGGGAGGAGCGAGCCCAGAGCGCGTCCCGCGCCTCGCCCGGCGCCCGTCTCTCCCATGGAGTTCCCACGCCTGGCGGGCGGGCGGGCAGGAGGCAGCGGGCAGAGGCAGGGAGGGACGGAGGGAAGCAGGGAGGGATGGACGGAGGGAGG
>VWPU01016466.1:0-23618 GCA_013398955.1 Callaeas wilsoni | reverse complement strand
TGCTTTCAAACCAGCACATCAACATAGAGTAGGTGATTTTTCCCCTGTGGGAAGCTGTGGTGAAAAATCAGTTTTATTTGGTGTGTGAAATAAAAGAGCAGCAGCTCTCTTTAGCTCTGACCTCTGGGTCTGTCTGTGGGTGTTTTGGAGAGCCCTGTCTTAAAACAGTTGGAAAAGTCACATTTGTCCTCACTAGAGGCAAGACCAGGAGCTTGCAGCAGGTGAAGGTTGTTCCATCACACTGTTCAGTGCTGCTTGTCCCAAGTTTTTGGCTAGCAAGCAGTCAGATGGGCAATGAAATGTTCATCCAAACACAAGATGGAAAGCTCCTGGGCAGCTGAATGCGACCAGTCGGCCAGAGCAAGGGCTGATTATGGGAAACATCCTGGCTGAGATGGGAATTCCCCATGCTCCAGTTGTTCCCTGGACTATTTTAGGATGGTTTCTCCATGAAATGGAAATGTAGTCTCCTCCAGCACCCCAGCTGGAGCTGGGGCTGTTCCCTCTCATAGGGATGGAATAAAGCAGTTTTTACTTAGGCTCAAATCCTCCAAAGGAAAAGCTTGTCTTTCATGGCCTGGTGCTGGTTTCTGCCATGTCAGTGGAAAAGCTTCGGGCGATTTCAGTGGGAGAAGAAGCAAACTCGCTGCCTGCACATGCCTGGAGCAGCAGTCCCAAAGGTTTTCCTTGTACACAGCCTCCTTTGCACGTGGCAAACACGCCGGCAGCGTCCAGGATCCCAGGGAGAACGGCCCTGCTGCCAGCTTGGCTGCTGCTTTCTCACACCCTTGGCAGTGGTGCCTGCATGGCCAAGAGCAGCTTCTCCGTGTGGCTGGCAGCAGCTGTCCATCTGTCCGTTACGGATGTGCGGCCTGGGGACATCTGGCCAGTCCCAACACATCTTTGCAGGGAGGAAGATGGTTTTGTGCTCAGGGAGGCAACAACTGACCTGATTATGCTGTTTCAGAGAGACCCCTGAACGCTCTGAAATACGGCTCTGCCAGGCAGGAGTGGAGCTGAGGTCATTTTCTGTTGCGTACTTGGAGTTCAGTTCTAACCAGTGCCTTTTTCACCGGGTGACAATGTCCCTCTCACCAGGTGACAGTGTCCCTCTCACCTCTGGCCTCGTTCTTTGCTCTGAGGAGGGGAATGGCCACGTTATCACCACCCTCTTTCCCTCTTTTCTGCAAGGAAAATCAACTCCCAAATCATGTTTCATGCTTAGGACGGGCTGTGCAGAACCTGTTCCTGCTGGTGCTGGAGTCAGAGGTTCCGAATCCTTAGGGAGTGCTTATCCCAGGCCATCTGCAGGCAATAGCAGAGCTCTGCCTGTTTCAGCACAGGACCCCTTCCCAAACAGGCCTGGCAGAGACCACATCTGGAGCAGGGAACAGGGACCTTGTGTCCTGCAGCACCCCCAAGGAGCTCGGTGAGGGACTTGTGTCTCCTGTTCCTGCCTGTCCTCTGGGAGTGCTCCAGGACACCCAACACCGGGAGCTGCCGGCAGCTGCTGCTGCCAAAGCTGCTCCGCGTTGTCGTGGAAGACAAGAAGCGTGATGAGCTCCACAGGGACAGTGAGAACAGACCACTCCTGCTGCTTCTCAGGCTGTACCGTGGAGTCAGGCACCTGCTGTGCCTCTCCCCTGATGAACACTCCGAGTCCCAGCTCCACAGAAATGTCACCCCAGGCCCCACCAGGGCCACAGGATGACCTCCCAGGCCCCACCATGGAGGGTATTGGCTCCCTTCCTGAAGTGCACATTGTTCAGGGACCTCTCCAAGCGGGTCTGAGCAGCTCTGTGGCCTTTAGCAGGGCAGAAGATGGGGAGACAACCCAGCTGGGAGAAGGATTTATGGCCAGACAATGAGGATTTTTCATGATGTGACATTTTATTGCTCACTGATGTGTTGTCATGAGTCCCATGAGTCACCACGAAGGCTGATCTCTGACTTCTCCATCCTTAGCTCTTCTTTTGTCTACTGGGTTTGCCTCTACGAGGGATTTAGCACTAATGAAATTAAATTCTTTTGCTTCTGAATGAATTCCTGGCTCTGGCTCATGCCAGAACACGAGGCCTGCAGGAGAGAGGGGAAACAGAAGCATCTGATGGGGCTGTGAGAAAGGTCAAGAAATTAGAGGCAATGTTTTCTGTGGTACCAGGCCCTGTGGTTGCTCTTTTGGAGTTCAGTTTGTGAACTCAGGAGACTCTGACCAAGGAGTGCAGTCCACAGCCCAGGGGAGGTCTGTGCTGAAGAATACCTCTCCTGTACATGAAACATTAAAATGTGTCTTCATCATGGAGAGCACCAGATGGACAAGCTACAGATTCGAGGGCCACTTTGTACTTGTGGCTTTTGCCCAGAGCAGCTGTGGCTGCCCCATCCCTGGCAGTGCCCAAGGCCGGGTCAGACGGGGCTTGGAGCAACCCGGGATAGTGGAAGGGGTCCCTGCCCGTGGTGATCTTTAGGGTCCCTTCCAACCCAAACATCCTGTGATTCTGTGGTTGTATTTGTCCTCTGCCTGCTTTGGCACAGGATCTCAAGCTCAGGGAAACCCATCTGGGGTGGCAGGTGAGGACACAGCTTGGCTGATTGTGATCCCAGAGGAGGAGGCCCAGGGTGTTACAGATTCACTTCTGGCTTTGATATCCAGTGGGGGAAAAACCCGATGTTTTTCCATCACACTGTTCAGTGCTGCATGTCCCAAATTTTGGGCTACCAAGCATTCACTTCTGGTGGAAAAGACCGAAGTTCTCAGAGAGGATGGTCCGTCTCCAGGCTCGGGTTGGAAGTAAGGTGATGGGCCCTGGGCACCCTGCAGGAGAAGGCAAAAGGAATTGCAGCAGCCCCTGCAGGGGCTGCGAACAGGAGAAGAAACTTCCTTCTTTACTGCAGCTCTAGGATTCAGTGTGAGTACCATCATTCGTAGCTGCTTGACACCAGTGCATCTTCATTAACCAGCAAATGTGTGCAGGCTCTTTTTTCCTGAGGATTTAATCTACACAGGAGGACTCTGGGCCCGGCTGGGGGCAGATTATCCATCCGTGGGAGTAGCCATGTGGAAGGAGGTTTAGAGACAGAGCAATCAGGCAATTGTTTTGTAGGAAAGCCTATGCCAAAGCTGTCAGTGTTGACATTGTGCTTATCCTAATCCATAATAGCTCCAGAACCGCGATCCAGGAGCTGGCAGCCAGGCAGGACCCAGGACTTCAGAGAGCACGGAGAGGGCTGCTGGAATTTTATATACAGATGTTTTATAACAGGTGTGCATTGACCTGTAACTTGAAAAACAAAAAAAGGCAATCAGATTAACAACTCTGTTTTAAACAGGAGCTCTGTTTGTAACAGGCCCCGGGGGGTAATACACAATTATGCACAGAAATGCTGCTTACAGCCAGCAGAAAATGACTACAGATGCATGAAGAGAGAGATTAATTCAGCACTAAACAATTTACCACTAACACATGTAGTGCTGTCTTCTGAAATGATCCTCTAGAAACAGGCTGTGACCTAGACCTGCACGATCTGCACCCCAGCCTCGCAGGCCGTGGAAGCTGTGTCCCTTGTCCGGGACCGGACGGCGCCTTTCCCGGGCGTCCGGAGCAGCGGAGCTTGGGAAGCTCTGACTCCACTGCTCAGGGGCCGCTTCCCTGCACACGCTGGGCGGGTGTTCATGTGACACTTCCAGGTGAGAGGTTTGCATTTCCAGAGCAGCAGCTAAGCAGGGTGGGGTGAGAGTTTCAGAACAAAATTCCAAGTGTTTTCAGCTCACGCATTGGGACTCAGTGTCTGGGGTCTCATTCCCACCACCCCACCCCTGTGGCCGTTGCCGAGTGCTCCATTCTGCTGCTGCTGTGACCCAGAGGAAGGGTTTTATTCAGAGAATCAGAGAATCACGGAATGGTGTGGGCTGGACTGGACTTTAAAACTCATCCTCTTTCAATCCCCCTGCCCATGGGTCCCCTTCCATAAGACCAGGTTGCTCAAGAGCCCAAGAAAAAAAGAAGCATGAGGAAGAGGAGGAGCAGGAGGAAACTCATAGCTGATCTGTCCCTCTCCTTCTTGGCTTTTACCCAATTCTATTCTGTCCAGGTGCTTTTCCCCTCCAGAAGTGGAGGCCTTGAACACGCTCCCTTCTCATCCCCACGAGGAAGGTTAAAGCTCCCCCTCTGTGCTCTCTGCCAACGGCATCTGTCCTGAATTCCAAGGGAGCTGGAGGAGAGAGGGCAGGAGGGCTCCGCCGGTACCACGCTCAAGTGGGGAGGCCTCAGAGGCAGTCTCAGCTCTGTGTCCAAGTGTTTTGGGTACTGTTAGAACGACCGAGACACCTCCACGCCTGCCTGAGCACTCTGGGGTCACTCAGGGACACAGCCCCATCCTCTCCTCGTGTGCAGCCTGACAGAGCCCCACGCTCTCCTTCTGATGCTGGAGAGAAGTTGTCAGCTCTGCTCATTCTGCAGCAGTTACAAACAAAGGCCAGTCTGGCACCTTGGCTGTGGTGTAAATGTGGTGTAAATGGGGAAAAGGGGGACGGGGCGTGCAAGGCTGGGCTTGCAGAGGACTGGAGCCATCCCAGACTGGTGGCACAAAGAGCAGCAGCTTGTCAGGGGTGTCCCTGGAGGACAGCGAAGTACCCCAGCCCCTCAGAACCTTCCTGAGCTCTCCTCAGGTGGCAGCTGCTGTCTGTCATCAGCTACAGGTCTCTGGCTGCAGCTGGGCTGGAGGAGTCTTTGCTGTGGCTGTTCCTGTGGGAATTCATCCCAATACCTTCCCCCACTCTAATCCCTTCCCAAGCTGCCCCCAAAAAATGAAAGCACTCTGGAAAGCACTGCAAAAATTCCAGCTGCCGTAGGAGGCCACAAAGAACCCCCAGGTGACAGGGAAGGTGCCCGAGTGTAGCCAGGAGATGTGTGTCCCCACTGCAGCTCCACGGGGTCTCCGTCACACCCAGACCACGCTCCCGCCCCTCCAACGCCGCCCCGAGCCCTCCTCGCGGAGCCCCTTCCTGGAGCAGCTGTAATTTATGAACAAGATGATAAAGAAACGAAAAAGAGTCCTGTCAAGGTTCTCTGTGTGTGTTGTAAATTGTCCATATATCAAGGATATTGCCTACATTCAGCATTTAATGCTATCGGTAAAAATATAATGTGAGAGGCCGAAAAAGAAGTTGCTCACAGGGAAGGATGAATATTCGGTGTGAAATATTAAGCCTGTAAAAGAGGCATTTCTCTTTTTGGCTGGAGTGCTGGTATTTCTTCCTATTTAATTTACATAAATCAATGATGAAAAAAAATGTAATAACAGGACTCAGATTCTGTAGCTGCAGGGAACCTGGGAACCTGGAGAAGGAGTTTGGGGATTATAGACACGCTCCAAAGAAAGCAGCATGGAGCAGCTGATTTTTCTAAACTTTTCTAGTTTGCCTTGCTCAGAGAAGTTAGCTCCTGTTTTCTACATCCCAGGGGTGAGGTCATGCCAGGAAAAACTAATAAAATTGTCATTGCAAACTCTGTGTTTGTTGGTTCATTGGTTTGATTTTCCACAAAATTTTGTCTTTTCAAATGGTGACTCAACCATTTCTGGCTAGTGAAAAAAAAAAAAACAAAAATAGAAGAAGATGGAAATACTCTGCATGATATTGGAAAATCTCACTGACAAGCCACCAAAAGGGACTGATGACATCTTACTGTGGCCTCAGAAGAAGAGAGGAGAGACCCGAAGGGGCAGTGCAGAGATCAGGGCTGGAGATCAGGGCCCTCCACCCTGCAGCTCTCCCAACGCCTCCCTCTCTGAACCTTCCTGCTCCACGGCTGGAGCTGTGGAGGATTCAGCCCAGGCTTTCCCTGGGGCCTGTGGGACACGGGGGAGCTGGGACAGGGCAGGGAGGGAGCGAGGGGATCAGAGGGAGCTGTGTGGATGCTGCTGCTGGACCCCTGCTCCTGGCTCGCAGCTCCGTGTGCAGCGCTGGAAAAGGAGAGGGTTTGGTCAAGACCCCAGAATTCAGCAAAGCCCCTTGTCCAGAGGGGCAGAAAAGGGCTGGAACTGTATTCTTCTAAGTGCCATGGAAAAAAAACAACCCTCCACATATTTTTTTTTCCTTCTGCCTTCCTTTGTTTCCTCTCCCCTTGCCCTGAAGAAGCTGTTGATTATAATTTCAGTGCAGTTGGAGATGCAAAGCTTAATGGAGCGGCCCTTTCTATTTTCGTCCTCTGTGCATTGTCAGATGAAATAACATGGATTATATTTTGTTGTTGATGCACTGAATATTCTTGATATTTAAATCCAGCAGTGTTTATAGCAGGCTGAGATTCTGTGCTGGGATCAGAAAGGTTTGAGGTTTGCTCCTTTCTATTATTTATTTTGTGGGGAGATCGAGATTCTGCCATGTGGTTTTGTGGGTTTTGTTTTACTTTTTTTAAACCAGAGAAAGTTAAAGAATAAATTGAAATGGCAGGGTTTGGAACTAGGTGATCTTTAAGGTCCCTACCAAACCAGGCCATTCCATGATTCCATGAATACTGCCCTCCTTACCCATAGGAAGCACCATCCTGATCCTTTCTTGGTCCTACTGGAAACGATTGCTACCAACTTTGTTCTTGTTAAAGTCTAAACCTCCAGTGGAAATTCTTTGCGGTTATTTTTCCTATTTCTCCTTCTGGTGCGATGTTTTCAGTCTGAGGTTCCTCCTTGCCCCACGGGCATGTCCTAAGGAATTCCATTCCGAAGTCTGCTGTTCTCCGTTCCGTCGGAGCACGAGCGTCCCTGAGGCCAAGGAACGCCTGCTTTCAGCACCAGCACATCGGACACTGCCTCAGCCAGGGAGCCCCAGACGGGCTAAGGACAGCTGTAACAGTGGGCTGAGAAAAGACGGGCAGAGTCTGAGAGCAGTTGCAAAGGACCACAAATCTAAAACCCCAGTTTAAGGATGTTTTCCAAATTCATGGGATGGTTCCATTTTGAACAGAGTTCAGCTTGCAGAACAGGGCACAAGGGAGGCCTGTGCTGGGGTGAATTCTGTTGCCAGAGTGTCCCTGACTGGTTTTCCACATTTTTTTGTGTTTATTTGGAATGCATTCAACACCTGGGATGCTCTACAGCTGCAGGGAGATGATCCCTCTTTTTCTGGATAATTGCTGCTCAGGCCAGATATTTTAGTTGGAAGACAGAGGCAAGGTTGGTTCAGAACCCGCAGAGATTTCAAACTGATTGATAAGAGTTAAAATTCCCTAAGAATCCCATCCATCAGTATGGATTCACTTAGGGTGGGATCCTTCAGCTGTCATCTCTTATCTCTGCCCCAGCTGAACCCTCCAAATATCCATTTCTAATTCAGAATTTGGAACTGTGAAGTGGGAATATTTCAAGTTCCAAGAGCAGCCAACCAGTGTTGCTCAGGTTGGTAAATGCTGGATGTCCTGTAGGAGAAGGAGAAAGAAGGATTGGGTGCAAGAGAGATGGTTCCTGGTTCAGTTTGGAAGCTGGTAAACTCCTGACCTAGTGGACATAGAGGGGGGCTGGAACTGGATGATCCCTAAGGTCCCTTCCAGCCCAAACCATTCCCTGGTTCTGTGACTCAGTGACTGTGTGTGTGACTCTGTGATTCCATGGAATGAGGTGAATTCAGCTAGGAAAACTGGGAATAGTTGAGTTGTTCATTGGGAATTGGAAGAACAAAGGTAGAAATGGGGCAGTAAGGGCACGGTGTTAGAGCAGGGTGCAAGACGTGAGTGCAGAGATTTGACAGGCTCTGACGGCAGCGTGGCAGAGCCAGGGAGCAACCGGGAAACGAAGATTCTTGTGTGTTAATGCAAACAGAAGAGCTCAAGGTCCCGAGGAGCCCTTGAAGCTGAAATAGCATCAAGACAAGGCCCCACTCAAGGCTCAGCACTGAAGGGGTTGAGTGAATCCAGACCAGCCCTGGCAGCTTTATCCTGCCCACACATCAAACGTTCCGTGAGGAGACGCTGGGGCCTCCCCCACCAGCCGGGTGCAACGTTTCACTGTGGAACAGTGAACACTCACAGCCCTGAGGGGTTTTTTTAATTCAAATTAAGCTGTGTTCCTTCTTGTCCCTCTCTCAGTGGACAAGACAACAGCTGATCTCAGTCCCTTTCTAACAACCTTTCCCGCGTCAGAAGAAGTTGCCATGCCAACCTTTCCTTCTGTTGCCGAGCAGAGGATGGAGGGGCAGCTCCACTGCCAGCCCAGCGCCGGGCGCAAGATCTCGAGAGGAGCCGTCTCCTCCCCCCGAAACAGGGCAGCACCCCAGAGCTCCCAGGCTGTACCGGTCTGTGACAAACCTCTCGCCCTGGCCCAGGTCCCCCGAAACAGGGCAGCACCCCAGAGCTCCCAGGCTGTACCGGTCTGTGACAAACCTCTCGCCCTGGCCCAGGCCCCCCGAAACAGGGCAGCACCCCAGAGCTCCCAGGCTGTACCGGTCTGTGACAAACCTCTCGCCCTGGCCCAGGTCCCCCGAAACAGGGCAGCACCCCAGAGCTCCCAGGCTGTACCGGTCTGTGACAAACCTCTCGCCCTGGCCCAGGTGAGTGAGGCAACCCAAGGCAATGCACCTGGTGGCTGTACCTGAGCTCTTTACGCTTCCATCTCCTGGCACAGCCATGGCTGGGACCAAGTTACTGTGGCCTTTTCCACATGGGAGGCTCAAGCAGAAGGGAGAGGTTGACTCTGAGGAACTAGAGGAGCTCTGACCTTGGAATCATGTGCCAAACCTTTGGCAATGTTTGTGGGAGGTTTCTCTCTGCTTGGGAGGAGCCGTGCTGGGATCGGGTGAATCAGGGGAAGGGATCAGGACTGGTCCGGGGTTCGGGCCATGCACCCAGGAATGAGGAAGGCCCTGTTTGTTGCTGGGGACAGAAGAAATGAATTGGCCCTTTGAACAGAGCAAAGAGAAGATGGAGCAGGCTCAGAGACGAGGAAGAACCTGTTTGTCTCATACAGCTTCCCCAGGAGCAGCTCACCCAGGGGAGGAACAGAATCACAGAGTCACAGAATGGTGTGGGTTGGGAGGGACCTTAAAGCCCATCCAGTTGCAGCCCCTGCCGTGAGCAGGGACAGCTTCCACCAGCCCATGCTGCCCAGAGCTCCATCCAGCCGTGACAATTGAAGGCTGTCCAGGTTGGTAATGCCAGTGTTGATGTGTGTCATTCAGACAAGGCGAAAGCTGTTGGCAGAGGGATGCAGGAAATTGCCCAAAGGATCTTCAGCTGGTGTCTGCTCTGAGGGTGGGGGTGTGATGGTGTCAGCACTGGAAATCCTGGTGTCATCTTCCACGACTCTGACCTGTCCCACTTTGTATCCCTGTTTCTCAGCCTGGCCAATGTCAGCCACCTTCTGCAGTGGAGTCAATCACTGTCTCACCATCCTTTGAGAACTGATTGCCACCAAAGCCACAAGGTGACCAAAGGAAAAGACATCCCAAGAAGATGAAGAATTAATCCCTGTGCATTCACTGCACAGGGTGGGGAGGCCCTGGCACAGGGTGCCCAGAGCAGCTGTGGCTGTCCCATCCCTGGGGATGTCCAAGGCCAGGCTGGGTGGGGCTTGGAGCAGCCTGGGCCAGTGGAAGGTGTCCCTGCCCATGGCAGGGGGTGGAACTGGATGGGATTTAAAATTCCTTCCAACCCATACCATTCTAGGACTCTGTGATATGTAAGAAACCTGCATTTAAACAGATCTGGGAGGAGAACTGGGACAGAATGCCACTTGAAATCCATCTTCCTTTTGCCTTGCCTTTCTAGCCAACATCAGCACCAGCAAAAGGCAATCAGGACTCGTGTCTGGGTACAGCTGAGCTGAGGATGTTACAGGATGTTTGGTCATTAGCTTTCAATGAGACCGTGTGTCGAGGGAGAGGCTGCTGCAGCTCGAGGAGGGGTGATTTACAGAGCCGAGAAATAACGAACCTTGTAAGGAACAAAGCTGGGAAATAAAGCTCCGTGCTCCACCTGAATTGCTACCTACCCGTGTGTGTGCTCAGAGCTCATATTTAGTGCTTCTGGTGGCACATTGACAGACGGCTTAGTGAAAACAAATGTTAATGTTAATTAAGCTGGAAAACTTCCCAGATTTTGAGAATGAGAGTGTTTGCTGGATAATAATTCAGATAGCCTGTGCCCTGCTCAGCACTCCCACTGGGAAATGTGATCACTCAGAAACAGGGGATCAAAGAACTGGAGCAGCACATCCAGGTATCAGATCTCCTGCCTAGGATGGAGGGGTGTGCTCCTTGCAGCATCCTTCCCAGCCCTTTGAGCACCCCAAGTTTCAGTGACACAGGTGATCAGCCTTCCCTCCCTCTCCCTGTGAGAATATGCTGTGCTAGCAGAGCTGCAGCGAGGAAACGCTTCCTGACATGCCTCCTAAGTTCTCCTTTACTTAATTTCACTCCGGTGCTTCCAGATGATGATAATTAACCTCTCTTACTGCAGAGGACAGCAAATAGTGAGAGCTTGGAGGTATGAGTGAGGTTGGGCATGGCTTCCTTTGCATACAGTCAGATCTCACTGCTTAATCAAAATAATTGTGGTTCTGTTGGCTTCAGCTGGTCTTCACTGACTTGCAGCAGCTGATGATCTGGCCCAGTGATTTTAAATTCCCTTTTACTTCTTTTTAATTCAAACTATGGTCACCGGTGCCAGCCCTAGCCTTGTGAATTCCAGAGAAGGGCTGTGGGCTAAAGAGATGCTCCAGCTCTTATTCCGGGGATTGGAACATTTAGGTATTTCATTATTTATTTATTTATTTGTTGCTGAAAGGACTGGGGGGAAAACATGGTAATTAGGAGGTGAGGAGATGCACACAAATAGAAACCCCTGGTAGCACTTCAGCCTTTGCAGGAGGCCACGTGATGGCTCAACACGTTGCTATTTTCTGCTTCAGCGAGATGACACTCACATGAAGGGAGCGTGGCTGCAGCGAGCTCCGGTCCCAGCCGGTGGCTCAGCCCTCCCTCCGCGTGGCCATTCGGCCTCCTTGGCCTCGGCTGGGGTGAGGCTCGGCGGCTCCGGGCTCTTCCGGAGCAGGTCACAGAGTGGCCGGGAAGTGCCCGCTCCAGGGCTGTGCCTGGAGTGCAGGGAGGCACACAAAGAGTCCTCTGACTGCCCTTGCTCGGACATCTCCAAACTCTGCCAGCGGGGCAGGAACAGTTTTCCACTTCTGCCTGTCCCCTTTGTGACCTTCGCATCCCCACCCTGGTGTGTGGCAGCTCGCGGAGCCACAGCCCCGGGGCAGGGTTGTGCTCACACCGACACAGAATTTATGTCCTGGGAAAGCTGCCATCTGGGTGCCCTTCCAGCAAAGCCATTTCATCGAGGGAAAATCCTCCAGGGCTGATGAAGACCTCGCTGGATGAGGTGTGCCAGGCTTCTTAATGCACCTCGTGAGGTTGTTTTTTATCAGTGAATCAGAGAATGATTTGGGTTGGAAGGATCCTTAAATATCATCCAGTTCCACCTTCTGCCATGGGCAGGGACACCTTCCCACCAGCCCAGGGTGCTCCAAGCCTCATCCAGCCTGGCCTTGGACACTTCTAGGGATCCAGGGGCAGCCACAGCTTCTCTGGGCAACCTGTGCCACCTCTCCACCCTCACAGGGAAGAATTTCTTCCCAATATCTCATCTAAAGCTGTTCTCTGTCACTCTGAAGCAATTCCCCCCTGTCCTGTCACTACACGACCTTGCCCAAAGTGTCTCTTTGCCTCTCCGATAGTTCCTCTTCGGGTACGGAAGGGCTGCACTAAGGTCACCCCTTCTGTTGTCCAGGCTGGACAATCCCAGTTCCCTTGGCTGAGGTGCCACCGCTCTGTCGGAGCTCTTGGACGTGACACGCAGAGGTCAGAGGGGGTGGATAGGAGAGGAGCAGCTGAACCGAATTCCGTGAAACAGCCAAAGCTTGGAGCACCATGCTGGTGGTGCAGCAGCTTCCAGGCTACGAGACACCGCTGACCATTTCATTTGACCTCTGATTTGTTACCGAATTTAGCTGGTTAGCAACAGACTGAGAGTCTGAAATCGAAAGTGACTCTTTGAGGAAGAAGTTCAGTCCTGATTTGAAAGCCTTCAGCAGCAGAGAGATGCAGCACTTTCCACAGCACTGCCTTCACCTGGTCCATCACTCTGTTAAAATTATTTCTGTTTGAATATGTCAAGGCTCCACTTTCAGTCATAAATATTCCTTTCTCCACAAGATTAAAGACTACTTTGCTAACCACAATTTTCTCCCTATGAAAGTACTTACACACCTTAATCAAATTAGTCATCTCTCCATCTTCTTTTTTTTTTTTTCTTTTATAAACTAAGCAGATTGGATTGTGAAAGTCTCAGTGCAAGGCACTTTCTCCAGATCTCCAGTAGTTTTTCTTACACATTTTTTTTGGACTCTTCCGATCCTTCCCCAAGCTCCTTTTCAAAACTGACAGCAGTCAACTGGCTGGTGTACTCATCTCAGTCCCACTGGTGTCTCTCATTGAAGCAGAAAATGTCTCTCCTTTCCTAATTTCAGCTCCCTTCTCCTTTTCTCCAGGGTCTCTGTTGATGTCTTTGCTGCAGCCCCAGAGTGGAATTTCTGGTGTTCTGCAGTGGAATTTCTGGTGCTCTGCTTGCTTACCAAGACCCCTTAACCCCGTTCCCTAACATGGCCTGCATTCCTTGAATCTCTAGGGGTAACTTTGAAATCCTCTGTTTAAAATCCTTCCTGTCCCTGTCGTGGTCAGTAATAGATTTACTCAGACTAAAAGCTCCTGTTAAGCCATGCAGGGTTTCCTACATTCCTGTGCGGATTCCCCCTCAGCCAACATTTTAAGTGCATTAAAATGACCTCATAATTTTAAAATAAACTCATTCCTAGTATTTTCTTAATATCTTCCTTGGTAATTATTCCTAATCATATTCATGAAATACAAATAATTCTTCTTTTCGTTTTAAAACTGGGAGAGGAAGGTGAGAACATTTTGAGGGCTGGAGAACAGGTTGTTACCTTCTCCTCCACCAGCAAAGAGCCAAATGCCGTTGCTGAGATCCCTCGTGGTTCTAACAGGCTCTGCAATTCTTTATTCCTGGGACTTCCCTTAATGTCTTTAGTTTTCCGAGCGAACTACTTGAATTTCACAGCTTCTTATTCTTGCTAATTACCATCTTCCCAGTTCTGTTCTTCCTCTATTGTCCTTTTATTTGTAATTGTTGCCTTCGTTTTACCACGGGGCCAAAATGGGATTTTAGGTCAGGCTGTCCTTTTACTTGATCTGCAAATAGTGGTTTTATATGGAAATGTGCTTTGTATCAGGGCTCCGTTGTGCTGGAAATTGTACAAAGGCAGAATGACAAATCAGTCCTTGCAACAGTGCAGGAGCTAATTATAAAGCAGGAGAGAACAGTGGCCACGGGCAGATGGGGCTGCACGAGAAAACACTCAATTATCCCCAATTGCATGAAAAATGTCTCATCCAGCCAGATCTGAGCATCGTCCTGTCTCCGTGGCCGCTCGCTCCTGGAGGGACAGCAACCCCGGGATGCCACTGTTCCTCTCCAGCCATCACTCCCCCAGCATGGACAGCTCACAGCCGAAGGGAGGGGGCTAGTTTAATTCCCAAAGATGACTTTTTGGGAAGCAAATAGGAATTAACAGGTTCCAAGAAGCTCCCTGTCTTTCTCTGTAAGAAAAAGACCTTCCAAGGATGGAACTAATCCAGGAGAAAAATAACTTGGGACAATTTTGCTGTCACATTGCTATTGCCAAGGAAACCAGGTTGATCCGGCCACCACAGAAAGAGAAGAGAAGAGAATAAAACAAAAAGGCTACAAAAATGGAATAATTTGATGTTTCCAGCTGGTGGCACTATGGCAAATACAAATGGTCCAGGACTGGTCCAGAAAATTACACTCCTTACAAGGGCCTGGAGTGACAGAACAAAGGGGAATGGATTCAAGCTGCCAGAGAGCAGGGTCAGATGGGACATGGGGAAGGAATTGTTCCCTGTGAGGGTGGGCAGGCCCTGGCACAGGGTGCCCAGAGCAGCTGGGGCTGCTCCTGGATCCCTGGCAGTGCCCAAGGCCAGGCTGGACAGGGCTTGGAGCACCCTGGGCTGGTGGGAAGGTGTCCCTGCACGTGGTGGGGGGAACAAGACAGTTTCTAAGATCCTTTCCAACCCAAACCATTCAATAACTCTGTCAACCTGCTCAGAGCACTTGAGGTTTCTTTTGGCTTCATGAGGAAGGTGCAGAAAACCAAGAGATCCTCCTGATTCCCACACAGGGCTGTCCCAGAGCTCCTTCTGGAGCAGTGCAAATGCCGTTGAGCTGAGGTTCTCAGAGCTTCGTGCCCCTCGGTCACCGGAGGCAATTGCAGGGATTTCTGCAAGGTAGAAACATAGGCTGATGGATCAATTAATTGATCCATGAGTGACTGACAGCCTGTTACCCTGGGTGCACAGCAGAGACAAAAACCTTCAGTCACCAGCCTAAACAGCAATTGCAGGAAAATTAAGGTTCATTTGTGAACATTTTCGTTTTACTGCTTCTGTCTCAGGACATAAGAGGCGTCGCACAAACAAACACGAACACGGTATATCCAGCGTGGCTGTCCAAAAGCCAGATTGGGAACAAGCAAAATGGGCACACAGTGTTCAGTCATAAAACCACTGGAAAAGATGCTCAACAATGAAGTGGAATTAAATGAAATTCTAGCCACTCAGAATGCATTATCCCTGCAGCATGTCCATGAAATCGCTCACTGAATTGCAGAGTAATTTGCTCTTAGCCTATGAAGCCTTTCTGGGTTCTTTTCTCCCTTTTATTCCCCCTTTCCCCGATTTTTTTTTTTTTTTTTTTCTTGTTAGCAATCATTTGGGAAGTCGTTCCTCGCTCATTTTGCTCCCAAAGGAAATATTCTGCGAGGGAACAATAGTGGTGTGTCATGATGACGTTCCGGGTCACTCACTCAGGCAGTAATGTGCTCGCCTCCCAATTGCTCTGCCTGTGTGCACTAAGCTGCTGCTGGAAGGGCTTTCATGTCCTTTAACTCTTTGCTGGGTGTCTGGCTCATGCTCCAGCACCCAGGAGTCTGCCTTTGTGGAGGAGCAAACTGCACAGCCTGACCTGGCACCAGTCCATGTAAAGTGCTTTTCTTCACATCATCAGCAGCTCTGATGGGGATAAAGGGACAATAAAGCTGTAGAGAGTCTTTCGCTGGTGCAGAAGTTAAAAATTGCTTGACCCAAACAGTGATGGACAAATTCATCATCCTAAAGAGCTCCTGTGCTGTAAATCCCCATTGTGATGGGTTTCATCATCAGCTGGACAAAGTGTACAGTTGATTGTGTTTGATGGGAGCGTTAGTGAGGGGCTGGAAAGGATTTTATCATGGATGTTCTCCTTGTCCCTGGCGGTGCCCAAGGCCAGGTTGGACGGGGCTTGGAACAACCTGGGACAGTGGAAGTGTCCCTGCCCATGGCAGGGGTGGCACTGGATGGGCTTTGAGCTCCCTTCCAGCCCAAACCATTCCCTGATTCTGTGATTCTCTGATTCCGTGATTCCATGTGCGTGCTGACGTAGATCACCAGGCTGTGACAGGGAAGTTGAGGTCCCTGTTCTGCAGTTTGGGATCTGACTGTGGAGTTCAGGTCCAAGTCCACAACCCCCAGTGCAGCAGCATCCCCCTGCTCTGGACCTGGTTTGCTGCAGATATTTAGCTCAGGCAGCTGTGCTGCCTCCGTTCCTCCCTCTGTCTGTCTGCATATCTTTTTCTTGGACAGTAGCTTTTGATAATTTCATCATTTCAACCAAAGGGAGCATCTTCAATATATTAAACTGTGAATGCATTAAACTCATTTGGACTTAATGAAAACACACAGCTGGGCAGCAGAAAGCCTTTTTATCAGTGAAGCCCATAGGTTCATCCTCTGCATGAGGAGAGGCTGAGGGGGCTGGGGCTGCTCAGCCTCGAGAGGAGCCCCAGCCGAGAGGGGCCCTCAGTCCTGGGTGTCCCTTGGGTGTCCCAGTGTGTCCCTGGGTGTCCCTGGGTGTCCCTGTGTATCCCTGGTTGTCCCTTGGGTGTCCCTGAGTGTCCCTGGCTGTCCCTGGGTGTCCCTGGGTGTTTCAGTGTGTCCCAGTGTGTCCCTGGGTGTCCCTGGGTGTTCCTGTGTGTCCCAGGGTGTCCCTGGCTGTCCCTGGGTGTTCCCACGTGTCCCCGTGTGTCCCTGTGTGTCCCCGTGTGTCCCAGGGTGTCCCTGGGTGTCCCCATGTGTCCCTGGGTGTCCCTGAGTGTCCCTGGGTGTCCCTGGGTGTCCCTGTGTGCAGGGAGGGGCAGAGCAGGGCCCGGCTCTGCTCCGGGGCCCAGCAGCGGTCCCAGAGGAACGGGCAGGGCTGAGCCCAGGAATTCCCCTGCACAGGAGGCAGAACTTCTGCCCTGGCAGTGCCCGGCCCTGAGCAGAGCCCAGAGAGGGCTGGAGTCTCGTCCCTGGGGATGTTCCAGAGCCCTCTGGCCACGCTCCTGTGCCCTGTGCCCCGTGCCCTGGGATGGCCCTGCCTGAGCAGAGAGTGGCACCAGTGACCCTCTGGGGTCCCTCCAGCCTGACCCAGTCTGGGATTCTGTGACTCTGATCTACAAAACCCCATCAGACAGCAGAGAATCTGCTCGAGCTCCCCGAGCTCCCCATTTCCAGAGCTACTGATTACCATAATTAAAAGCCCTGAGACACAGACTCATCCCGGCTCACATTTCCTGTTGCCATTCCTGCCCCTGGAGAAGAGGTTTGAAGAGCTATTGGAGTTGAGCTGTGGAGCTGCTGTGTTGTGGGTGATGACACAGAGGAGCCTCCAGCCCTGCATGTTCTGGTTTGGGGCTTTTTTATTTAAAAAGAGGAGACAATCTGTTCATTTCACAGATGCTCAACAGCTCTTCAGAAATAATACAGGTGTGCACAGAAATAAATCTGCTTTGTTTACTGTGTAATTAATCAGAAAAAAAAAAAAAAAAAAGAAGGTGGCATTGGAAAGTTTTTCTGTCTTTTTTTTTTTTTTTTTGGAAACAGCTTTTCAATCCCATCAAAGGAAATTCAAGACATTCAGCAATGCTGACAACAAAACCAGAGTTTGATCAAAAATGAGACAAACAAACCAGTAGAGCCTGTTACTTGGTGGGGGTGGGGAGGGAAGACTTGAAAGTAATTAGTTTTAATATTATTTTTGTATTCCTAAATTTCTTGTGCTACTTGAGTCTTTAGTCCTGCAAAGACTTACAAACGCATTTAACTCGCAGCATCACGAGTCCCTTCACGTCACGGACTTCAATCTGCTCTCTCATGCTGAGAAGTCAATAACTGGATCTGGACACCAAAAATTAAGTTAAAAAAGAAATTGTCTGGATGCTATTCATCTTCCATATCACAAGGCTTTCATCTTCCTTGGTGTCCTTGTGTCTCATTTCAATGACATTTATGCTCCTGTATCCTTCCACACATCTACGGTGTCAATCCAACTAAATTTGCTGTGTCTGCTCATAAAAACCTACACAGACCCCAGGAATTGATCCAGCAACTGTCAATAGCAACGAGTGCATCCACAAAGCATCACCTGGCAATCCAGAAACAGGCTTCACTTCTTCCCGCAGACCTGCCAGGGCTGCCGTGGGATGGCCACTCAGGTCAGTGATGGGGGACCTGCGAGAGCCTGAAATAACAAATTGGGAACGCGCCGATCCCCCAGTGTGGGCAGCAGGAAAGGGGGGTTCTGGCTTTGGGCAAGGGCCTGGGCTGGCAGCACAAGAAGGAATGGTTTCCCACTGCCACAGGGCAGGGTCAGACGGGAATTGATTATCCCTCCTCAGCTGGCTCTTTCCCAGTCTGACCCATGGAATCATGGAATGGTTTGGGTTGGAAGGGACTTTAAAGCTCATCTCATTCTATCCCCTGCCATGGCAGGGACACCTCCCACTGTCCCAGGGTGCTCCAAGCCCCAGTGTCCAACCTGGCCTTGGGAACTCCAGGGATCCAGGGGCAGCCACAGCAAATCTGGGAATTCCAGCCCAGCCCCTCTCCACCCTCACAGCCAGGAATTCCTTCCCAGTATCCCATCCATCCCTCCCCTCTGCCAGTGGGAAGCCATTCCCTGTGTCCTGTCCCTCCATCGCTTGTCCCCAGTCCCTCTCCAGCTCTCCTGAAGCCGCTTCAGGCCCTGCAAGGGGCTCGGAGCTCTCCCGGGATTTTTCCCTTCTCCAGGGGAACATTCCCAGGTGTCCCAGGCTGGCTCCAGAGCAGGGGGGCTCCAGCCCTGGGGCAGCTCGGTGTCCCTCTGGATCTCTCCAGGAGCTCCAGCTCCTTGTGCTGTTGGCCCCGGGGCTGGGGCAGCTCTGCAGGTGGGGTCTCACCTGCGGGGCACGGGGGCAGAATTCCCCCCTTTCCTGCTGCCCACGCTGGGCTCAGCCCAGGGCTGGGGTTCTGGGCTGGGCTGGTCCAGCCTCACCCACCAGCACCTCCTCCTCTCTGAGCCAATGAAATGATGAGCTGAATGGCAAATGCTGCCGAGATCCAAGTTGTTCTGCTCCCAGAAATGTAAACAAGTGCCCCGGGCATTTCTGCCCCTACACACAGATGTCCTGCCTTCTCCCCAACCCCAAACCACCAGCCTGTGAGCAAGGCAGAGCCTTCTCTCCCCATGTTTGCTCACCGCAGCCCCAGGCTGTGCTGCAGTCAGCTCGGTCCCTCTGCCCTCCCTCTGCAAACTCCTGTTCTTCTCACCAGCAAGATTTAAGGAAGAAATAATAGCGGTAGGTCATTATGACGTTTTAGTGTGTGCTTTATAGGGCATCATGACTCACTGATTCAGGGAAGAACTTTGCAGCTTGCTACGAAATTGCCTGTTTCAATCAATCCTGCGGGTGGCTTCTCTGGGAATTTTATGAGGTGTAACATATATGTGTGTGTGACTGCTTATATTTTTATATATATATATGTATATATAGGGGGAACAGTATTTATTTTCGTTTCTGGAAGAACCAGTTAAAAGCAAAAATGGAAATTCCGAAATGAAAAACATGAAGGTTCAAAGTGCTGAAAGCAGCACAGGGCTCTGCCGGGTCAGGAGAGAAGAGCTGACAGGAATAACCCTGCAGGGAGTCCCCAGGCTCGGCTGCTCTCTGAGCTGGCAGGGTCCTTGTCTTTGTTTTTGTCTCTTTGTGAGTGGGTTGCAGTCCCCACCTCCTCTACCTCTAAAACTCTCAGGCTGGTGATTTCTAAACTTCCTGAGTCTTCATGTCATGGATGAATGGGTCATAAATCAGCCTTCTGCTGCTGCTGCACAGGAGCAAATTTTCTCTGCATTGTTTTCCTTTTGGCTCCTGCACAGGGAGCTCTGAGGTCCCTGAGGATGCAGAGAGCTGGGGCAGTGCTGCTGCAGGGAGCTGGAGCAGCCCGGGGCAGGTGCACGTGCACAGCCTGTGGGCCCCAGTAGGAAACCCAAAAACCCCACACTCCCACCTCCACCTTTTCCTGGAGACAAAATATAGGTCCTGGAGGCAGCATCCTGAAACATATCCCAGACTGGACTTGGGGCACATCCTGAGCAGTGATTAAAGGTGCTGGGAGGCAACTGAGGCGCTGGAGAAGGAGAGAGAATAGGGCAAGGAAAGTTATTTACTTCCATGGGGATTTTTTTTAAAGGTTCAATTTGGGATTGGAACAGGGATCCTGAACACTTCAAAGGAGCCTGTGGGAAGTGTAAAGGAAGCTTCTGGTCCCCTCTGGAGAGTCATGTTGGGCCTTTAGGTTTGGGATTGCCCAAGGAACCCAGTACATCCCCTCCTCCTTTTGGGGATGGCGCGGACATCCCCACTGCCAGGGAGAACATGAAGTTTGGGAGCACCAATTTGTTCTTGGCTGCCTTGGGAGGACAAGAGGCTTTTTGGCTCATCCAAAGGGTTCATTGAAACCCTTACATCAGAGAAAAAGGATGTGCAAGTGCAGCTAAAGGGAGAAAATGGGGCAAAGCTGCTCCCTTGGGAGCGGCCGTGAAGCCACAGAGGCAGTCCAGGGACTGGAGCAGCCCTGCTCTGGGGAAAGGCTGGGGGAGCTGGCACTGCTCAGCCTGCGGAGGTTCTCGGGCTCCTGCTGATGTCCATGAGCCCCTGAAGGGTAGGGACAAAGAGCGTGGAGCCAGGCTCGGTGCCCCGTGGCAGCACCGGAGTGTGTTTAATCCAGATACTTTTCAGCATAAACATTGTAGAAGGTGAAGGTCTTTGGGAGAGAAAAATTGTCTGAAATTCATCAGCAGGTTCAAAAGTTGTGAGGGTGGACTAAGACAGTGTGCCAGTTTGGCACACAGTATCATAGAATCACCCCGAGACAGACAGACAAGCAGATATTCCAGTTAAAAAAAGGGCTGATTTCCCTAGGAATCCAGCCTGGAAAAATAAACACATCCTTCACCAAAAATTTATGTAGACAGACCCATCAGATGAGAGTGGGAACTGTGAGATGCAGGATTCTCCCTGGGGAGGAATCCTCCCAGCCGTATCGGCTCTCCCCGGGCCCCTGGTGGGAAGCTGTTATCCCATCCAAGGTTTGTACTGTCCCAGAGCCAAGAGAACACCTCACACCACACGGGGTTCCAGTCCACCTTTGTCCTTCCTGGGCTCTCAAAGGCCTGCCAAAACCAGCCAGCCGCGTGTGACCCCGCAGGTGACAGCTGTCAGTCCGGTGGCACGAGGCTCAGGGCTCCCGGCAGCAGTGACGAGAGCCATCGGCACGGGACCCCACTGCCTCTGCCAGACCCCAAACACACCTGAGTCTGCTCCCCAGGAAATAAGGGCTCCTGCACCCAGGAGAGCTCCCGAATCCCCCCAGAAATCTTGTCCGGACCCTTCTGCCTGGCTCTTGGCTGCTTGGAAGCTGTGGGACACAGGAAGCTCTCAAGGCACGCTGCTGGCTCCAGTGTTCGGTCTTTTAGCACAGCACGGCTGGGATGTCAATCAGAAACAGCACCTTTACTTACCTGGTGTGTTTCATTGCCCACCAAGGAGAAATCTTGCTCCTTGCTGGTGTGTGGGTACGGAGGGAGGCACAGCACTGCAGCTCTTGGTGTCTCTGCTACATTGAAAATTAAGAAATACAAAATATTGGCTAAAACCAGGGCTTGTGGGTGCTGCTTCCTGCATTTTGTGGTCAGAAGGGCCATTTAAATCAACTGGGACTTGCTGAGGACTAAAAAACACAGAGATCCATTAGAGATCGTAGAACAATAGAAACATAGAATATCCTGAGTTGGGAGGGACCCACAGGGATCATCCATCCACCCCTGCCCTGCACAGACTCCCCAACAACCCCACCCTGGGCATCCCTGGGAGCAGTGTTCAAATGCTCCCGGAGCTCTGGCAGCTTTGGGAATGTGCCCATTCCCTGGGGCGCCTGGGCAGTGCCCAGCACCCTCTAGGGGAAGAACCTTTCCCTGATCTCCAGCCTGAGCCTCCCTGGCCCAGCTCCAGCCGCTCCCTGTCCCTGTCCCAGAGATCAGAGCTGCCCCTCAGGAGGAGCTGCAGCCCCCAGGGAGCTCTGCCCTCAGTCTCCTCTTCTCCAGCTGAAGATTCCAAGTGCCCTCAGCCATCCCCCATATGGGTTCCCCTCTGGACCTTTCATCCTGACCTACTTCCTCCAGACGCTGGATGAACCCACAGAGCTGCTGAGTCTCTTCTGGCAGAGCCCACTGGCTGACTGCCCCAAACCGGGCCAGCTCCCACCAGGTAAAAGTGTTGCACAGGTGTTGGAGAACACCAAAACTGCATTTCCTAGAAACACGGGATGTGGGAATCTAGGCTTGACTGAACAGGAACGCTAAAAAACCAGTGCCTGGCCTGTACAGTAGAATCAGAATCATGGAATGGTTTGGATTGGAGGGACCTTTAAAAGCAATCTGTCCAGCCATGCCATGGGCAGAGCCACCTTCCACTATCCCAGGGCGCTCGGACCCCAGCCTGACCTTGGATGTTTCCAGGGATGGGGCAGCTACAGCTTCCCTGGGCAACCTGTGCCAGTGTTTTCCCATCCCCGTAATAAAAAACTCCCTCCTTTTGTCACTCTAATTCCACCCTGTTTCCTGAGGTGCCTCTCCTGGCTGTGGGCTGAAGGTGTCCCATTGCTGCACAAGTGCACCCACGGTCAGGACAACAAGCGGGACCCCCAGAGCGAACGGGGCAGATTTTGGATTTTTGGGTCACACACCCTCCTGCCCCGAACTGTGGAGCGAGCGCCTTCCCTGCGAGGGCCCAGCGCATCAGGAGAACACCTGGTCTGGAAAGGTCCCTGGGGCCGCTGGGCAGAGCCAGGGGCAGGCAGGGAGGGGCAGCAGCGGATCCCGTCCCCTCGCAGCTGAGGCTCCGGGAGCCCGCAGCCCTGCTGGGGCTGGGGCTGGGACTGGGACAGGTCCTGAGCACAGCGGGGAGGACGAGAGCAGCCTGGCCTTGCTGAAGTCATTCTTCTCTAGCTGAGACCCAGCTGTTGGAACACTGATACTTGTTTTCTTATCTGTCACACAGAGCTCACACTGCATTTGCCCTTGTATTTTCTATTTTAAAGTGCCAGGAGAAGCAGGGATTTCATTACTCCCCTCCCACAGAGGCCAACGACTCAGCACAGGTAGAAATGGCATCTTAATTTCTCTTTTACTGAGCAGGTTGATACCTGCTACAGCCAAAGGATGGCATTTCGCTAAGAGCAGGCTGCAAAACTCCGGCAAAATGATAAGCACAATGAGCGGACAATCACAATTCTTTCTCTGATGATATTTGAAAATGAGAAATTATGACATCCTATTTCAGTGGAACTGGGGGTTGGGACTTACTTAAAAATAGAAAGAAAAAAAAGTCCCCCTTTCCAGGAAGAGCACTTAACTCTATGCAAGCAAAGTGGATAAAAGCAGCTCAGTAACAACCCCAATTGCATCGAGATTGCCTCCTGCATTCCTGCACATCTTTGCCTTTTTGACATTTAACTTTAATTTATAGCAATTTAGCTGCTCTTAGAGCCTGCACTGTGCGTTTGGGAAAGCAAAGTGATCTGTTAAATGTTTGTCTGAAATTCAAATCAGGCACAAAGCACCTTTGTCTTTTCCTTAGAAAAAAGAGCCTCCCCACCCCCCATCTGAACATGCTGATTTTGGCATAAAGAGGAAAATTATTCTCCTATTATAAATTCATTAATTGGTAAGAGGACAACTACAAATTAGTTCGGACCATTGGTCAAGAGTTATGAAATTAGATGCCCATAGTGAGATTCATAAATAGAATCACAGAATCCCAGAATGGTTTGGGCTGGAAGAGACCTCAAAGCCCATCCCACTCCTGCCATGGCAGGAACACCTCCCACTGTCCCAGGCTGCTCCAAGCCCCAGAGTCCAGCCTGGCCTGGGACACCTCAGGGATCCAGGGGCAGCCACAGCAAATCTGGGCACCCTGTGCCAGGGCCTCCCACCCGCACAGGGAGGAATTTCTTCCTAATGTCCAATCTAAATGTACCCTCCTTGTCCTGGCACCCCAGCTCCTGATGGACATGGCTCCTTGGGGGTCTGAGCTGCTCCATGTGCCTGGGGAACAGGGGGATCTGCTGCCACATCCCTGGG
>VWPU01016465.1:0-115741 GCA_013398955.1 Callaeas wilsoni | reverse complement strand
GCATGTCCAAGTGTCCGCGTGCCCCTGTGGCCGCGTGTCCCGCACCACTGCCGGGGTGCGTGGCCGGGCCAGGTGGCTCTGCGGAGCTGCTGCTCCTGTCCTGGAGGGAACAGTATATCTCCAGTTCTTTGCAGGCTAATGTATCGCTGTAGACACTGGTGTAGACATCTGAAATATAATTAAATGGCAGGAACGCTCTATTTG
This sequence comes from Callaeas wilsoni, assembly GCA_013398955.1. Classification (NCBI taxonomy): domain Eukaryota; kingdom Metazoa; phylum Chordata; class Aves; order Passeriformes; family Callaeidae; genus Callaeas; species Callaeas wilsoni. The sequence goes on along the minus strand of VWPU01016465.1, from coordinate 115,537 downwards.
TCTAAACAAGACAAAGCATGGAATGGGTTCATTTGACTTGAAACATGTAATTAGCATAACCCTTCTGGATGCTTGTTTTATCATTTGCAATATAGTAAATGATTGATTATCATACTGTACCTTTTGAATGTCATTAATAGAATTGTTTTGTCCACTTGATTAATATGTTGCCTCAACCTCAGAATAATCAGATTAAACTAGGTTGCCTTGTTCCTTCTGATTCGGAACATTCCTATTTCCATGCACCATCTTCTCACAAAGGCCTCATGTAGATTGTCTTTGGTGCATTTTGTTAACTCCAATGTTTCAGGATACTTCCAGCTGGGAATCTCTCCCGATGTATGGAATGGGTGTTGCTATAAAAATGTATTTTATAAGTTAGTTAACTACTGTCTTCTAAGTTCAGATGGGGGGGAGGGGGTGGGGGCAGTGGAATTGGGGTGTTTTCACTAGAGTTCCTGTGACAAATCAAGCATCTGGTGTCCATAGATGTTTAGATCTTTCAGATATTTTAGGTATTATTTCCCATCAGAGGTCTCCAATTTTGCAGGTGTGAGCCATAAGACATTAACGGTTTGTTTTAGTTTTTGTATTATTTTCTAAACCAAACCAAGTTACATAAAAGCCTGAGCCTCGTTCTTTGCAAGAGTCAGTATTACAGGTTTTCAATTGTGTGATAATTCACATTTGTGGTCCATAAACTGTTAACTGGATTAAATCGCTGACATCCCAGCTGCTGAACAGCTTTTGTTGCAGTGATATTATCTGATCTCAGATAAAGGAATGTTTCTTTTCATTGAACACGTGTATTTTAACATATTTAGGCATGAAGGCTGTTTATCAGATCTTAGTCCTAAGTCCAGAAGAACTGAAAGTGTTTGAGGATAGGCCCAGTAGCTGCAAAGCAGAGGCCAGACTGTGGGTAAGACAGTCTTGGTGCTTGTGCTGGGAGAGCCTGCATGCCCTGAGCTGGGCAAGGAGGCCGCTGGGACACGAAGCCTGACCCCAGGAGTGGCAGGCCCCTGGCTGTGTGGAAACAGAGTGTGCTGGGGGTACAGTGTGTGCACACACACGTGCATTAAGAGATGTAAAAACACATGGAGATTCAAAATGCCTTGACTACAAAATGTGAATGAAGCATAAACTTATGCTTCAGGATTAAGATTTAAGTTTCTGTCTATCTGGGTCAATGTTTGAGGTTACTAAGTGTTTGAGTCATTGAACTTTAAGGCTGCGTTCATCACAGCTTCCTAGACTAATATAAATTTCTTCCCATTAAGTCAATAAGCGTGGTTACATCAGACAGCAGTTCTGTCTAGAAACTAAGATTAATGTCCATCATAAAAGTGACATGAAGAGACAACTTGTTTGATTTATACAGACTATTTTTATCTTCTCAGTTTTAAAATAAAATTGAAGTTATTACTTCTATTTATATAGAGGTTTGCTTTCTCACTTCCACTATTATTGAAACATTCCTTTCAGATGGTGACTGCTTGGTAATCCAGGTGTGAGCCTGTGGGACAAAAAGTCCTTCTTGTGGGTGTGCTAACAGCACAACTGAGTGATACTTTGTACTCCTTCGAAAGAGCCCTTTTTTTAAAGGCCTTTTAATTCATCTGTTTTCTGTAAGAAAGCATTTTCCAGTTTAAAAGTGGAAATTTGTTTCCATTCATTTGTGCTCAAATTGACGTGTAAAAGCACAGTAATCCTGGTAGTGCAGCAGCAAAGGGTGGCTCTTGAGCCCAGCTGTAATTCCAGGCTGGCTGAGCACGTGCCTCCCTCTTCTGGATTGTTGTCAAAGCCATGCCCGAGCCTGTGGTGCCCTCCTGGGCACCGTCGCTGCCAGCTGTCACAGGAACATTGGCATCATCCTGAGCAGGAACAGATCTGCAGTTAATGCCCTTGGAAATTGTAGTAAAGTCAGGGCCCAGCTGCAAGTTTGGAGGCTTCTAGTCCGCATCACCCATGCTCCCTTTTATCAACTTCTGTGCGATCAAGAAGCACGTTAATAGAGACAGGAGCTTTATTTGTACAGTGGACTTTTTGTTATTGGTGGATCAGCTTCATGAAGTATGTTACAATGCTCTGCTGTTCTTGAAATGCTTAAAATGTATTTTCTTTACCGTTTTCTAGCTAAAAGCTAGAAAATAATGGTAATATGGTGATGCTGGCAAGGCCAAAACCAGTTTGTGCAAGGCAGCGGTGACAGGGCTGGTAAATGACATAATCTTAACTCAATGTTATATGCTCTATAGAGCCCTTTGGTTTATTTTTCTTTTTGAATTTGTTTTTTAGAAGTCAGGCATGCACATTGAAATGCTGCCTTTGTAAGCTAGGCCCCCACCTGAAGCTGGTAAAGCCTTTAGGCACAGTTGTATTGTTGTTTGTAGTTCAACATCCTGATTTCCCTTGTAGCAGTTCAACAGCTCAGGTTTCATCTGAGACTTCCAAAGGTGAGGCATTAACGGAAATGATGAATTACAGTTCCAAGCAAAATACGGCAAACGTTATTTCTAGCAGGTTCTTCCTAAACTGTTTGTGATGTTTCATTTGTGAAATGAGCTTCTGCAGCAGGGAGGATGGCATCCTTCCAAGTTTTCCCTACCACAAAGCTGGATTTCTGCTTCAGGATAAATCCTAGTTGGCATGCCCGGGCAGCGGGCAGATATGGGCACTTCCATCCTAGGGCCGTGTTCATCTCCAGGCTCTCAGCAGGATAAGCAGATCAGGAAGAGTGAGCCAGCATTTGCTTTCTGCTCACTTTTCATGTGGCATGTGTCATACAGGGGCAGCCTCACAAGATGAGTTCCCTGCACATTACAAGTGTCATACCTGCAGCCACAGAATCACTGGAGTTTCTTTTCCTAGCATAATGTAGTTTTTGTGGGATTTACACAGTGAGAAGATGCCTTTGCTGGGGGCCCAGCCTTTGCTTGTCTCTGCTTCTCATAGCTGGTGCTCTGGGACTTGTCAGACCTCACCACAAGGAGAAGGCAGTGGGAACAGTCCATAGCAAACCTTTTTTTCATTCAGACTTTGTAGGATGTTGAGACAAAAGAGCATTAAGGAGTCCTGTTTGCTGTATTAGAAGTGAGTCAGAGAATGACAGTTTGTACTTTGTTTTTGAGCAATTTGGTTGGATTGCCAGAATTTTCAGAGAATAATGTTCTTGTGTGTCATCAGAGCAGTGGAACCTGCCTGTCTGTAACAAACTTTAAGTGTGCTAAATGCCTTCTAATTGTAATTAGTCAAGAATGTGTTCTTTTAAAATCGTACGATCTTAAACCGTTACACCACATAAACTGGGTATTTGTTCAAGTTGAGATGCAGGCATGGCTGGTTTGGGGTGCACAAGGTATGTCAGTATTGCTTTGAGCTTTAAATCCGGGCTCTGCACTGTGCCAGGAGTTTGAGGTGGTGGTCCCAGCAGTTCCTGTAATGCTAAAAATCACAGCCCAGGCAAAGTACTTACGAATGTACAACATGTATGGTATTATTGAAATTTTAAAAATCAATTAAAGCTTTTTTGTAATTGTCCACAGACATTGCATGCTCTGGTTGAATGGCAGTAGGTAATTTGTAAACTGGTTAGGTTCATTGTTGGCCATCTCTTAGAATTGATTGTCCTTTAATTAATTTATCTCTATCATGCATGTAATGTGATTTCCAATAAAAATTAAAGGATTTAAATTGAAATTGAAAAGTTCTGAAAGGTAGAAATATAAACAATATGTATTATATATGTACATACTCCAACTTCCATGGACATTCTGAAGAGACTTTAATAGCAAGGCGGGTTTTCCATGTGATTTAATTATCAATAGACTTAACTGAGTATTTAGATTAGAAGAGTATAATCTGGTTTATTTCATAAAGAAAGGCTTTACATCTTTATGTCCTTATTGATTTGCCAATACCATTTAATGAGTTTCAGTTCAAAAAAGTTACATCAGTTGAAATACATCTTTGGGATTGGTCCATGTAGCTTTGTTTTGGAAATGCAACCACTTGAAGAAAATGCTGAGTATAATTTAAAGTTAATTACAATAAAATATTGCTCTGAAGTGTACATGAAGAAATGCAGAATGGCAGCATGCATTCAGTTACTCTGCATAATCCAGTTAGTCTGTATAATTCCAGGAAAATTAGGTTCTTGTCAGTAATCCTGATGTTTTCTTACGTTTGCTAAACCAAACATGCTGCACATTGTTTCATTTACGCTTTTATTTTCAGTTTGCATACGCTGAAATTTTTTTGAAAAATTCTTCGTAACTCAGTTTTCAGTATTTTTACTGAACTGTGACACAATAAACTTAAATTGTTGTACTGTTGCTGCTTTGGTTTATATGACTATTCCTTTATGGAATCAGTGCAGTAACTGGTGCAAAGGGCACAAGTGCTTAAAATATCTAAGCGCATAAATCACATTGCTCTTCATTTCAGTGAAATGAAGCCTGTTAAGAAATACCAGGTTTGGCTCCTTGTTAGCAATAATAATTTTAAAAAGCATATAATCTGCATCTTTGGCTCTAGCTGAAATGGCAGCATACAGAGCAAGGCAGTGCAGTCACTGCACTGGGTCAGTTTTATTTGCTCAGTCAGTCCAGTGACATGTACAAGGTTTAACACTAAGTCTCTGTATTAACAGCATCAAATAAAAGACAAAGAAAATTTGGTAGAGAGACTTCCTGTGTTTTACTGTAAAATATTTTGTCTTAAATTGGAAAAAGTCAGTAGAGATTGTTTTTCAAATATGGGCAATTCTCATTGCGTTTGTTACTCAGTGCATAATGATGGTGATACAAATAGGCACTGAAAACCTTAGGTTTTGGTAGTGTTTTCAGAGGTTTCAGACTTCTGCATGTTGCACAGAAGGCTGAGAACACAGGTGTAGGGAGGGTGTTCCAGAGGGGGTTACAAGCGCATTCCCCTGGCATGCTCTGTGTTAAGGGACTCCAGGTTTCTCCTGCGCGTGGCAGGCACCTGGTGCTGCTGTCCCCGGCTCGAGGCTCCAGGATGCCGCACGGAGCAAAGAGCAGGAGGGTGTGGGTGCTGTGCGCATCCTCCAGAAGCACCCCGGTGAGGTCTGACGGCGACGGCGCTGGCTGAGCGACCGCATCCCGGAGCCCGGCTGCAGCTGGCCCTGGAGGGGCTGGCCCTGGGGGAGCCGTGCTGGGACAGCCGCCGGTGTGGCTGCCTCAGCAGAGCCACGCAGTCAGACCCGGCTCGGGCTCATCCGCAGAAGCAGAGCCAGCCCTGCGCTGCGGCCGCTGCCAGCTCCAGCACTATCATCTGGGCAGCGCCAGTGAGAATCACGGAATCCCAGAACAGGCTGGGTTGGAAGGGACCATCCGGTTCCCACCCCCTGCTGAAGGCAGGCTAGTTCAGCTGGCTCAGAGCAAGGGCTGAGGTGAGAAAAACTCGGTCTCTAAGGACATCAGCCTTGGAAGGCACCTTCATTCTGAACATGGAAAAGAGTATACTGAAACAGGACTTTGCGCAGGGCAGTGTGCTGAGGGGTTCTACTCAGCCTCATGGTTGAGCAAATAATAACCATGTACAAAAATAGTAGAGTAGAAAAAATAGTAACCTTGTGGTTATTTTTTCTCACATGGCATGTAGGCTTTGTGCTAGATTCTGGCTTTGGCTCATGATGGTCATCGCTGTCACCAGCAGCTTTCCTGGACAGCAAGCTTGCCGTTGTAGGTACTGGATTTGCAGCTGTGTTACACTTCTGGCTGTGTGGCTGCTCAGGAAGACTGTTGCAGAAGTACCAGGTCAGTGTAGCTAAGCCAAAGGCACCAGAGTGGTACAGCTGAAATTATTAATGCCATCTTCTCCAGCAGATTGCCATAGCATTGTGTTTCCCTTCTTCATCAGTGCAAGAACAAGAAATGATGATTTCAGTGTCCTCGAGGTTGATGCCCTTGCAAGAAGCTGTTCTGTGCCTCAAACCTGTGACCCTCTTTTGAGGCTGCCTTGTTCTTCTGCAGCTCATCTTTGTTATGTTAATTTAAAAATTTAACAGGTTTATTAATCCTGCAGAATTTATTATAGTCAAACACGAGATATTATTAAGTTGCTATTGTACGGAGCATTTACCTTCACTGTTGGAATGACTTGTCCTCTGCATTGGCAGACACAGAAACATTCATTTTGTTTCCTAATTAGGAGAGCTGCAATCAGGAACCATGACAGGGTTCAGCTCCTTGGTGTACAGCATGCCAGGTTCCATAGAGCAGGCTTTATAAAATTCTCTTTAATTCAAGAACAGAATATCATTAACTTTGTAAGTGGATGAATACAATGGACAAGCAATTTAATTAACTTCTAACATTGGATGTTGGACAGGAGACAAAATGAAATTATGCACATATTTCTTATGCAGGCAGTCAACCTTGAAAGGGGCTTGATTGTGATGGGTCAGACAAGGGGACAGCTTTGTCCAATTATTTGATGTTTAGTCCTAGAATATGAAATTTGAAATTTGGTACTTTGTAAATCAATCATCTCTTATTTTGAGGCAGCTACAAAGGTTCTCTGAGATACAAAACAACCACCAGTGACGGTGACACGCTAAATACAACCTTTTACCACATGGTACTTTCCTATTTGTAGATGACCTGTATAATGCTAAATGAAATGGGCATTAATGCCTCCTCATCAAATTGAATTTGTCATCTTGAGTGTATTATGTAAGAATACATCAATGAAATACTGTATTGACTTAAAGTTTTCAAAATTAAAATTATTTAGCATCAACTCAGTGTAGTAGGAGTCACACAGCTTACCAGTTTCCCTGAAGATAAAGTGCCTTTTTTTTTACTAGAAGAAAAGTGTGGTAAAGTGTTGAACATCTGTCAGTCTTTCCATCTGCTCAGAATCCATGCAGGCTGGGTCCCAGTTCCAGTAGCCCTGCTGAGGGCACATCCCGTCCCTGTGACACACTGGGGAGGCTCTGGCAGCTGGCAGTGGCAGCACTGTCCCGTGCCCAGCAGGGCAGGGTTTTACTGATGCTGCTCTTCCTGACGGCTGGCCCTGGCTGCAAAAATAAATGTGAAATAGCACGTACAATGTAGATAAAAATAATACTCTGCACTTGCATATTACCTTCTGCAGCCTGAGATTCAGGCTCTGTTTCTTGAAATTCAAGAAGCGTTGCCACTATCCACATAATAAATCTGGACCTTTGGATAATTTTTTGCACTTGTCAAGACTTTTTAACTTCCTGGGGAATATTTTTGGCTCTCCATAAGGTTCAACACTGAAATAACCATGAGCATTTACCTGTGTATCTTTTGAGGAGAACTTATGCTTATCTTCTGCTGTGCTCACAGTCAGAAATTAGACTTTCTTTCTATCCCTTCCCATCCTGAGGAGCCTGGTGAATATTCTGAGCAGAGCAGGGAGTTTGGCACTGGCTTCGAAGCCCTTGAGGCATCCTCAGCGAAGGTTTTGCCTCTCTGAGCACACTCACCCCTTGCCATCAGGCCCCTTAAAAGTGGCTGGGGCCGAATGCAGAGCACGGCCCTGGACTGCAGCTCCGTATCCTGTGTTCCAGCAGCCTCCTTTCTGCACTGGTGCACAGCCAAGCTGGGTGCCTCTTATCCTGATTGGGGCCTCCAGAGCGCTTGAGTAATAGAAATATTAAATAACAGCGTGATTAATGACTTTGTGAAGGCTCTACTTCGCGTTCAGGAATATTGATAAGTGGTGCTTTTTATAAGTGCTCAGCACACATACACTTCCTTTAGCTTGAACTGCTTCCTTGGTCTGTCACTAATCTCGGTTTTCAGAAAAAGAACCTCTGTCTGATATTTTTTTAATTTAATTGATTTGTTAGTAAAATATGAAATCTTTTTGTGAAATATGTCAGTATCAAAAGTGACATTATATATTCTTTGTCCATGCATTAGATAACGTATAGGTTATTCATTTACTCACTGGACATGTTTATATATAGCTCAGAGGTTTTGTTTGTTAATTTTTCTCTTCTTAAATTAACTGGTCCCAAGTAATGTTTTAAAACTGAATATGACTTTTCACTTGCTTTAACTAAATTACACAGAGAAGATGGTAGAGGTGGATCATGTTAGCTAAAGATCCCTCATTTTTCTGTTAGTCTTCAGAACAGGAAAATGAAAGCTCCTGGGGCTATGTTTTTGTTCCAGAAAATGTGCCATGCTGTTTGCTGTTAGCAGAGACCTCTCTGAGGTGTCTGTCATGACCAGGACTGCAAGCACGTTCTTTTTTTATGTTGAGCTCTTGATTAAGCATTTCAATTGCTTGGGATTTAGATATCTTAGAATTTTTAAAGCAGTTACTCCAGTCTGTCATGCAGACAAGTCTCAACCTTGAGTGAAACCTAAACAGACAAGCCCATTTGAGAATACCTAAATCTTGTGAAAGAGCCTGGAAATAAACAGTACAAGATATAAAGCTATGTATGAACACTTACAGATCAGTTGTTTCCTAAATTACATTTAATTCAACTATTATAAAAGCGAAACCAAAACAAATCAGAATTTATTTTTTAATTATTTGAATTTTTTTAGTGGTAAATTTATAGTGGTTATCCCCCTTGATAGTTCCACTGTTATTGGTCTCACACTTGAAAGGACTGCTCTGAAGAAAAGAAGGAAGAGTGAGGAAGCAGTGCTAGATGTTACAGGTATGTCTGCTGATGCTCAGCTGCAACTGAACAGCAAAGATTGTGGCATTAAAATGAGTTGAGGATGTCTGGAAACCACACTGAGTGTTCTGACAGCTCACTGAAGCTGGGAACATGGGCAGTGTGAGGTGATTCACCTGGCACAGAGCAGTCTGAGGTGGAAATTCCCAGCCTCATGCAGATGTACAGGTGGAAGAGTCGCTCTGAAAAATTGGCAGATCCATGAAATAAATGGATTACATATAAATTAGAATTTTTAAAGGCAGAAGAACTTCTAAAGACAAAGCCAGTATGTGGAAATTGTTTTAGAAATACAGAAGGGTGTTTGGACATATGGATCTAATACAGTTACAGTCAAGAAATTCCCAGGATTTAGGCACTCATAGAGCTGGACGCCATTTTATATCCCCACCAGCTGCATCTGCTGCTTCCAGAAGTCTCTAATGCTCCGACAAAATTGACTTAACTGGGAAGTGGACACTGGAGACGCCACTAAGATGCAGTGGCAGGTGGCTTCTTCACAACATGGGTATTATAAATAAAACATATGTATTGTTTATTTATTTATGGACATTGTATGTTTTGATTATGATGCATAATACTGGTTTAGGCTTTATGGAGTAAGAAAATCTACAGTGCCAGTCCTGCCACTGGTTTTACTCCTTCTGAGCGGATAGTTCCGTTCAGTTTAATGGAAATACCACACGTAACTGAACAGGTGTTTTTAATACAGACCACGGTCTGTTTCGAGAGAATTTTTGAAGTTTGTCAGTGAGTATTTGGAGCCCACTCACTCTGACACTTTATTAAAGGTGTAATTATTCAAATGCTGTTGAAACGAAGCTGATAGCTGTGTTTGCAATGCAGAGCTGCAGGAGCAGGGTGTAATTGTTTGGAATGGTCGGATTGGGCTCCGTCTGTCTGCACTTCAGGTGGAGCAGGGCTGTTCAGGCAGTCTCAATGGCACTTTAATTGTATATGCTTTAGCCGATAAGTCTAATTCAGGAAATGATAAATTGCTGGACACCTAATTTGTTTGCAAATAAGAAGTGATAGAGTATTTTATAATGAGTTGATCAGTGTACCCAGCCTGGTTTTTTAACCTTGAATGAGTATTAGACGGTTGGTGTTAATTTGGCTGTAGTGGATTGAGTGTGCATGGAACCACAGGCAAAAACTGTACCATCCCTTGTCTGTGTCAGTACTTCATCATTCACTGTTCAGGTGTGTTGGATCCAGCCTGTCCTGCAGCCTGCGCTTCCTTTGTTTTTGGGAAAGTGGCAGTTTTATCAAAACTGACATTTTATGGCAAACTAAGGGCAGATGTTTTCACAAAGTGTTTCTAAACTGCCACAAAAATCCAAGATAGCCGTGGCTTGTTTCCTAGCAGAATTTTGGAGCTGTTTTGCTGTAGCCGTACCCATGACAGGGTACCCTGCAGACCAGGTGCCCCATCAGCTGAGGCCATGCTGAGGTACCCCACAGTCCCTGGGAAGCAGGACCTGGCCTGGGGCAGGAGGACACTCACAGCCCGGCAGCCCTGGCTAGGCTGGTGGTGCTGGGCAGCCTCTGGGCGTGGGCAGCCATCGTGCTGGTCCAGGCCCCCGCTTTCTCCCACTTCAGATTTTTCTGTCTGAAGTCTCTTAAACATCACTGTGACATAAATGAGCCCAGATTGGGAGTCTCCGTGCAGTGCTCGTGGCAGCTCCAGTGTGACACTGCTGTCAGCCTGTCTGGGGTGGCAGCTGCAACCAGTGCTGGGCTGGCCCTGACTGAGAGGTGGCTGCTCACAGACTCCATCTCACTAATGGGAAACGAATGCCTGCTCTTGATGTTCAGGTTTATAAACATGTGAAATACTTTTCTAATTGTTGGTAGCGAAGCAGGCGGACAATCAATAGAGTCAGGCATGCCAAACTCACTGTTGACATTCAGCAGAGCCAAAAAGGCTGGTGGGAGATAAGGGCTTCCTGTCAGCAGTGCTTGCACTAATTCATATTCAGACATTGTCATGTTCCATGATAAATGAATTCCTTGAACTATATTGATATAGGAGGTTAAACATTGAAAAAGTTGGGCTGAACTTTGACTTTAAATATTCATTAAAGCTAATTATGGATTTTATGACTACATGAATTACAGTTTCTGTGTCATCATTGGCAATTTATTTTAAATATATTTAAAGCAATCTTTATATATTAACTGTCACATTTAGTGAGGTAATGCCGTAAATGTTTACTTTGTACAGTAATTAAACTTTTATTCATCTATTTCCTTTTTGCATTAAATCTCCACAGTTGAAATGGTGGACTTTAAAAAGAAATTATGCCAATTAACTGTTTAAAAAAACACTATAGCTATTTAAATCTTCAAACTTTTGTGGCAAAATTTCTATATAATTAAAGGAATAGTGCTTTTAATAATGCCAGATGTGTAATCCATCAGGACCAATTGTTTCTCTTGCCGTCAGCACTAGTTTTCCCAGACGAGTCTTTCGGTACGGAATAATGAAAGAAATCTCTAATACCGTAATGAGTATCATTCTGGTACCTAATTAAATGCAGTGAATGTTCAACTTCAGTTTGCCAACAGGGAGAAGATGCCTGTTTTTTTCTCCGTAATACATTTTTGGGAGATGTGACGCTTTTCTAATGAATGTGCTCACGTTAGGTTAAATGTTGCTCTCTGTGTCTATAGCTGCAGTACAGATCTGCACACAGACGTGGTAAGAATAGTCAGGTATTTCTGTCAGTCCAGAAAAAGCATTTTCTTAACAGCAGCATTGCCTGAGATAACTTGCCTGGCCTTTCCCTGAGCTGCTGAGCATTTCTGTAAGGACCATTCTCACAAGAGCCAGGATGTGTTTGCCTGTATACTCTGCAGTTAGTGACCATGATATTGAAAGAGGTCTGCTGTGGTGCAGCCACTGATGTCACTGTAACTGAGGAAGGGAGGGACAGTGCACAACACGACCACTGAGCTTCCATTTCAGTAGAAGCACCTATTTACAGGTGGTGTGGAATTTGTGCTAACAGCAGAAGTCATCCATCTCAGCAACCTTTCAAGTGGAACAAATAATAGCTTTCTTTTCCTTACGTTTGAGATGTTTAAAAGTTAAGATGTTTGGGTGGTTTATAATCTGTAATGTGTTCCTGTGTCATATCACTTAGATATAGTATGTGCTGCTGCTGCTGTGTGCACCAGTACTGCTTTTTCCAAAGGATATTGAAATAGTAAATAAGAAAATAAAAGAAAGCTCTTAGACTTTAAATTAATCTCATTTAACTTTATTGTTAAACTGACATTTTATGAGAAATAAATTGAATTAACATAATCGCCTCAACAAAAGGGCCTGGGCAGTAGGCCCTGGGAAGTTTTTTAAATATATTTTATTGTGTTAGGGCAGGGAGTTATAAGTGCACTCCATCATTTTTACAAGTTTACATTTATGTACCTTAGCCTGATTAAGTCTATAATAATGCGGAAGATAGTGATAGCTGTAATTTCCATTCCATTATAGTTTTGATTCTTTTTAGTGGAGTGTTTGGAATTGCTCAGTCCAAGCCTGTCTGAATGTTAGTGGTATCAGTTCCTGAAACTTGACAGAGTTACTTCATCACTGTCGCAGATTCATTGTGCATGAGTAGTTGATACTCAGTGCTGCAGGTGTAGACTATCAAACTGAACTTTTGCTGCATAAGTCTTAAAAATTAGTTCTTAAAAATGAGATGCAAACTGTACAAAGTCAAGCAATGAGCAAATTGTGACACTCAGAAATGAAGTTGTAGCTCAAGCATGAATGGAAGTACTGTTTTTAATAGAGTTATGACACCCTAAGTGAAACAGGGTTTAGAGCATCTGGTTTTTTCTTGGTTTACTTGTTGATATGCTACATAGAGAAGCTACAGAGTTCACCATTCTGTCACCTAGATTTAAATGGTCGCCTGGTTTTAACATTATTTGTACCTGATTTGGATCGGCCACTGTTTCCAGATACTTTTTTTTACTTAGTCATAGATTTCCATCTCAACTGAGGCAGGGGGAATTCCAATGAGAATGAAGGGAAAAGTTTACCAAGAGGGTGGTCAGACACAGGAGCAGTAGCTGAGAAGGGAAGGCAGGCTCCACCTCAGGAGAGGTCTGAGTCTCCTGGACAATGCCTGAGCAACCCCACTGACAGCCCTGCATGGAACAGGATTGGACTGGAGACCTCAAAGGTCCCTTCACAGCATGATTCTGCTGTCCTGCATTGTGGGGAAAAAAAGAAAATCTAACTTAAAAACATCACTTAGATGTTACAGGTAGGCTGGATTGCCATGTGTTACTGACACAGCCTAGGATTTCCCATTCCAGGATCCCTTTTTCATTTGCTTTTAAATTTTTCAGACTTGAGGCATTTGGGATGATACTTTCCAGATGCTTGCCAAGGCTCTTTTCTTTTTCTTCTGAAGGCCATGTAAGAAAAAAAGCTGTATCCTTATACCGAGTTCTTAAAGAGTATTATTATATAGCAAAATATTACTTTTATATATTTCAGATTTTGCCCTACGCATTGAAGAAAGAGATGGGACAGAGGGGAATATCAGGTGGCAGTGTTTTTGTCCTGTACCAGGATTTATTTTTTCCTAGCAGTGTGTCCTTGTTGCAGCACACTTAACCTTGAGTCCTTCACAGGGACGTCTCCTGCAGTTCCTTGTTCGCCTCCTCCATGTTAGAAAAAAGAAACCCAAAGGCCCGAAGGAATCTGCCTGGGTCGCAGGGACATGTACTCATCAATTAAACATGTGGCAGTGTTCTCTGTTGGATGGACTGATATGTCAAGGAGATGGGCAGGACCTCATGTTCGTGCTTTTGAGAAATCAGCAAATGTCTAATCTCTGGATGTGCAGCATCTCATAAATAATGCAGCAGTCACCGAACCAAGCACTGCTGTGCTGGGAGGGGCTTTGTTGTTGGAGAGGAAAAGACGGAATGAAACAAAATCAGCCTTTTTGGTTAATGCGTTGCTTCTTTTATTCTTCTTAGTAAGAGTTTATCTAGTAACAGGCTAGTTTTTTCTCAGTTTCTGATGGGTGCATCAGATGTATTTAAAGGCTCGTCAAGTTCTCATTTTAAATTTATAATTTTTTTTTAATATTCCACCATAAAATCTATTTGCCCTGGTTTTTTTCTTTCTTACTTGATTTTCATTTGCTCTCTTCTAATATGTAATTTTCCTCTCATTAACTGGGAAAAGCAGTAAATTCCATGGCTGTAGAGAAGTCAAAGCAGGCAGCAAGTTCACAGTACCTGTGTGTGTCACCTGTGTTTGTCATGGCAAAGCTCCCATGACACAAACGGAGCCAGGGAGGGACTGCAAGGACCACGGGTGGGCAGCCGTGGAGGGTCACAGAGAAGGGGCACGTGGAGAGGTGCCTGGTGCAGGAAGGCAAAGGAGGCTGTCCTTGTTGAGGAACTATTAAGTTTCAGGATAGGGAAAAACCACATCAGGCTGTGTTGGGAGGTCATAGAGCCTCTTCTGAAGAGGTTTTAGGTGCAAGTTAGAAAACTTCGAACTCGCCCTGGTTTCCTGTACCACAAGCTCTAAAAGCTTTGGTTTTGCTTTGAAAGTGAAGAAGAAATTGTCAGGTTTTTGTAACAGAATTGAGGGTCTGTTTTTGGGGCTCAGAAAGGCATCTGTCTGTGTCACCGATCACATCCATCCGTTTGGTATTTAAATGTACACCTGGTAGTGCCCTTATCATGGTCAGTCAGCTGTTAAAGATCATCTTTATAATGACTGATGAAACTTCAGAGAAGCAACAAAAGAAATTAATATTTTTATAGGTCTTAGAAAATGTGAACACCAGTAATTTTATTTATTAGTATTTAATTTCTTGAGTTTGGGTTTTTTTTCTAATTGGAAAGCCTGATGCTCTTTTGGGTTTTGTTAGCCAAAGTATATACTTTTATAATTTCATGGTTTATTGTTGCTTTTTTACAGGCTCTAGGAAGTTTTTACTTTCTTCATGAATCTTTGAAAAACATCTACCAGTTTGATTTTAAAGGTAAGCAAAGGAATTAAATGTTTTTAATGGTCAATTGGCTTTACACATCAAGGCACCTTTTCCGGCCTCTTTTCTGATGGTGGTACCTGGCAGTGTTTCCATGTTATGCAGACCCCTGTAAAATGCAGGCAGGTCCCTTGGTGACAGGTGTTGCTTTTCTTACCTTTTATAGACCTTTTAGAAGAAGTCAATGGACAGGCCACAGGCTGCAAGCCAAAGCATTAATCATTCCCATGCACCTTTAGGTCTATAGTGATCCCTAAGGATTTTGGAAGAACTCTGAATGGCCACAAGGTTCTTCCGTGTAGATGAGATACAGGACCAAGACCTTAACTGTCCAACAGCGATGGTCATTTTGCAAAGCAGCTGAGGGAGATTTATGGCTTAAATTACTTGGGAGCAGAGCAGGTCAGTAGGAGGGTGGCACTGTTTTAACCCACAGTGATCCCTCAGGTTGGAGGTCTTGCTGTGTCTCACAAGTTTGAAAGTAATGCTAGGCTATATACATTAAATATTAGAAATATAATAGAAAATTACTGAATGCTTCCTGAGGTGAATATAGAAAAGATGATATAAAATTTACATTATTTCAATTTGGAACTGAATATATTTAATACAAAAATATCCTGAGCTTCATGTAGCTTACTGAGCTGAGTCACATTAATACTACATCTAGCGTCCCATTAATGTGAGGCACTGTTGAAATGGTGGTGACTATGGACTGAACTAATTGTCTTTATTATATAGATTCATTATTTTTGTTCTCAGCAGACAGATTCTCTCTGCTCATGTAATTGAGGGTACAGGGTCTTCCTGCCCTGAAATATTTGAACAGTAGTTCTGCGTATGTACAATTCAAGACTTAGCCAACATAAGTCCTCCTGTTACCACTGGTTTCAGTGCTGAAGGAACGTTTTTGCTATAATATCACAGATGGAGTGATTTTATTTCTGACAAACCATAGGGGAACACTCCACAGTGCAGCTGGCACTCCTAAGAGAGGTCATACCTGGGCTTTGTCCCAGACAAGACCGGTTATGCAGACGCTCAGGAATGAAGCGTGCATGTGCTGGGGACACTGGGGAAGCTGGCCGTGCAGAGGAAGCTGGGAGGCTCCCAGGTGGTGCCCAGGCCCCGGGTGAAACAGTCTGCTGTCCTCTGTGTGGCTGTTTATTCATTCTGCTGTGCAAATGGCTTTGTGTGCCAATGATGTGGGAACTGTCTCAGCACACCTGGGCCCACAGCTTCATCCCATCAGCACTGGAGGAGCAGCAGCAGTTTCGCCCCAAACTCTACCCAAAGGTCCCTCCCAATGGTCACAGACAAGAGATATCCTGATCCAGCAATACCTGACAGGGAAAGGACAGCTGCTTTAGGAAAAGAGGAGCTTTCTGGATTTATTAGTCCTTTGTTGGCAGCTTATTCGCTACTGTCCAACTTTTAAAAGGAACTGTAAGAATTTTTAAAAAGTGAGAAAATGGAAGAAAAAAGTAGAGAGGAAAACAATTAATAGGAAAACAATAAACAGATGCTTGTTCCAGAAAATAAATGCTTTAAAAGGTCACTGCGTTGTTTCGCTTGGAAAAGTCTTAGCAGAGCCAGCTGGAATGTAAACCATGCTCATAAAGATGGGTTTGGCCCAAGCATCATTTAGAAGGAAAAAAACCTCATAATAAAAATCCAAGGAAATGGGTGAAACAGTGTTGTAAGTCACACACCATTCTCATAACAGAGCAGAATCTGTCTCCCAGCGCAGGGTTTGTAAAATATGGCCCCAAAGACTCCCATTTTCCCCATCGTTCAGGGGAAAATGTAAAACTTGCCTCTTCTCTCATGACTATTGACGTTTTCACAGTGTATTAAGCTCTTAAATCAGAAGAAAAATCCAAATGGATACAAACATTCTCTGCACAAAAATCATTATGAAATTCTGGTTCTACTCAAAAGCATGCAAAAACCAGATGTTTATACAATTCAGTATTCCTGAAACATCACTGTTGCTTTTCGAAATTCACTGCACTGTTGGATGTGACTGAATACAGACTGGAAAAAAAAAAGATTGTCGCTGTTTTTCAGATTTCGGGAAGATGTATCTGCAATTTAAAATAAGAACAGTTTTCTCCTGCAGCGTCACATATTATTTGCTATAGTGCAGATCTGTTGGGCTGTTTTTACAGTGGTCAGAAGCCCAGAAGTTTGCTTACAATTTAAACTAGTGCCAAGCTATGTGTTCTGAAGGGATGTCCTCCAAGAGAGGGAGTTTAGGCCAGTTCCAGTTGACCTCTTCTATTTACAGAAAGAATCTTGTTCTCTGCCGTGAAGTCAGAAACGGAGCAGACCTGGTGTTAGTTGGAGACAGGCTGTGTTGCCCCTGCACGCTCTGCTCAGCAGTCCTGTCAACGAGCCTCTGGCTCATGTGTGGTGTCAATGGTCACATGGCTGATGGAGAGGTGCCTCCCTTAGCCAACTGCTGCCTGTTAGTGAAGTTCTCCCAGCAGATGTCTTCAGTCCTTACAGTTCTACCAAGTCTTTTCTGTAACCCAAAAGATATCAGGATCTTTTTGCTGACACAATTAAACCTGCTGAAAGAGGCACATCCATCCACGATCTACTTAGAATGATGCCAGATCAGTTTATCAGGATATTTGTTGCCCCACCCTGTGGGAGCCAGGCCTCAGAGTGATTGGCACATAAAAAATTATACCTTTTTTTCCCCTGAGGACGTAATGCTGCATTACAGTAAATGCTTCCTCAGATATCCAGTTAGGGCTCAGTTTATAATACCGTTTAGGGCAGTTTAGGACTCTTGATAATACTTGCTTTGGAGTTTTTCTCTTGCACGTTCCCAGCTGAAACTCAGTCCAGTAGGTCCAGCATAATGGCAGCTGTACGTCAGCTGCCCGAGCTTCTGTGTCAGAGGAGTTAAACTAAGTCAGGTTCTCACCTTAGATATGTCAGTACATTGCTCTCATCAGGTGAGAAACCAAGTATGAAGTGGATCGAGAAGGAGAACTTCTCATTTGTGAGCTGAGTAGATCCATAGGAGTCTGTGCTGTTTCTGTCTATGACAAAAGTGTTCATTAGACACTTTGGAAAGCTATGTGCATCACCACTGAGTCTTTTGTACGAATCCAACACCCACTCCAGCTGTAAAAATCCATGCCTCATATGCTGATGGTCAGAAAGGTTTGATCTGAAGGAGCCTAGGGGCTTCACGGTCTCAGAGCAGCTGAGGTGGGATTTGATTGCAAGGGTGTGCAGAGGCCAGGCTCGTGATTAGAGCTCCAGCACTTTATAGGGCTCTGGATAGTAGAAATGACAATACCATAACTGTGTAACTTCAAGGTGTCTGAAATAAACGGGTGTTTATTTTCCCCCAGAACTGTTCAGTGCTTGCACACTTTTGATAAGACCCTGTTGATTTTCCAGCTGTTTTGCAGATGCTGCTGCTTTGCAATAAGTGTGAGAAGGTGCTTATAATGCCGAAGTTACATATGTTAATTTTGGTTTATCTCTCTTCCTAGCTAAGAAGTATAAAAAGGTTACTGGGAAAGAAATCTACTCTGACACTTTAGAAAGCACGCCCATGCTGGAAAAAGAGAAGTTTCCGCAGGATTATTTCCCTGAGGTATGTACAGAACCGTGAAACATTCCCAAATACTGGGTTTGATTCTGATTTCCTCTGACTACTCTTGAGCAGCTCCTCGTAGTGATAAGGGCAGAATGGAATCTTGGACTTCTAATTGTTTGTCAGTTTCTGGACACCTGTAATATGTGTTCCAAGTCATGGCATAATGTACCAAATTCTAGTAAGAAATCCTTGTGAAGTGTGGCGACAGTGATGAAAAGACTCCTTTGTGCCTGAAAAGGCCAGGAAACGGCACGGCGTGCCACGGCAGGGCTGGCTCGGGGAGCCCTGCTCCTCGCAGGTTCCGCAGCCGCGGCTCCGTGCTGGTGGATTCTGTGGGCGCGGCCGGGACCGAGTGCCCGCACAGGGAGCTCGCAATGCTGCAAGGGCACACCTGACTCAAACACACTCTGATGTTGTTGTCTGAGGCTGCCCTCGCACTCCCTTGTATGCTTGTTCACAGAAGAACTGGGGAGTGCTGGAGGTTTGAGATTGAAGGTCTTGTCAAAACCAGAAACACAAGCAGAGCTGAGGGGTTTCTTGCACTGCACCTGCAAGTGCAGACTCTCTTTTCTTTGATGTTTCCTTTAATTTTCTCAGTTTTAATTTCTTAAGAACATCTAGAACATGGATGTTTAATGGTTAATGTTTTCCTCAAACCAAGTGAATAAATTTGTTGAACTCCTGTAACATTTGTGGATCAAACAGGCATGTCACTACTTTAGTAAAAGGAAGAACTAAAGAAACTCCTAAAATTAATTTAGAATTTGTAGTTATATACACACTTAGAGTTATTTACACAGTGCTTGTGTGCTTGGCAGAGCATTGCATAAATAGTTACGGGATTGATAGGGTGAAGGTTGTTCTTTTTCTTGACTTTGATACTAAATTATTTATTTTTATATCTCAGTACTGAAAGGAAAAGTGCCTTTGACATAATTTTGCAAAGCATTTACTTCCTGTGAATAAACATCTCAAATACTTTTTTGAAGTTAAGTGTTACATCATTTTGAGGGAACTTGAGCCGGTTCCTCAGGCGTTTGTTTTTCCCCTCCGTTGGCAGTAAGCCGTAGCAGTGTGGGTGACCGGCAGCGCTGCAATGTGACTGCAGAGCTGAGAGCACTGCACAGCACAATGAGCGCTGCCATTGTGCCTCACAGCACCAGGACAAGCTATGGATTCTTCATTGGATACCCAGGGAGCATTGTTTCCTCCTTTACTTCACTGCTGTTGCTTCATCATGAGATTGGCAAAGCTGTAACTTGTTCAGCATTGTTTAGTACCCCTCTTGCATCAACAATTCTTCACAGTCTCTTGGAGCAATGGTTGAGTCTTGCAACTTTCCCACTGAGTTTTGTGGAGCAGGAATGGTGTTCTTCCCTTGTGGGTGCTCAGGGATCAAGTGTTCCCACGTTTGCATCAGCAGCTGCAGCTCCTCCATTCAAAACACCCTCCTGTGCTGCTTTTGGGACAGGACTATGGGGACTCTGGGGTCCGGAACTCAAGGAGCAGCCTTAGGAGGCTGTGATGCCCTCGTACTGCTCCCATTGGCTCCAGTACCTTAAACAACTGTTCTAAGCAGAAACCTCTGTGTTTTGGTTGTCAGGGCTGGTATTTACCTGGAGGAGGAACAAACAGGAATAGAGAAAATCCACAAATATATGCAATTAAATCACGAACAAATCTCTGAAGCACCTTGAAAGCTCAGTTCTGTTCCAGCCCCCAACACAACTTCTAGGAATGCTGTTGCAGCCAGCCCCGTGGAACAGGCTGGGGCCATGCTGTTGCAGAGCTCGGCACAGAAGGAGAGGAAGGGGACACGGGCTCTGCAGGTCTGCAGTGATGTGAATAGCAGCAGCATCTGTACTGCAGCGCTGTACCTTGTGTGCTCACCTGGCCTGCACCCTGGCATGTGCCAACCCAGTGTATTTTCATGAGCCTTGAAAAGTTAGAAAGTAAGTGCATTGACTTTTAGACTACGCTGTTTCTGTTTGGGACTGGAGACCAAAAAGTGTCTCAAACACACAGACACAGTAACAGCAAAAAACAACAGGGAGATAGTTTTGGTTGTCATATGCATGTTTCTATATGTAAAGCTAAAATCAGTCTTGCTGTCACGTTTTCTCCCTAGACAAATGTTAGCAATAGCAACAGCAATTAAAAGGCCACAAAATAATGTGGTTTTTTTGTAAATTTGGGTTTACCCAGCAGAACGCATGAGCAGCATATTTGCCCAAACGTTGCATTGACATGCTCTTGTGTGTTTTAGCCAGACCTTTCATATCTCATCTGCAATTTTTTGTGTGAGAAGTGGTTTAAGACTGATTTCTTTTTATTGCAGCTGTTTAAGGATGATCTAAAAGTAATTACAGTGATTGAGGCATAATGCAATTCAAAATAATTACAGCCCACTGCATATAAAACTAACAAAACTTTCTGCCTTGATTTATGGGTCCTCTTGGCAAGGCATAAACCTCAAATGATGCCTCTGGGAGCAACACTCTAGATAATGTTAGGCCATTTTAAAAAAAGCAGATTTGTGTAGTCTATCAGGCCTGAGTAATTTTTTTTTCTCATAGTGAGAAATTGGTTGTTATCATAGATCACAGATACTGCTCAAAGCTCTTATGAAAGATGAATTAATTTCACTAATGCTTTAATGCAAACCTTTCATGGAGGAGGCTGTATGGTGATAACCTTACTGCAGTCTCTCCTTTCTCAATTATGATTTATGTTGTCTTTTAGTAGATGAAACTGCCTGTATTCACAATCCATCTGCTGGCTAAAGGAATCCTATTAACAGAGGATCTGAGAAGAGACTTAATAATGTAAGGTGAAAGATGTGGTATCCCCTTTCTGGGACATGAAGTAGGATTTTTTTTTTCTGTATTTTAAAATGTAGATCACTCTCTGAGAGCATAAGATGACCTATGTCATCTCCACCTGGTTTTATGCTGGCTTACAGATGGTGTAGCAGCCAGTGACTATTTGCTGAAGTAAAAATAAAGATTGTTGCTTTGAAATCTGCAATAAAAAGCAAATTTCTCTTTCCTCCTTCCCAAGCTATAGCTCTTGTTTATATTCTATTTCCAAAACTTTCCGTGTTGCAAATACTTCATTTAGAAATACTAAAGCACACACATGATCCAAACATACATAAGGTGTGTTGTTCAGATGCAGTATGTATCAAAGGCTGAGGATGGCATCTTCATATCAGAGCTGTTGAGCTCTAGCTCCTGGGCTGCATTAGGAGGCCCAAAGCCTGCTAACTTATGCATTCCTAATGTTAAATAGACAAGTTATTGATAACTGAATTATTTGCTGAAGTTAAAGGAATTAAGTGTGTTCAAGTTATGAGTTACTAAAGGTAGTTTTCAGGTTGAGGTGGAGGAATATACCGGTTGCACAATGAAACAAGTGTTATTTTACAGTACGGAGGCACAGGTGTTCCTGCTTTATCCAGCCTCAGCTGCATGACCTTTTCCAGTGTGAGCTTAAGCTCCTCCCTGGTCTCCTGTGCTGGCTTCTCCTTGGGCCAGGTAAAAGGCCCAAACCCTCATGGTTCTGTCCACCACTTGTTGCTTTTTGGCAAGGACTCAGTTCGGAGCATTATGGAGTTGCTGACTTCAAATAGTTACTGAAGCAACTGATCTAAGGCAAGAAAGGAAGTAATTTTGAGGCAGGAACTACATTCTACATTGTTTTTATGGCAAGTTGCCGTAGTACAGCTCTGTTTCCTGTCTAGTTAAACACTGAACAGATCATGAGGACGGGGGACGTGGGCTCCTATGTAGGCTTCTGAGAAGGAGTTCTCACCACGGCAATGAAGGCGTGTCAGTGCTGGATATTGCCCAGTGCCTTGGTTGCTCTTGCTGCCAGTATTTGGCTGATTCCTGTTTCAGGATTCCCTCTGAGCTGTGGTGTTCCTTTAAGGAGCTGCAATTACACTGCAGTCATCACCACTTTAATATGTCTTTCCTTCATGCCCTGCTTTGTATGGTTGAATAAACCCTTTCTGGGTCACTATTTAATTTGATATGGTCCCCCTCAGTAAAATGATGGAGAAAAGATGAATTAAGGCTCTGTGCTGGTCATTATCAATCATGGTTTGTGTGCATTACTTATTGCTCACAGTGCTTTTTGACATCAGCCCTCTCTAACCTCTCTCTTCATGTTAATGCTGCCTGGAGGTCCTTTCCCCTGATGTAGCAGGGGTTATTTAAGTAGGCGGTGGTTCCGGGGGGTTTTAAAAGGTCAGCACAATCTCCTAAGGGACTCTATTCACAAGGGAAAAGCTGGCAGAATGTAACAACCAATTTTTAAATTGTGATTTTAAGAACTGTATTTTTTTGGTGAGGCCTTCTGATAGTGAGGTGTCAGAGCTCCAGTTACACTGGTTAAAGTACCTTGGTGGCAAAGTGGCCTCTCATACATACTGCTGCACTTCAACCAGTATTCACATGTGTGTGAGGAAAGCTTTGGGAGGAAATGCTGTATTTTATGCTGTCATGAAATAGAAATTGTGTTGCAAATACCTTTTTATTGGCTTGTATCAGCATAGGCTTATGTTAAACAGAGTCAGACAGAAGTGGCAAGGGCTGGGCATGCTGTGTGCTGGTACTGCGAGGGGTCAGTGACAGAATTGGAGTGGGGTCCTGTGGGTGCCTGGGTCTAGATTTCACATTCCAGTCAGATTCCAGATCCTGCTGGAGAAGTGGATGAGGACTGGCAACAGGACTCTGGGTCTCATACACTTTGGTTATAGAAAACTAAACTAGTTTAGAGTGTATGTGCATGAGCCTGTGGCAGCGAGCAGGGCCCATCCAAAGAAGGGCTGTGGCTGATGTCATTGCAAGGCTCCTTGCTGCCATCCTAACGGCTGGGAAAACACGTTTTACAGCCATTTTCAGGAAGTGTCTCAGGTGTCATGTCCTCAGGCACTAGAAGCTGATAAAGCAAATCTTCCTGAATGACCAGTTACGTGGAGAAAGGGGTGTGCTGTGGATAATGTAGGCGTTGTCTCCAGCAAAGCCTTCCATTGCAGTCTGTCACAGTGTCATGGAAGCCCAGTTGGTGGCACTTGTACTGGGAGTCAGCCAGGAAGTTGGCCAGCCCCCCAGGATGACAGGGTGATGGACAAATGGCAGCTGGTTGCCAGTGGTGTTCCTCAGGGGTTGATCAGTACTATCAAACACCTCTGTCAGCAGCTTGGCCAGCAGGATGACATGCCCGTTCAGCCTGGCAGTGCTGTCAGCCTGGGGAGCAGTCAGTGTGCCGGAGGGCAGGCATGCTGTCGCAGGGCCTTCAGCAGGCTGAAGGGAGCCTCGTGGAGTTCAGCACAGCTTAGTGCCAAGCTGTGTCCCTGGACCCCTCCCTCACAAAGTGGTACAGGCTGGAGGTGATTATGCAGGAAACAGCAAAGTACGTGGATCTGTTTGGACAGCAAGGTGAAGATAATCCAGGACTGTAGTTGGATAGCAGAGAAGGTCACCAGCATCCCAGTGTGTGCTAGGTCCCGGGGGGAACTCCTCCATCTGTCTGGCGCTCCAAGGCCACGTCACGTCTCCGGTGTCTTATTTGGGATCTCTGTCCTGGGCAGACATGGGCAGATGGGAGCAAGCAGAGCAGTGGCACCTCTGGGACTGGAACAGAGGGTGTGGGAGGAGACACCAGAGATCCTGTCTGCGCCCCAGGAGGGGACAGGCTCCAAGGAACATGACAGCTGCCCCGGGGGGTGTGCAGGAGCAGGACAAGGGACAGCAGGCAGCAGTTGCAGCAAGAGAAAATCTGATTTAATCTGGGAAAAGCTTTCACCATGGAGGTAAACAGCAGAAGATAAGCCCAGACAGGTGGTGAAATTGCTGTTCTTTGAGATGCTCAAAACTCAGCTGAATATGACTCTAAGCAGCATGATCTGATTGGGCCTGTTTTGGTGTTGCATCTTTTGAAGTACCTTTGCCATGTTGCCAAAGAGGAAGATAGCAAATGAGAAATGGCAGCTTGATTGAAAACATTGTCTTGGACTACATCATAGGCATGGACTATGTGATGTTCAGTTCTGTGTAGTTATTTTTAAGAAGGAAATGACAAAGCTCCCCTTGTTTTATCAAGATGAAATTTGAGCCAATTTTGAATGCTTTTAGCATTTAACTCTTTTTCATTGGTTTGCTTTTGTTGACATCTGTACTTGTAACTGTGCCCTCATGAGCATCACAGAAGAGACCTTACTGGACTGTGAGATTTGTGATTCAGCCATGGATCCTGTTAGGAAGGATTAGAGTGTTTGCTTTCCAGGCACAACCATCCCCTGAGTGGTTGCTGGACCTGCAGAAGAGGCTATTTTTCACTGTTGAAAAAAATTTGCAATAAAGTAGATTATTATTATTTGAAATATAATTATTGTGGTGTTTCTGGTTGGTCTTGGCTGCAGTCACTGTGCTTGTGCCTAAGGAGAAGGGGAGGGAGATGGGTCCCTTTTCACTGAGGGGCTGTCAGAAGATGCAGACTAGGTTGGACAGGGCTCAGAGCAACATCATCTACTGGAAGGTGTCCCTGACCACAGCAGGGGAGTTGGAACAAGATGAAGGTCACTTCCAACACAAGCCAGTCTGTGATTCTGTGATTCATTTTAAGACAGCCTGGTTTGGTTTGTTGAGGCCCTTCACCATCTCAGCAGTGTTTAGTACTTAGGACTGTCTGTTCAAAGAGAGGAGAATAAATACACCTGGCCAGTGCCTCAGGAGAGGTTTATGGGCGTGGTACCTCAGACTGGGGATGCTCTGCTGGGACTGGCAATTTATTCACAATAAGGAGTCACAGTCTTTTGCTACAAAATCACTGGCACCATTATTTAGGCCTGTGTGGTGCAATATTCATTCCTAGAGCACATTAGCCTAGACACACATGCATTGTTAACAGGGAATAAATAGGGTGCAGAATCACGTCTTTTTGTGGGAGGTTGTAGTTTGTGGCAGTGGCTCGGAAGTGGTGCTGAAAAACCCCTTCTTGTATCATAAGTGACATGTGTGGGCATGAGCTGAGTTGTGGCTTTCTTGCCAATGGTGCGCTTATGATGAATGTAATCTTTTACCATTATTTAAATTCTTAACTTTTATAGAAATATTGGGTGGCCTGGCTCAGCAAGAGAAATAGCTTTCTAGCAGAACTCATTCATTTTAATTTGATGTAAGTCTCTGATGACATTTTACAGTTCAGGTAAAATTACAAAGAAAACATTTGTGCATAGGCAATAAGAATTTGCTGGTTTAAGCTAAGCATAAATACAGTTGGAAAGCTTTCCTATTTGGTTATCTTTCATCTATAAACAACTGCCAG
Source organism: Callaeas wilsoni (assembly GCA_013398955.1). Classification (NCBI taxonomy): domain Eukaryota; kingdom Metazoa; phylum Chordata; class Aves; order Passeriformes; family Callaeidae; genus Callaeas; species Callaeas wilsoni. The sequence continues at coordinate 89,853 of VWPU01016465.1, read as the reverse complement.
GGCTTATATTAATTTTACACATCGGTTTATAACTGCTGCAGGACCAAAAATATAATTAATTCCAGGATTTATAAAAGAAAATACCTGTTTTCAAGGTACCTCAGTTTGTGTTCAGTGTTTCTTGGTTATAATGTATGGACGAGCTCTGCTTAATTTTGTTCTCTGTGTCAGTACATTTCTGTTCCGCAATAATCTTTACCTAAGGTGACTGGTTCTTAATCACTTATTTTTCAGTGCAAGTGGTCCAGAAAAGGTTTCATTCGAACAAGATGGTGTATTACTGATTGGTAAGTTGCATCTTTAAGTTGTTTCTGATTACATTTGTTTTTATGTATTGTTAACAACTGTTTCAAGAAGGTATTTCCACGTGTAGATTAGTCTGTTCATAGAGCAGGTCGGTTCCAAACAGTCGCTTTATTATCTGTTGAATGTGGAGCACTCAGTAAATTGCGATATGCATAACCAGGTGTGGTTGATGCTCACACGTAGCATTAGTGCGGGGCCGTTCGGTCTGAGGAGGCTCTCAGTCAGGGCCAGCTTGGTGCCTGTGGGCAGGGCCACGGGAGTCAGAGCTGGCGCTTTGCCCTGCTGCTGCCGCCACACCTGATGCTGCTGGGGCTTGGCAGCGTCTCACCTGGGTCGGGCACCACGGCCTGCCTGTGTGCAGCCCTCACCTCTGGGGCTTCTGCGAAAAGAGCTTGTTGTATGGACACTCCTTTGGATTTCTCTAAGCCTACCTGGGAACCTGACCTTGCTTTTTTACTGTGTAGTCATAGTTTTGGTCTTTACTGCTTACTTATGTTACAGTCACCTATGTGTACGTGAACGTTCAATGCTTTTCCCTTCCTTGTGTGGTTGTTTCACTCTTAAAATTGAAAGCTTGATTTTGAAATCTTACGAATGTTCACATAGACTGACGTTTTGAGTACTGAACAGTGTTCTGACTTTGTTGGCATAAGCAAGTTTATTTAATTAAGCAGTCTGTGAAAACACAAAAGGTAACAGATTTTCTCCTTTTATAGACTTCTGACTCAGAAACTGGACAGGCAGTTGCATGCTAATGTAGGTTAATTTTTCCAGATCCACATGCATGGGGTGTGATTCCAGCAGTAGATAACTGCAGAAGTGGGTATTAACACCAGCTGCTAATCTGGCCTTTGCTCTTGTATCATGATTTCTCTAGATTCTGTCTCTTCTGTCCTCTGGGATTTCCTCTCTGCTGAGAAAACAACATGAATTTATTTTTAGGCCTTTCCAAGAAAAAAAAAAACGTCCTTCAGAGCCAGATTTAAATGTAATGTTTTCTTGTGAGGGATGTTAAAAAAGGGTAGTCCTTGGCTGTAGTGGATGTTTGGGTGAGTGTCTATCAAGGGTGTGTTGGGCAGTGAGAATGAGGAACCTCACAGCTTCTCCTAGTTGGTAATGAGCTGAGCCATGGTGGTAGTTCTGTCTGGAATAATTTGCAATTATGATACATGTGATCTAACAAGGTCTCAGATGTTTCTAATGGGAAGTTGAAGGGACAAGTTACTATGAACAGTTTCTGAAGAATGAAAGTGAAATACTGTGGAAAATACAGTGACTTATAAAATACATCTAAAGAGGTCTGAGTGCATAATGTAGCTCTTCAGGGTGTGATGAGTGTTTGCACCCAGTCTCTGTGCATATGAACAAAGTTCTGCCCAGTTTCATAATCGTGAAAACCAATTTCATAAATCATGACTTTGGATTAATACATTTCTACATTCTAATAGGTCAATAAAAATAGAGCCCAGACTCTTGTTGTTAGTACTTCTGTGTGAGTCCTTGAAGGGAACTATTCATTTTTCATGCCTAGGAAAACACTGTTACAGAATGTACCTCATGCTAAAAATAGGGGGCTCCCAAAAAACCAGAAAAGTGACCTTAACAGACTTCAGAGAACTGTCCTTTTTCCTCCTCTGTCATTCAGTGGTCCGCCCCAGTTGAGTTTCTCTGTGAATGCAGATTTTTCAAATCCATTATTCTTCATTAACTTACCTTTAGTGTGCACAGAGAACTAAAGAATCCTGGGGCACACATGAGTTTTCACATTATGCAAAAATGGATGAGAACTACGTAACTACATGTACTTTTATTTTGTGGGGTTTTTTTAGTATCTTGACTATAAGGTGAAGGTGTTTGTTTCTATTCCAGTAGTTCTCAGTGTTAGTGTTTTAACAGGTGCAAGATAGTGCACTGAATGCATTACAGTCTTAAATATAGTTTACATACATAGTTCGTATTGGCTAGGGAGGATGGAGTAGAGAATGCACTTATAATATTTAGGTAGGGCACCAACTTTGGGAATGTTTGCAAGTATATCATGGTCAGAATCAGCAACCAGAATTGTTCTGATATTTTCAAGGAAGTAGTACTGGAAGATGACAGTCAGGGAAGTGCAAAGCGTTGCACTTTGAGAGGAGAATTTAAAAGCACCAATACTATTTAGGGAATAACTGACTCATTACCCCTGCTGTAGAAAAGGATCAAGGGAGAAGGAATTGACTACGGATCATTATTATCTTACTGAGATGTGTTAATAGGTAGATCCTGTGAAGGACACGAAGGGGGAAGGCATGGGAATTATTTATGTGAGTGCTGCCAGGGCCTGTGATAGAGTGTTCTGTTTAGCTTTGAGTACTGTGCTCTAGGTACGCTAGAAAGAGGACAGGAGAGTCAGGAATGGTGGAAGTATTTGGGTAGGGGGTAAGAATCTTTGGCTGACCACATCAGGGAAACTGATTACTGTCTGTCTGCCCTGCAAAAGCGACAGAAATCAGTTTAATTTGCAGGAAAGTAGGTAATATGATGAAAATTGGAGTTTAAGGACAAGGAAGTTGCAGGTGGAAAGTCCTTCGTCAGTAAGTTTTAAGAGCAAGCATGTTTTAGACACGTAGGAGTGGGTTATAGATATCTTTACGCATGAGGTGAGCCGGTGACATGGGACCCTCCCTGTCCTACAGGGATTTTTCCTGTTTGTCCTTCAGACAGACAGGACTGAATATCTCTAGCTGTCATATTGTGTAGTTCCATATCATTATATCTTTATAAGAAGGTTAGTGGGACTGCTTCCTCATCAGTGTGGGTTCACTGGACGGGATGTGCTGTTCCCTGGAGTGGGATATCTTCACCAGAATCTCTGGCAGAGCCCTTTGTGCTGAGTGACCTGTGTGTCTGACTGTGCTCTCGCTGCTCTCACTGCCATTATTGCTGTGTCCAGGTCCATTCCCATCTCTGCCATGGTCTGGGAAACCTCCCTGAGCATGGGGTTTCTGCTCGATGTCTGTCTCAGCCAGAGCCTGTGCACGCACTCGCTGGCAGGCTGCAGGTAGGCTTAGGGGGCTTTTCTGGCCTAAAATCTGCGGTTCTGTGGTCTCACAGGCATGGCCCGAGAGAAGCAGCAGGTGTCCTCTTCCCACCTGGAAGTGGTGTGTGTGTTGACTGCCGCTGTCTGGGCATTCTCCGCACAGGGACAGATAGGGAGTCACAGTGATGTGATTTAGTCCTTAATGTCAGTAACATTCTCCTCTCAGTAGCTTTTCGTGTTGTTTATTGCAAAGCCGCAGTTCTACTTGACACTTAGCTGCAGCTTTGAAACTGGAAGTTGTTTGTTCACATGTTCAATTTTGTTTTAAAAATATTTTAGTGAGAGGGTACTGCCTGATTTCTGGAATTGTAACTGACAAAGAGCTTTTCATTTTCATGTTATGCATCCTTTATGCAAAAGACTTGATGGAGTCTTCCTGTGGATAAGCTGTAAGCTTGATGGCAGTGTCTGACAATTTTCTGATTATGATAGCTTAATCTGCACAGTTCTTGTGAGTAAATATTAAGGTAACATAAGAGTGAATACAGTAAGTGCTGTGTTGAATGCTTTCCTGATGCAACAAATGTTTTTTTTTCTTTTATCCTGAATCATTTTATTTTTTTCCTTTTTTTGTCATAGTGCCTTTGACTTGGTAAACATTCATCTTTTCCATGATGCTTCCAATTTAATTGCTTGGGAAACAAGCCCATCGGTTTACTCAGGAATACGGCATAAGGCTCTTGGCTATGTACTTGATAGGTATGTATTAGCCTTTCCTGGCCTCTTTCAATCTCTGTGTTCATAAGCAGCGTATGAAAGATGTTTCAAATGGCACACTCAGAAATGTAGAGGGTTTTATTCTGTCACCTGAAAGTGGTCACTGCTTGCCAGAGTTTCCTAGACAGCACTGATTACAGATCACTTTATGACACTTATTCTTTAAAGCCAAGTTGCTGATCTTGGGGAACCACTCTGAAGTCACCAGAATTGCAGAGTAGGAACCACATTTATTTTCTAAAGGTGTTAGGTAGATTAGCTTATTTTTAGGCTATGTGGACTCCAATAAAGCCACCATTCAAGTGCATCTTCAGTTACAGAATAACAGAATATTTCTGGTTGGAAGCGACCTCTTGAAGTTCCCTTATTCATCCCCCTTCTCAGAGCAGGGCTGGCTTCAACAGCTGAGCTTTCAGCAGCTTGAGCATGGTGGTTTGTAGCTCCTCTGGGCTACGCGTTGCTGTGTTTGACTACCCTCACTGTGAAACTTTCTGTTGCTATTATCCAGCCAGAATTTTCCTCAAAGTGGTTTGTGTCCCATCACCCAGATCTTTTGGCAAACACTGCTGAACAAAGTCTGGCTTTTTCTTTAGCGTAACTACCAAACAGATAAAGCCAAGAAGAGTCCTCATGTAGACAACTTTCCTGCAACCTGAACAAACCCAGGTCTTTCAGCCTCTCCTTGTGGGTCCCTCCACATGGAGCTGGCGTGCTTTAATCTCCATGCCAGCTGGGTGCAGCAGGCAGTTCATCTTGGCAGAGCACAGCATTTGTGTATAGTCACCACTGGTGTTAATAGCCCTGTGGGTTCGAATGGTATTACAGATCTGGTTCATCTGATGAGTGGTACAATACAGAGGTGTCCCAGAAATACCCAGAAATTTACAGCTGCCCTAATTATAAAGTCAGGAAAAAGACAGCTTTCTCTAGAGTAAGAAAAGAATGTTTCTTTGTGGGCATCGGTGTGTTGGCAGAGTAAATAGGTATTTCTCTTAGGAGGTGCCAGTCGGCTTCATGTTTGCCTGAGAAACAGAGCTTTAACGTGTCTCTTCAGAGCAGCCATGGCACAATCTGCAATCCATGGCATGGTGGGGAGCTTAAAACAAACTGCTGAGCCTGGAAGGGCTATAGAACCAGAGCACTTTGTGTGCTGTTTTCCTGCCCCGAGCACTGCTGTCCAGCAGCCTGTGGCCATGTGCCAGGGTGCTGGGTACAGAGGACTCTTTAACAAGACCCCCAGTGAGCGTGGCACCACGGCTGCTGTACCTTGGAGCGAGGGCTGGGCGAGGGGCACCTGGCCGGTGTCACCTCTGTCCTTCTCCAGAGCGAGGAATGAGGGTCCCAGCCCAGCCAGGGGTGCTGAGCCCCATCCGGCTGCCCTGCACAGCCTTTTGGCTGAGGCCGTATCACTGGCAAGGGCCAATCCCTTGCTGGCTGAGGGGAGGGGAGCACGTACCTCTCCTCATGGGGAGCCACTGCCCGAAACGGTCTGCCGCGCCTCTGCTGCCTGGCATCTGCTCGCAGCCTCCCTGTGCATGGCAGAGGCGTAAGGAATCCCCGTCCACAAGCAGCTCTTCTGGCTCTCTCTGACAGCAGCCTGGAAGTTACAGACACTCCTGAACAAAGCCGTTTATGTGTTGGAAAATAATCTCATTGCCATTTTTCCCTACGTAGCTTTTCACTGGAAAAGGTTCTGAAATGTTGCAGTGGAGTGTAAATGCCTTTCCAGTCGTGCTCTTTCTCAAGTTCCCTTCCTCTCTGTGGGTTTTCTGTCCTGTGAGGACGGGTAGGTGGGATAGTAGAGACTGCCTTTCTCCCAGCAGGGGGCTGAGCAGGAATTTCTCCAAACAAGAATTTACCATCACCTTTGGGATGATCCAAGGGTGAACAGGAAAAAGCCAGTATGCTTTTCTCTTCTATCACTTGAAAACCTGCTCAAACCATTTGAAAATGCTGGAGGCACTTGGAAGGTTTGCATAGGTAGCATATATATAAATATATAAAAGATCCCTGATTTACAGAACAGGGACTTGGGAAGATCAGGATCTGCTCTCGGTGCAGTGGGAGTGCATATTCTTGAGTTCTGTTCCATAGAGCCGTATGGGATTTTTATTTCATTTTTTCTTGGCTTCATTGGTCTCCTCTCCTTTCTAATGCTTTGCATGAGGGAAACCTGTGCAAACCTTTTGCATTATTTATTGCACACTTGTTTGCAGCATACACTGTGCTTCATTAGCTAATTTTGGCTTTGGACCTCCCACGATGCCCTGGCGAGGGTAAGGTAATAAGACTGTAGTGTTAGTGTCAGCTGTGGGTCAGGGATGTCACGATGGTATATCATTAAAATGTGACACTGCCAAAAACTGCCCCAACTCCGCTGCCCTTAGAAAAGGAGCCCTTCGATTTTGGGTTGCACAGTGCCATAGCAAGCTCGCTGTGGATGAATTGTTCATTTTGAGGGAGCAGCCAGCCGCAGATCCGGACCTCCACAGTGCAGCGATGGGCTGGCGGGCACAAAGGGGGAGTTCTGTAGCGCAGTGAATAATGGGAAGCCCCTTTCATCGGCAGGACTAACCTTTTGGCAGCCACCAGCACACTCTATTCTGATCTGCTGATTGGGGAGGACAATACACTGAAGCTTACTTTGAATGAATGCTGCCACCAACAGTGTCCCCATTCAGGGACTTTGGGAACCATCTTTGGCCATTGTCCCCCAGCACTCCCTCAGACAGCAGGAAAAGGGAAAGTGAGAGCAGCTATGGGGGAAAAGTACTTCTTTTCTTGGCTTTAATCTCTCTTTAAAGCTTCATAGATCTACATTTCCAGCTGAGCTACTGGAACTATGCAGTGTCAGATAAATACAGAAGGGAGAGGTTTCAAGCTGAGCTTTCAAATCCCCTTATCTGCATGAACTAATAATGCAGATTTAGTGCTGTTAAAAACAGAGACTGATAAGTCTTTTCCTTTAAAGCCTTTAAACCGCTAAAGAGCATTTAACAGCAATGCAGTTCAAACCCAATGAACAATGCTGAGAAGGAAAACAGTTTAATGAGCTAAACCTTCACTGAATGAAACAGAAACACCTTCTCACAGTTGATTTAGGTCACTGTGGGAGTCAGTGAAAGCTCAGTTGTGTTCACGCTGCATCTTCATAAACATGAGTTATGTACAGCCTTTCATCTGGGCAACAGCTATCACAGGAGTTTGGGATGCAAACCAGAAGAAGGTTTGCAAATAAAGCTCAAATGGATCAGTTTAACTGTTCAGATTGCCAGCGAAGTTGATACCTCTGAAATTATTTTAGCCACAAAGTTTTAAGGTGTAAGAAAAAAACTGTGCAACATCACAGCACTGGTGAGCAGGGGGAGGTTGGGGGGAAAACGAAGGAGAAAGCATTGGGGGAATGATACAAAGTTGTGCTAAAAGTTTTTTCCTGGGGAATTCTGTTAGTAATCCTAATAGCATGTTTGAGGAGTAGAAAGGTTTGTTCTTTTAGCTTTAATAAAGCTTGAGCTTTAATAAAGTTAAGCTTGAAGTGATTTAGCTTTAATAGCATTAAAATTAATTAAATAGCAAGAAGAACACTTTTAAAGGAAGCTCACTGGTATGTGCTGAGCTAGATTGCATTTAATATTTGCTATTTAGCAAGGGAGAAGATGTGGTGTCAGATTATTGCTTTAAAGACCAAGAGGATTAGAATCACACTGTTGTTAAACAAATATTTGCTTGTATCTTTACAAATACATGCACAGTGTATATGTATAAAATTGAGGTGTATAATGAGTCTCTCTCAGCACCAAAGTAAACCCAAACTGAGCCCCTATAAGTCAGTTACATTGTTCCAGGTAGACGCAGGTCTACAGTCAAAACTGAATTTGCTTTAAAATGAGATAAGAACATCTGCTTTATATTTTCTGGGGGGAAAAAATTCTTCAAGGCCCAGTTTGGATAATTCCCATGTACAGTTAGCCCTATTTGCATAATACTTGGGTTTTTTGTATTTTCTGAAGTTGGAGGGTGTAAGATATAGGTGAGAGTAAGAGAAGAAAATAGTTTACATTTTGGTTTAATCTTTCATGCATCTATTGTAACTGATGCTTGTGTATATTTCACATTAATTAACTATGTTGGCATATTAGTCATGTCCTGTAGCCACTTGATGGAGAGAAGTGTATGAATGCAATAGCCAGGCTGGGGAATGAGGAAAAAGCTGCAGGATGGGGCCCTTCTAAAGTGTGAAGGAGAGTTTGGGAAGGACAGGACGTGAGGTGTTAGCCTGATCCCTGGCTCTTGGCGTGCCAGCCATCTAAACTTCCTGAAATTATCTCAAGCATTGAGATCCATAAAATGAGTGTGGCTTTCTTTAAGGAAAGTGACAGTGCTCTTCTGTTTTCCCATTGAAATGTTCCCTGGCCTAGTTCAACAGAAACATTTTTACATTACAACTGTGAAATCTTGGCATAAAGCTCCCCTTTGTGCCCTTCATTATTTTCTCACAAATATAGTCCATTGTCACATAGCTGAAGTTAATTTGATCAACATTGGGACATTTAACTTTTATGTCCGGTCAAAGGAGCTGTTTCATGCTCATTTTGAGTATTGAAAAGAAATGATTGCCAGAAAAATAATGTTACTATTAACAATTCAGAGCAATTAGTTTCCCAGGGAGAAGCGATGTGATGCACCGGCTCCACACAACTATTCTTTGTCATTTTATGGATGCTCATCAGTCAACTGTCACCTCTTCTCAAAGACCCCTCCAATCTAAATGTTTCTCTTTGGGCTTTTCCCAGAACTAGCAGCTGAATGAGCAAAAGAAAAGCCACTTAGTTTCTAGGCAGAGGAAAACTTTGCTCTAAAGATCTGGGTCATTTGGGAAGATCCTCAAGGCAGCTCACTTGAGGAGGGCTTGGGATTGTTTTGGTTTGGTTTGGTTTTTACTTTATTTGTTTTTTTGCCACAGTGATTTTAACATGCGCCTTCAAATGAGTAGTGAAATTTCTGTGTATTCAGATAGAAAGCACTCTCAGGGCAAATAAACCTTCCAGCCAAATGTTTTCTAACAAAGGTTTAAACCCCTGGATCACATTTAAATCGATAGCTTTTCATTAAACACCCGAGGCTCAGCTCATTAATATTCAGTCATTCTCCCCCTTTAAGGAAGGTTAAGTGCTCTCAAAATTAGCGTGTTTGGATAATATGCTCTTTAAAGAGTAAATCCAGCAAAATTGTCTTGTTACTTTCAGCCTGTCAAATACAGCCAAAGTCACTTTTTCTTGCTCCTTGTTTTTCTGCTGGCTTGAGTTTTGGCATCTTTGATGCAGTTGTCAAAAACTGAACTCATGTGTCCTTCCTCTCTGCGCAGACACATTGTGAATTTTATTTAGGCTATATTTTTAGCAGGAAAATATTTTCATACTGATATGTGTTGTAATGGAAGGCGTACACTAGTATAATTTTAAGGACACAATAAATGCAGTTCTGTATTAAGTGAATGATAATTTTTGGTCATCCTAGTCAGTAATTTTGCCCTTACTCTGTTATTTTCAGCATTTGGAGCTTTTTTTTTTTTTTTTTTCCTTTTCTTTTTGGCATTAAAAACTGAACAGGTTGTAATAAATTTTCAGTATTCATTATTCAAATTGTAAATATCTGATTTTTCTCTTATGATAAATCTATGTGAACAATACCAGGTTTGGAAGCGAAGATCTGAAATCCAAAATGCAGATCTTTAGATACTTGCCAGTATCACAGAGAAAGGTGTCATTTAAAGAAAAAATGGAGTAGATGCACTAAACCAGTTTTTGCTGTACCTGGCCAGTGTGAATAGAATTGTGGCTCTTTTAGAAGAAATGCTGCAGGTAAAGCTCCGAGGATTCCTGGAGGGGTCTTAGCCAGTTGTTTGCCCACACAGTCTCTGTCCAGCAGTGTGAATGTGGATCGTGGCAGTCTTGTGGCAGTCAGAGCCTCCACCTCATCTTCCCTGAGGGCTTTACTCCTTTTTACCCATTTTCCCTTAACAGGATCTCCTGGAGCTGCCCTGTTGGCTGCTGTGTCTTTCTAGTAGAATGTAAGTGCTGTAAGCACAGGCAAGGTTGAGTTTGCTCTTAACAGTCCCGCTCCCAGGAGAGTGTGTGTAATTAAGCATGTGATGCAAGAAAAGAGAATGACTCTTAAAAAAGAAATGACTGCAAATAACTTGTTGCCTGCTTGATTTTGCTCAGAAAGTGGCTTTATATGAGAATGTGCAGAGTGCATCACGTTCTCATTGAGTTAAATTTCTCTCTTTACTGCAATTTGTTCCTTAGAGAGCCTGGAGCTGGACTAAGATAAGTCATGAGTGTCCAGCTAAAGGTGACACTGACATCAGCATCCATCGTGGTCTGTGCCTTTTCAAATCCTCTCTCCTATAGCCATATCTTCTAGGATAGCTATGATTCAATTAAGAAGAATCTATATGGGCTGTTGATCCAATTCTTATTCATTTTGCAGAGAAATGAAAATAAATTGATATTGTGATTTTATTTACAATGGTGGCTGTGAGCTGATGCTGTGAGCTGATAGTTATAAAATGGAGAATGGTTGAAATAGCCCCATTCAGCTCCCATTGGAGCCTGTGGGCACCAGGCCAGTAGCCACCTTGGAGATTTTGACTCCCATACGGTGGGAGCACTGTGGGAGGAGGTTGTGGGCTCTGCATCCTGTGTTCCATGTCCTGGAAAGATTCAGATCGTCCCTAACAGGGAAATACTCAAATGTGAGGGACAGCACTTCCAGCCACTGGTCTGCCTGTGCAAGAGCTGGAGAGGCTGTAGCTGGCTGGGCAGACACTGTTCATGGCTGCATAGGTCAATCGATGTGGCTGCCTCACCTGTTGTGGAGCTTCTTTATCTTCATTCCATCAGTGCTGAGTTTGATGCGACAAAGATGAGTCCGTTTCTCACTCCAAGAAGGAAATAGGTCTTGCTGCTTTTAGATCTACTAGAATTTTTGTTGTTCAAACCTGACGTTGACAGCTCCTAACTTTTGTGATTACTGAAAGAGGGTTGTTCCCTTTTCTTTAGCACTTCAAACATTTCTATCCTCGTTTGTTCCCTCTCTTACCTCAGTGCTCCACTGTAGTGTGATTTTCAAAGGATAGTGTAAAATTGGTTGCTCATGAGCTTTACTCAGCGTCGAGCATTGTTTAGTCCTTTGTTAGTGAATTCTCTCTGGGTCTGAGCCATTTGCATTGCCCTGTTCTAGAAACACTTGGGTTTATTTTTAATTCACAGTGCCCCTGAGCCCAGCTGTTACCCAGGCCCAGATGGTGGGAGCCTGCAGGTCTCCATCACTGGCAGCTCTCTGTGGATGACGTGGCCTGTGTCCTGTCACCATCTGCTGCCCATGCAGCCATCACAGGAGATGGAGCTGGAAAAGATGCTTGTTGTAGGTCTGGCAAGACCCAAATCTGGCAAAATTCCTTTACTATTACACCGTCATTCCTATTGATGAGCTGTTTAGGACAGAGTGTCTTTAGTCTGAGTTTCTTAGCTATGTCACAAAAAATACTTTTCTCAGCCTTAACAATGGATCAGTATCCTGTTGCTGCATATCCTGATTATTTCTATCTCACTATTTGCACTTTTGACACTAAGTGACCACAGGATTTTGGCTTTGCTCCCCACATGTGAGCCCTGCAGAACAAAAAGCGAGAATTGGGCTGTCTTGGGCTTCATGCAGAAAGATGGGGCAGTTACCTGCTGTCTGCTGAATGCCAAGTGTCACCAGCACTGAAGAGCTCAGAAACTATGTGGAAGGATGTTAATATTCCATGATAAAGCAAAGATTCAAAAAAACATACAATTTCTCTGGTTTCTTCTTGTAGTTTTCTCTTCTATCAGCTGAAGAGCCTGAAAAATTCTTTCTATGATAACACTGGTGCTGTAGCGCTGTGTTGTCCTGTAGCAGAATTGACAAGTCCTTACATCATTATCCAGGGCTGCTATTTCATTAGGCGAATGTCAGTGTCAGGTAAGATCATGGGTTTGTCAATATAATGAAAATACCAGTCAAGTGAGGAAAAAGTCACAATTTTCCAGCTCTAAAAATTGATTTTTATTGCTCTTCTTGTAATCCTTTCTTTGGATTAAGTATTTATTATTGATGTGGTCTTTCTTTTAATCTTAATAGCTGCTGACATTGTAATTAATTAAAAAATACAACATTTTTGCCCAAATGGCACTATATTGAAATTAAAAGTGGACATCACATATTAGTTAAACAGCCCTGGCAAATGTCTTGAGTGCTAAGATGATTGCCTAAGCTTCTTGACAATTCCCTTCATCTTGCTGTATGGTGCTTGACCTTTTGAGATATTTTGGTGTTATTAATAGGTTTTAGCCATTATATCAGAAAGAACAAGGCACAAAAATATTATAAACTTTATCTTTTTAATGGCAGCACTACACCACCTTGGGCATGACAATGAAGGTACTTCCATTATGGCTTTTGAGGCACACTTAAACTTATCAGTCGCCAGGTAACTTGTACTCAGAATTGATGGGAATTTTTCTGGAATTTGTCTCCAGAAATTGCAAAAGGGTGCGAGCTGAGCACCATTGGAGCTGCTGAAGGGAGGTGGTACACAGGAGAGAACAGGGTTCTGTTTCAAAGCTGTCTCTGAAACCTCTGCTGGAGGGGACCAGTTCTCAAGGTGCAGGTGTTTGAGCTGATCTCTGAGTAAAACTTAAAAAAGAAAAAACAATGCAGATAGGAACAGCAGAAAGCTGAACGATCTGGGTTGGTGTAAGCCAAAACCTAGTATTTACATCCTCTTGATCTTCAGTTCCTTGACGTGGCTGTAGCAGGAGACAGGTTTCAGTGTTGTCGTTCCTTAACTTTCCACCAGAAGTCACTGCAGGAGCTGTTACTACCTCCAGCATTACAGAGCCGTGGAGAAGGTGTGTATAACCTTGCTATCCATAGGTCACCTGCCACCTCCCAACCAGCTCTTGGCTTCTGCCGACAGGATGGCCAAGTCACTTTTCTAAACATTCCGTGTTGGGATGAGATCCTGACTGGACAGGAAAGGTGAGCTGATCGTGCCTTTGATGCGGAGACTCCTGCCATGGACAGGGTCAAGGGTTCAGGCGCCTGTACTGTGCACAGCAAGGGTGTGAGTGCCCCACATGTTCCCCGAGCATGTCACCCAGCGTGAGAGAGGGTTTTCACAGCCCCTGTGGGGACAGAGCCCAGTGCTGCTTCTGCTGTGTCAACTCCAAACAGAACCTGTGGCTCCAAGCTCTGCACCGGTCAGCAGTAAACAAGGTGAGCAGTTTGTCCTGAGAAATGATGGTCACACCGGGAGTGAACTGATCCTCTCGTCTCAGTGTGTAAGTTGTGATCTTCATACTCCTTCACTTAGGAGAGGACATTTTACACAGGCAGTCACATGTTAAGGTCCCTTCCAACCCAAACCGTTCTTTGATTCTATGTCCTTTGTAGAAGCTTTTCTGTCTGTAACTCCCATGTGCGGAGAATGCACAGAAATAAATAGGGTGTGGAGAGATAGTATCTTACCCCAGAAGTTGTACGAGAAAGATGGAGGGGCTCATATTAGCTGGTATTTGTCTTAAACACATTTAATTATTATAAAAATCTGCTCACTGAATAAAATACGGCTTGACCTTTGGATTGTTTCTTCCCAAGAAATGTGACAGTGTCCCTCCTTCTCCCCCATTCAGCCTGCCTGGCAGAGCTGCACGGTTTTTGTTTTGTTTTGTTATATTATTGTTGTGTTTAAAAAAACCCCAAAACCCTCAAGCCCCTCTTTTCAGCAGTGTCAAGTTAGGATGAATTGGCCAGGGAGGCATGTTTATAGACTGTGTGAAGAACTTTGTCTTTGTGTGGGAATGCTGGTGACACTGGTATGGCTTGCCTGAATGAACTGCGATGACGCGGCTAATAAGGTGTCCTGCTGAGCGTCACTGCAGCCTTTCTCAGACCTCCCACCTAATGCCATTCAGCTCCAGCTCAGTGTAGCTAATTTTTCCCATTCCCTCAATTCTTTAGGCCTCCTTACAAACAGAAAAGTCAACGTTCACACCGAGGAGAAGATAAGTGCTTTAGGAAATAATCGTGTAAACAGAATGTTACCTTCTGACCTGATGCTGATACCTTGGTCTGGGACAAAACCCAGCTGGCTATTGCATTCGACATGGCTATTAAAGGAATAATGCTGCTGATCCTCCTTACAAAGTGCCCTGAGAAATGGTTTAGCCAAATCACAGTGCCTCTTGTCACACTGAATCATGTTCAGCTGCTCTCTTCCATGACCAAATCGCTGATATTTAACTGCTTCTTTGTCTTCTCCATCCTGTGAAGGAGGGACAGTATAGGAAGGGGAACAGTATGAAAGCAAGGGGAAGTTGGTCCTGTAATTTTCTGACTGAAATTCAGTGCTATGAAGTATGTATACAGTGCCCCATACAGCATTTATAAAAGAGGTGCATTTCATCAAGTAACTTTATTTTTAGCTACTACAATGAGTACTTTAAAATTAATTGCAAAAGGATTTCAGTGATTCCGATAACACAGAATTGTTCGCTTTAGGGCTGCACTGAACCCTGTTCTGTGTAGCAACTGAAATTAATAAATAGGCACAGATTTCCAGTAGTATTGAGAAGAGGAACCTCTGCCTCTTTCTTGTTTTAGTCTTAGTAGGGATCTGACGTTTCCTAAGTGGCTTTGAGAAAACTTCGCCTTCACAGTCTGCATAGCTGGCATTGCCACCCAGACTGAGAGGTCTGTCCTTACGGCAGAGGAATTTGGGGTGCCCAGGCTCCCAGAGCAGGCCCCGAGCACAGGCTCCTGCTATGGCATTTGTGTGACCTCTCCCTCGGTCTCCCATGCTCAGTCCAGCCCCGCTCACACCCCAGGCAGGCTGGTCAGCACAGGCTGAAGCTGTTCAGCAGCACAGCTCGGGGAGGTCAGAGGTTCCTCATAATTCACCCGATGCCCCCAGAATAACAGATGGTTTTGTCACAGGACAGTGTGTCGGGGTCTGCCATGCCAAAAGCTCTGCTGAGGGAGCGAGGTTTGCTTGAAGACTGACTGACACAGCAGAGCAAAGATGTCTCCAGTGCAACACAGGAGCTTCTTTCTGGGCCTGTGAAGCTCTTGCTGATACCCAGAGTGAGCCAAATTGCAGTTTTTAGACCAAAATAAGAATTATATGTATTTATTTTGCAGCAAAGAAATTGCAGTAGTAATTTAGTGTTAATTTGCAGTGACAGTCAAGTTTACTCCTTAAAAAAAGTAAAAATCATGGATTTAACTTATCAAAACATTTCACCATGGGTCTAACTTGGACTGTAAAGTCTACTTGAAAGTAACAATTCTTGAATGTTTCCTTCTCTTACTGCCCTGTCATGACTAAAAAGCTCTTCGACTCTTTCGTTCACTTGTCTGCCACATCTCAAAATACAAGAAGGTGTGAAGACAAACAGACCCTAACCATTCAGTGCAGAAGACTTTCAGTGTAGTGCCATCAATTAAAACTGTAGAATTAGTTTGAAACTGGCAAAATAATTAAGGTAATGTGTTCCAGGCATGAAGAATCTGTTATCAAGGACTCCTTGTGCAATTACAAGTTCTGTGGTTTTGGAACTGGTAGAGGAGAAGTCATCTGTGATGTTTATGGTCGTGTGCTCTAAAGTTTACCAGGGTCAGCAGTAAGCCCAGACAGGAGCATGCTTTTTCCCAGTGCAGCTGATTTGCCAGTTTGTTAGATTGATTGATTGACTGATTTGCCAATTTGTTATATTGATTTCCAAAACATGCAGAAGTAAAGATCTTTCTTTGGTATGTTTTAAAACATGTTCAAAAAATCTTTTCCCATAAGCAATTCCTTCTGGTGCAAGAGCAAAGGGTGAGAAGGGTGAATGTGTTCTTCCACCCTTTTCAAAATGAAGACTTGTCTTTCTGGAAAGGAAGGACTGGCTGTCATTCTGTTGGAAAAGTTTTCTGTTTCATTTGCATTCAAGTTTTGGATCCACTCTGAACCTCTGTCCCCTCCTGATGGCCTTGCACAGGTCACAAAAAGCAGCATGGCCAGCAAAGGCATTGACGACTTGTTGTGTGTGCTGGCATGTAGAATTGTGGAAGGGAAATACCTCTGCCTTCTGTACCGTCATGAGATCTTTAACTGAATCATCTGTTTTGTCATAAGCTATCTAAAGCTGTACAGGAATAGAGCCTTCAGGTCTGCTGAAACCCTTTGGGATGAGCTGGTAAAAGCTGTTAAAAGGAAATGGCACTGGGTCCTCACGCTAAAACCATAGGATTTATGCTGGTGACATGGGCTGGCTGCTTTCTTTTTATATGGTTCAGATTTATCACTTCATTGAGTGATTCATGGCAGCATTTTTAAAGGACTATTTGATTCATGGTTAAAGGAAGGATATTTGTTAGAAACAAAAAGCAAAGGAGAATGACACAGATTTGGTAGCCTTCCTAGTTTTTCTGCATGCACTCATTCTTTTTTTAAAAAAATTGTCTTCTGAATTTTCACTTGCCTGTACACATGTTGAACTGTACATATTTGTGGCTTAGAACGTGGAAACACAGGGAATAGAGGACTTTTGTTTAGCTCTCACCCCAGTCCTAACACCTTCCCTGCGTCCCTGGCCAGACTGGCTGTGTTTGCAGTGCCCCATTTCTGTCCCAGTCTCCCAGTGACAGGCAGCTTTTCTGCATGTTCCCAGGGGAGGGGATATTGCTGTACTCTTCTTTATTGCCACCTCCTTTGCAGACTTGGAGTCTGACTCTGAAAGCACAGTTGGGAAAACTAGTTCTTGTGCCATTGTTTCAGGGCAGTTTTAGGCACCAGGATGTGTTTCAGCACAGAGCTATCAGAGTTCCAAACTGCTGAAAGTGGTCTAAGATTTGGTAACTCTTGAGCTAGTGGTAAGTTCCACTTACCACAATAGTAAGTAATGGCAAGGACAGTAGGTTACATACATGTATTGAGTTGAGTCACTTAAAGGAATTTTCATTGTTAGGTACCCCACATGACTTAGTAAGTACATAAACACCTGCATCCTTTGCTGTGCCACTGTTGGGAATTTTCTTCTGCACCTGAATTAATTTCACCACCTGTGAAAAGAGATGTGTCAGAAGCCACTTGGAGCATTATTCTGGAGAAGTAACATTTGGACTCTTACTTTAGTCTGTCACGAGACTCTCCTAAAATGTCCAACAAGACAAGCTACAAGGGGAGAAACTGGACAAAATTATCAGTTGTAGAGCTGGCAATGATTTGTATGCAAGTCATGTTAAAATCAGGTAATGTCCAGGACTATGAAATGACTGAGTTTTAATTAATTGATCAGAAGCTGACTAATCAGCAGGTTTGGTCATCAGTTTGGAGACATTTTCACAGACTGTTTTTGGAATAGTCTGTTTATTTGGAAAATCTGTTTTTGCATAATGTTTTTGCATAATACAATCACAGGCATGGTTCTCATAATGGTTCTCATAATCCCAATTTGTTTCAAGAGGCCTTCAATGGACCTTGATGTCATTTCTGCAATATCTCTCATTCCTCTGTCAACAGTAAATGGCAACAAGCAGAGCCAAAGCTCATACACGAGTCGGGGCAGTTGGCAAAGCAAAGTCAGTTGTTCTGATGTGTAAGTTGCAGATCTGATTTTGCAATGATAGTATTAGCAAACTGTGGCAATGTAAATGGTTTAACTTTTAAGTTCTCATTTTCTTTCAATTTTCCATGAGGGCACTACTCAAACTAATGTTTTGTGCGGGTCGGGAGTGACAGGTTTTTCTCAGGGCTTGCTGGGAGCTGACAGTGGGCAGTATTTATTAACAGTGCCTGCAATAATCTGTCAGCTAAATGGAGGTTTGGAGATTTTCATAGCGGAAAGAGATAAGTCTTTGCAAGAGATTTTCTTCAAATGATCAGTGTCTTAGGCCCAATGCACATAATTTTTTCCATAGAATAATATTCCTTATATAATAGATTACTGTTGATGAAAACTGTGAGATGTTTTCGGAGGAGAAGCAATATCTCATTACAGATCCAATGTTACATCTTTCCTTATAGCTTTGAGAATAAATGGATGTAATGCATTAGAACTTAGGAAGCCATCTGAAAAAAGTGCCTCCTCATGGGGCAGCAGTGCCTCCTGACCAGCACTGCTGGATAATGCCTTGCCTGTCCATGTGGGCCCTGCCCCAGGCTCACCTGGAGTTTCTGACAGTGTAATGCTTACAGGTTGATGTATTCCCGGAATATTCACAGCGTACTGCCTGCATTCGTTCCTTAGTTCTCACATCTTGCACAGCCAGGGTGGTTCTGTGCATTTTGTCTGTATAAATTCTTTGTGGCTGTGACAGTCAGGTTTTGGATGTTCCATACCTTCCTCAGCCACTGATAGGAGATCAATTGTATTGATTCCAGGTTTGAAAATAAGAGTGACTTGGTGGATTTCTAAATGCCAGGATCTCTAGAAGCTGTAAAATTCCATATTGTTGAGAGTACCTCACAACTGTTTTTCATAATAGATCGGCTAATACTATAATGACAGTTTTTAATCACACAAGATCTGAAAGATGGATAGTAACGCCGTGTCTCCCCAGGTAGGACTGAGCAAAGGCTTGAGGGAAAAGTCAATCTTCACAGGTGGAGCAATTACTTGTTTGTTGAGGCTGTAGCTAACATCTAAAATCTGCTGTGAACAACAGAGAGAACTGTCTTGAGAGAACTGTAGCCAGTCTGGGAACCTCAGGGGTGCTCAGTCTGTCAGATGGGATGATTGATGTCTAGCCTTACGATGTCATATCTCATGCGGTTCACAAAGTACCCAAAAACACTGGTAACATTGCTTGTATATCAGTAAACTCAAACATGTTCTGAACTCACCGCTAATTCAGCATTCCTAATTCTTACCTGCCCAGCCCAAAGCCATATCCTTAAACTTTCCAAGGTGTGAAGGACCTCCATGATACCCTCAAGATTTCCATGGTCCCCAAATGCCACTTCTGCAAGATTCGTATGAACTGCTGCAAATATGCTTTCCCCCAGTTTGCTCTGTCAGCCAGGCATGGGAAAACAGGTGCACTATGGTACAGAGGCCGGAGATAGAATTGCCTAAGCAAAGAAAATCAGCTGAAAAATATGGTTAATATATAGGTCCAGTATAAACTGGTCGTTTTGATGGTTCCAATAATCAGTTCTGAGACTGTGCTTAAGGATAACGTGTGTGGTTGTACATTCTTGCACGTATGTAAAGCTGAATGACAGGTTTGTTCTGTTTTCATTTTTTCCAGAATTATAGATCAGCGGTTTGAGAAAGTTTCGTATTTTGTCTTTGGAGATTTCAACTTTAGACTGGATGCCAAAGCAGTAGTAGAGGTAGGACTTCTCTTTTTCTCCTGTTGTAGACCCTACCAGGTTTGATTTCTCAATATTTTTTTCCTGTGGAAAACCTAAAGTGTCTCAACAAAGTAATGTTAGTATTGACATCAGACTTGGCCAAGACTTCTTTTAACAGGAACATCCAACAAGTAACTAACATTGCATGGTTGTGACTTTTGCCATCTCCTTATAGTTCACAGTGAATCAGAATAACTTCCTGCAAGCAGAGGAAGTGCTGCATTACCTTCCTACTCTGAGGAGAAAACAAGAGGCGTTTCCTAAATGCCTGTGATAGAACTCCACACTTTAAAATTACAGGCAGTCATCAGTACAGACCTTTGTGCCAGTAGCATCTTGATGTGGAAGGGTGACTGGGAGATTTGTATAAAGCAAAAAGAATGTACTAAACCTTTTTCATTACAGATTGAGATAACCTTGACTTGAATGCTGAAGCTTCAGGTAACATGGTGTCAGAAATAATACCCAGGCTGAAAACCAGTTTAATTGTATGGTTTTCCCACTTTAATTCTCTGAGGTACTGAAATGTCTTTTTGGTGTCCTTGAGGGTAGGCATGTATCTTTTGAGCCAAAAGTTTTTATTTTGTAAATCAAACTGTGGGAAATGTCCTGTGTGCCAAAGGCTGGCTTCCCCCCATTCAGGTGTGGTACTGTTCTCTTTCCTTACGTGATGAGTTTCAACAGATTCCATCTGTTGGAAAAAAGGAGTTTAATGTTACAACATTGCATATGGAGCTAATAACTTTTTCTTGGAATCCTTTCTGTAGTGCAGTCATTTAGCCAAGAAGCTTAAAGCATAGTTGAAATGAAAGTCATGTCACTAATTCAGAATATGCAGCTTTGTACTGCATATGTTAAGGGTTAAAACCTGCTCTGCTACCCTGCGGCTGCCGTGGTTATCATCAATGTTCAGAGATCACTTGATTTTGAACTGTTATGCCTTTTTTCTTCACTAGCAGTGTCATGGTATTATTGAGAGTGTTGCTGTCTGAGAACACCTGTCAATCACAGTGCAGCAGAGTTATCTCCTGCACTCAGTACTGATGAAGGGTGCTCTGAGTTTTTCCTGACTTACACACTGCCAGCAGTCTGCAGGACTAAAACTGCAGAGGGTGTTTGCTTTAGTACCAATAGATTAAGATTTCTACATTTATATCTGTGAGTTTCAAAACCATCCCCATCAAACAAAATACTGTCGCTAACCCCAAATGATGGAAACTGAGTGAGCTGCAGAGCAAGCAGGGTGAACACAGGATGTTCTGAGCCTGACACAGTATTCTGCATCTTGAGAGTGCGTTACCCCTGCCAGTTTATGTTGCTGCATGTGAGCACAAAAGGTGTAATTGGAAGATGAATCAAATTCATTTTGTCATTCTTCCTACCTAACATGCAAGTCTGTGTGAGTGTACAAAGCACTAGGATAATACAGATTTTCTATTGATTTTTTGGAGAAGTAGCATAGCCCAGTAATCAGAACTTCACCCAGCCACTCTACAGTGTCAATTAAGCATAATTGAAGCTGATCCAGAAACTTCCACTTACAGTTTATACATGGACAGCTAAAGTCACAGTAAGTTTGTTTTGCGGTATTCTGTACTTGGTGCAGTTTATAAATCTGTATGTCAGCAGACCTCAAAGCTGTAAGAAACAGTTGTCTCGTGTCTTGGACTGCCTCTAGGCACCAGAACAGTCCTGAGGGAGTTAACAGTCTGCATACAGCACTGGCAGTAAGGTCTGGCTCCTAGGTGACAGATCAGTTCCTGAAGTATAATTTGGAAGGGCAGAGCTATAGGCCACCTCTAGAGGGAATTGTACTACATAGGACTTGGTGGTCTGAGTGTGTTTAACATCCAGGCCCAAATCACTCCACAATGTAGCTTGTAAAGGGTGTAACTCAAATGTGCCATTTTTCTGGAGCTGGCCAAGTGCCGTGACCAAGGCCCTGTAGAGCTGGCAGTGGCAGAACAGGAACAAGAGCATCCAGAGGTGTTTCTGTCCCAAACGCTCAGTGCCAGCCCCAGGGTGAGCCTGTGTTCAGCTGGGAATCTCCCACTCCAAAGGCTGTCCCAGTCCCTTCTGGTATTGAACCATGTGCCCATGCAAATGGGTATTAACCACTCTTTTGACTATTCAGCAGTGGAGTTAATACTGGGAATTGTAAGGGTTAATCCATTGACCTGTCATCTTTGTGTATGTTACTAAATTTATCTCTGCTTTTCTTGCTGACCTTTTGAATTCCCTCTTGAGACCACAGTTGCCGAACACTTGGACACTGAGATGCTATGAGCAATACTTGTGTTGTGTAAATGCAGACTGTGCTTACATCAAACACAAAGAATAAAGTGTGTTTCTAAAGAATTTCCCAATTAAGCCATTTAAAGGGAGAATCTGAGAGCTGTTCAGAATGTAGAGTCTAGACCCTGAGGTGCAGTGTCGTAAATCAGGTGCAAAAAACGTTGTGTGTATTAATTCATAATTGATAGACTATAAATCATTAATATATAATTTATTGAACACTTATGGGAGCCTTAATTTAAACTCACATTGATTCCTTGCTAGGAAATCTGCTTTTCTGTTTTGGAGGAATCCAGGGGGAGGTTGTTACTGGCACATGGGCAATGCTGGGTGCTGTTGCTGAGGTAGCACCAGTGACTCTTCCAGGTGTGCTTGCTGGTCAGCTCCTGACCTGTCTCGGCAGCATCACTTGAGGTCAGATCCCAGCACATCCCACTGGGACTGTGCAGCCAAGCTGGGGGGCCAGTCTCCTTAAGGAAGGGGAGTGCCAGTGCTTTATCATTGTAAAACATCCAGAAAATCTTCCACTAGAGTCCAGACTCTTGGAAGACACCACCCTGTTCCAACCAGCAAAAATAACCCTTGTAGTTACAAAATGTATTTAGTAAGGCAGTAACTGCAGAAGAAATATCTACATTTCCTCAGGTTTTGGTCACTTTAAAGTATGCTGTAAGACCTGAATTTAATGGCTGGTAAGATAGCCAGGTAAATTCATTTAATCCTATATTGGTCAAGGTGGCTGAGGATTTGCGGCTGTTTAAGTTCAAAGTTTTGCCTACTGAATTTTTTTTTTAAATGCTAGACTTTTTTTGGGTATTACAGCATTCTGATTATTTGCCCTTTGCTTCCAGATACCTTCCAGCATCTCTATTCCCAGCACATATGGAAGTATTTGCAACATATAAAAAATGATACAAACTTTTATATTGGTTCAACTATGAATTCTAGTCTATATCTATAGCTTCTCTGTGGTGTCTCTAGTACAAGTATTGTCACAGCATTTCACAGAAGCATGAGTTTGTGATGTTTCTTTGTGTAGGAGACAACTTTCCTATAATTTTTCCAAGAGTTCTGCTCTCCTCTTTCAAAGCTGACACAGGTCACTCTAATCTTTGCACTTACCAGAAGTACATAGCAAATTTACAGTTGCATGTGTGACAAACGTACTTCTTCTGTTTCTGGAAAATTATCTTCTAAAATTCAGTAGAAAGGAGATTTGATGAAGTGACTTCGAAGAAGTCTGCAGCAGCAGTGAGACATAGGCTAAAGCTGAAGAATATTCCAGATATTTAGTCATTATTATGAGTTAGTGTTTTGGTTCTTAAAAAGGTAATACATTACATGCTTGAAAGTTCTGAAATAAGACAACTTGGCCATCACCTGAATAAAACCAGGATACTAAAGTCTCTGAACACGTTAAGAGTGAGAAGGGAACAGGAGGTTGTGGAGGGGTGAATGAGGGGATTTATTACCAAGAACTGAGGAGGTCAGGTTACTTTCGTTTGAGGTGAGAAATCAGAGAAATGAAGTGACTGTGAGTGACCACATGGAAGAAGTAAGTTAGTTCTCTCCCCTGTGGTGACCGCTACAGAGCTTACGGGATTAATGCTGTGACGGGTCCAAGGCCATTCTGATCTCCACTTTTACCTCTTTTTTTAATGTAAACAGCTTACTAGCATCTATTATTTTCTGTAAACTCCGCAAACACTTGCTGGTGTAAGTGTGGAAGCGGAATTGGTGCAGTATCTCTGTCTGTGGCTCTTCATTCACGTGGATCTGTGGCAGTGCAGCGAGAGTCCGTGACCGTTCCCATCCGTGTGCGAGGCTTCCTACACGCTGCATCCGCACGGGCTGGCACTTTGGGGCTGCCACGTGCAGGGGTGCCCTTTCCTCTTCTTTGTTAGAGAAGGTGCTAAAAAAAGGAGAGATTTCCCATTCCGGTTGGCCCAGGCACTGTGCTGGAACTTGGAGCTGCTTCTCTCCTGTTCCCTGCCCCAGCCCAGAGCATCTCAGCTCCCAGCTTTGGCTGTGCTTATCCAGAGGAGTATTTCTCCTTCTGTCTCAGTGAGCCAGTTTACCACTCTTGCTCAATTTTAGTCACCATTCGAGTGGTTTAGGTGGGTTTAGACCAAGGAAGAGTATTTTTTTTCAGTCAGCTGGCCATAATCTGTATTAATCTTTAAGAATTACATTTTTTAAATATTTAAAGAAGTTATTCATTGAAACTCTAAACTGTAAATCTTCCTAGTCCAATATGTTCATTTTAGGAAAGTAAAAACAGGGTTAAGAAACTGGGCTTATTTTGACTGTTTGGGAATAAAACAGTCTTTCTGTCTGAGACTGCTGATTCAGAAGTCTCTCAGAAAAGTACCTTTTTCCAAGGGAAAAAAAAAAAGAATAATTGTGTGCTCCTCAGTCCCAAGAACAGCAGCTCAGTAACGAGTTCAGTTTGTCAGGCTTTAGGAGAAAGTCACATTAATCACAAAATCCATTTGTTCAAGGTAAACCATAGCCTTGCCTTGTATCCAGGAAAAAACAGGTTTTATTTTTTCTTCACTAAAGCACATTTTTTTAGGGCTGGTGGTAGCTTGGTAAGCTGGAGAGAGATTAAGTGTATCATATATGAAAATTTATAAAGGTAGCAACAGGAGTGTTTCAGGGTTCCAGACATTTTGACCTACAAAAAGCTTTCAAGCTCTGCCTGCAGTAAAGGAAGTAATGTCCTCATCTTAAAGCTCAGAATTAACATTGTCCACCCACCTTGTCTGCTCCATGGGTTACAGTCAACCAGAATATTTCCTTTCTAGACTTCTGCCAAGCAGCCCTTCAGTAAGCCAGGACTGGAATTGCTGATTAAATGTTTTTTAGAAAGTAATAACTGCTCATAAGTATTTACATGTCTGGCTCCATCATTCACTTGCGCTGTGCCTCTCTGCCACCTCTGACCATGTGATTTTATATTATCTGATAAAATAGGAACAACTTCATTCTGGCTGGACTTTTTAGCTCCCACTATATTGCTGATGCTACAGTGAATCACATAATTTCCATTTGATCACACAGTCTTGTCACAACGTGGTCGTTCGTTCTGAACAAGCCAGCGGGGTATGGTGCCCCTTTCTCCAGCGTGCTCGTGCCAGCAGAATTTGGAGGAGCGCTCCTGCCACTGCCACAGTGTGTGTGCCTGCAAAATGGGGACCTCTTCCGGTCAGGCATCCCTCGCTCTCTTTTGAACAAACATCTCTTTTTCAAATTAAAAGCTGATGAACAGCTTTTCACATCTGAATAATTGATTTAGATCTTACTGAAATCTGAAGAAATATTTTAAGTCGAACTTGTTTCCTCCCATGCATTGGACACTAGCAAGGATCTTTGCAAAATCCAGCCAACAAATGATCCATTAGTAATTGTCATAAAAAAGATTAACAGTTAATTAGACAATTATCACTAATTTGAAGAGCTGATTCAAGTGAGGTAGTCAGGTGATGGATGGATGTGGAGACTTAATTATCTCCTCCTTGGTACAGACGTGCTTCCCTGGACAAAAATAGGTCACCTGTCAGGATGAGGCCCTTGCTCTTCTTGTGCATTCGGGAGACACCACCAACCACCTGGCTGTCTTGTCAGGTGCAGATATTTGTGTTTGTATATTTTTTTTTTTAATCTAAGTAATATTTGCAGAAGATGCTTTGAATGCATCAGGAAAAGGGCATGAAAGAATTGCACATTCTTTTTGTTACAAACACAGCTGTAATTTTTTTTTTTTAAATTCTGACTAATTTTTCTTTGAGAAACCAGTAAAGTTTCATTGCATTAAAAATACTAACGTGGCATAAAAAGCAAGTGTATGTAGTTGTGGGCGTACTCAATTGTGCATCCCTATCCCAGACCAAACCAGACACTGTTACCTTTCCAGGGCAGTGGTGATGTGCGGGTGCCCACATAGCCATTTGGGATATCAGGTGCAACCATTACATTCATGGCCAAGTGGTGAGTACGAGCAGGTCCTGCTCCATAGTGGCTGGTAGTTTAAAACTGTAAGAGGATTCCCTTGCTCCTGCAGTAAAGTGATACTAAACCATTCCTGTAAGAGAAAAAACACATTGCTTTATTTCTGAGATAAACCAGCACATCATGGAATAAATCAATAGCTTACAAGTTTCAGATCGTGTTTTCATTCCAGTTAGGAAAGCACATAAAATCCTGAATTGGTTTTATAATCTCAAACAGTTCATTGTAAATAACTTCCTCTCATAAAGCTTTTAACATTCTTTACAAGCTCAGATGTTTCTAGGAAATGCTGGAAACAACATCTTTTGTAAAATGAAAGTGTAATAAAGATTTGTTAAATTAAAATCCATACAATTTCAGGTCTAGTAAGGAGAGCTTTATTAATGAAGGTAAATGGCAGCAACACATCTGAGGCACCTGCTAAATGTTCATTATAAATTACTCTCACAGACATTGTGATGAGTTTTATATTGTAGCCAGACTTACAAAAGCATGCAGATTGCTTCCCCAAGGGACTGGATATATTTACTTAACAGTGTAGTTAATTGCAATTATTTATTTTCCAGTGATTGCAAATGGCCTCTGCATTAAAGATACATGTGGCTACTAGGAATTATTCAATTACCTCTCTTCTTAGTAGTCTAAGGCAGACCTGAGCTCGGATTCCCAGAGGCCAGACAGCAGTGTATTAACTCAGTCTCCTCCTCAGCTTTCTGCTGGGGCCAAGCTCTGTAGCCATGAGTCCTCTCAGCAGAGCAAGCTTGAGAAATGCTCATTACCCTGCAGCTGATTTTTTGACATCTTTCATTCCATACTGATGCTGCCACACGTATTGGCAAGATTCATAGGAGGTTAATTAAATCCATCTTCAAAACAACGAGGGGCCAATGAGCCATATCCCCGTTGCAATAGTAAATTAAATGATGCAATTGTTTCTACTTCCATCATAGATAAGGGGAGAGATGAATGAATAGATTGTTCTCTGGCTGCCTCCTCTGGGGCCCCAGAGGGTCTCAGAGCATGTGGTCATAAACCTGCTTTTAATTTGTGGCTGCAGAAAGGGATGACACTGCTATCAGCAGGCAGAGGTCCCGCACGGCGTCATCATGTGAAGGATGACACTGTAAAAACGGGGCCTCTTCACAGCGGTGCTGAGCAGCTCCTCCAGCTTCAGATGCAAATTAATATAAACGCGGTGACAAAGCAGAACGGCGAAGATGATACGTTCATCAAACTTGGTACTGCCCGGTCCATAATTAAAATGTACGCAAATTAAATACAATTATCTGGCGCTTTCTAATCGGGCTGAGCGTCATTAAGCTAATGAATCCCGCGGTCTGTAAGCTGGGCCCCGCGGTGCGGGTGTCGCAGTGTCTGTTTGCTGCCGTGGCAGCTGTGCCCTCAGCTGGCAGTGACGGCGGGCGACAGCGGTGCCAGCAGCGCCCGTCCCCAGCGCCTCACACCTGCCATCCATCACCTGCCGACAGCACAGGGACGGCTGGCACGGGGATCCCGCGGTGGGTGCTGGCCACGCGCAGGGAGGGGACGGAGCGAAGAGGCTCCTGGCAGGTGAGCGGCTGTCATCGGGGGCCTGTGGTACCTGTGAGCTCCTGGCAGAGTTATCTGCAGGGTACCTGGCAGCTTTCCCCGGCTTGGCAGTTCCAGAGGCTGCGGCTTTGTGCACGTGGAAAAACAGCCTCAACGACAGCTTGCAGTTGATACAATCCTAATGCCAGGTCCAGGTATCTGCTGCAGCCTGCGCAGGTGTGACAGTGCTTGTCTGTCTGCAGGAGGCAAAGATACCTGCTGGATGACAGACTGAGATGTGTTTGCCAGACTTTTTGACATGCCCAGGGTTTTAGCCCCTGTGACATGGGGAGCAGTGGAGTCAGAATATGGGAAGCAGTTCATCCCATGCTTGCCTTCAAGCAGTGGCAGTCAGCCATTCTTAGGCAGGGCAAGAGGGCCCATACAGCACGACTGTGGCTAGAAAAACACATGTATAACTAACCAGTAATAATATCTGGACTTTAAAGTTACTTTTATCTAGGCAGGTGTAGTTAGAATAATTTAGTGGATTATTGTAATGCATAATGCAAATCTGTAATAAATACTTTAATAAAGCCACCTGTTAATTGGTTTTTTGCTTCTTTCTGGTGTAGAAACTTATCAGCTCAGATGGGGCAAAATACCACCTGAGTAGATGCTATAAAATCCCCTTTTTAAAGAATTATTTCATTTTAGAAGGAATAGATGTACCTACAAAAAATGCATTCTTTTTACATTTCATTTTATTCCTGGGTGTTATTGCAATACAAAATTTTAACATCTGTGTATGAATCATGCACTAGTATTTGAAAGGCACCCACTGATGATCTAAAACAAAAGGCAGGGGGAAGGAAAGGCTTACACTCTGCTATTTGCAGCGTATCAAAAGCCTGTGTATACCTATTTTCATTGCCGTAAATGGAAGCCTCGAGGGAGTTTTTTTCACACTGTTTAGTGAAGAATGATATTTTGCTTGCTTATCAGAAACAAAATTGGGTAGAAGGAATTTGGTATCTATCTAAAATTCAAAGAATGAGATCATATTTGCCTCTATCATCAGCAACTCCTGTTGCAATGGGAAATTTTATTCTCAAGTTAGTCAGAAATACAGTGAGAGCTGATGAACCGAATGCACAAAATCTCTGGATGTGTGTGCAGCTATGTTAAGACATTAAAAAATTTCTTTATTTTACCTGAAAATAATAAGTCTCAAAAGTTGTAGAAAAGAGCACTAAGCAACCAAGATGGGTATTTTGTTAAAAAAGAAAAACTTTATTTTTATTTAGATTTGACCAGTGGTGATGTGGTCAGCCTCAGGGAGAATGGACAAACGGTGATACCTAAAGTATGTAAAGCTCATTTGTGGTAGGATATTGAATGGGTCAGGCAGCAAACGGCGGTGGTGAGAGACACCAGTTGCTGTTGCATTAAATCGTTTGGCTTGTAATTCACATCTCAGTCGCGTCTGTTTCCATTGCAGTTAAAGGCACCTTATCCGAACTGCGATGATCTGAACTAGCTTGGCAGATAAAGCCCCTGAGGCTCCGCAGCTCGGGCTCGTGCCCTCGCAGGGGTAGCAGAGCCTCCTGAGTCAGGGCTCCCTGGGGCGCAGGCGCTGCGAGCGGCCGCCGTTCTGCGGTCACCCCGCGGGGCTGCGCTGGCCCGGCCGCTGCGCTGCCCTGCTCAGTCTGCTCGGAACCTGCCCCAGGTCCTGCTTTGCTAGAGGACAGGAGGAACTTGCCATCAGAGTTTTATCCTGTTTTTTAGAATAAAAAAGGTATTTATTGAGTCCTCTTGCAGGTGGTTTACACACTCCTATTTTATCAGTGACTGTGGCCCCAGAGCTCTGTCGTGCCTCCATGGTCAGTGTAGGACAGACAGACATGCTATTATCAGGGATAGAGTAGCTCAAGAGGTTCAGCTTTTTGACCTGTTACAAACATTATTCATTCTTGCTTTTCAAGTAGCCTTAAATTAAACAAGATTTTAGTAATGTTACGTGGAAATAAACCTAATGGCTTGACAAAGAGTAATAAAATGTGCAGTCTTTAGTCAAAGAAATTCTCCAATTCAGTTTTTTTAAAGAAAACATACCAGATTAAATTCTCTTGCTAGGCTAAATTTTTAAATTGTATTTAGTAATTGAACCAAATTCTTCTAACACTGTAACCTCCTGCTAACTTCAATGTATTTTGTAGTTCTCAGTTCCCTACCTGTCCCATTTCTTTCCTTTTTTTTAACACATTCCTGGATATGTAATAATCACTCAATAAATCCACTTTTGGATTATTTCGGTTTGATTCCATCCCGCTCAGACATGCATAAAAATGTCAAAAATGCCTATTTCCCCAGCTGAACACTTAGTCATCAACCAGCTAATGGATTGCCCCTTGCGAGAAGAATATAGGTTCACCTGAGTTTGGTTCTTTGTGGGATCTCTGCCGTGAAGCTGTCAGGATAAAGGTGTTCAGAATATTGTTGGATTGTACCTTACAATGCAGGCATGCATGTGCATACATGTATTACTCTTTGGCAGACAGATTTTTATTTGTTTCTCTTTCTTCCATCTTCTCCCGCCCTCTCTGCACTAATGCAGGGAAATGGAGCTAGTCCTCCTTTCACTGTAAATTGCATAGACATCAGCATTAATTTTAAGAAAGTTCAGGAAACACACCCTGAACTGCTTAGCACCATGGAATAAGCATTTGCAGCTTGTTACTTTTCTCTCTTTCATGGTTCTTGCTCTGACAGTTCTGTAGCAGAGAGCTAAGAAACAGGACAGCAGCTTCTGTTCGTCAACCCCTCTGAGGAGGACTCACACAGTGGTAATGTCTAAAAAATTTGTATTGGATGCAGGTCTCCACTATCTTTTATCACATGCATTATTAAAGGAAACTCACTTTCTAATCTGCATGATATGTCCACAAATCTACTTTTATTAGTATTGATAATTCAGACAGCAATTTTACCTTTGTCAGAATAGGATTTCCCATAATGTATCATTTTTTCCTGGTCCCAGTTGGAGATGAGAATTTGACATTTCAAAGCAAAATATGCAAAGTGGCAATCTAGGAATCTCAAATCAGCTGTAAGAATTGCTGTAACATTTAGGTTGCTCCTTCTCCAAGGAAAGAAAGACAAAGCTTCCTGGCCCCTTATGTAGTCATGCAGCAATGGATCACCTTTGCCTGGTACCACATGGCAAGAGAGGCTCTCCACGTCCTGCACTGCGTGAAATACCTCTTCAATTTGCAGCCTTACCAGGGAGATCAAACTGATTTCTTCTCACAGAGACCAAAAGAGTGGGAAGGGAGCGGGATGCAAGTTCTAGCAGTGACTGAGACATTACCTCCTGTGAAAATTTTATCATCCTATGTCCACCTTACTAAAATCTAATCCTGAATTCTCGCATTACTGCTTACACAAGAACTGTGTTAGGATGTAATTTACAGCTCTTACAAGCTTTCACAAGGGTCATTAATGTGTAATATTTTAATATGTAAAGCTGTTAAGGGGTTAAAATCAATTGTATGAAAAGAGATTATAGGATCTTTATCACATGTTGTTTATCTGATCAACAGTTAACAATTTAAGACAGTATTATCCTAGTAAAAAGAAGATTTGTTTCAGATACTGACATAAACATCCCCTCATAATAGTGGCTTTTCATTTACTGCATTGCAATGTACCATAAGCTTAAAGGCACAACAGCTTCTTTGTGTGTCTCAATAATGCCTGTCCAGAGTGATGTCAGTCAATTTTTGACCTATACAGTCTGATGTTATTCTCAACGATCATGGAATAGATTTTTTTTTTTTAATGAGTGAAGAGTATGCCAATAAAATCCTTGAAAATTATCTTATTTCTTCATGCCGTCTTCCTCTGGAAGAGCAAAGTATATTACCACATGGATCTTTCTGTGAAGTCATGTTTCCTCTGGCTGCTGCTGGTGTTTGTTGTTTTCTTTGTAGCTGACTTTCCACACTCTCATGTAACTTGCCCTTTCAGTGGGTCATATAAACACTAACAATTAAATAGCACGTTCTGGTAGCAGTAGGAAAAGAAACTATATATGAAACAGCCCCCTGGGATTCTGAATTCGGCCTCTGTGATGGCACTCTTGGGATCCCATATAAAAAGTGTTTGGCAGGTCGGCTCCCTTGTGCTTCTTGGAAACTGTTCCTGCAAGGTGGGAAAAAAGGCTGTGGAGTGGGCCAGGGTTGATTTAGGGTGCACAGAATGCCTCGGGGGGATCCCACCTCCTGGCACAGCTGTGGGGGATACTCCCCATCCCCAGCGGAGCAGTGCAGAGGCAGCGCACTGACACAGTGTCACAGAAAGATATGCTCAGCCTCTGCCGCTTTCCTGTCATAAAAGGGAGGAAACCAGCCTCCTTGGGGGAAAACATCTTGCTGAGCTCTTAGTGAAGCACACCTGCTGGGCCCTTGCCAGGCAGGAACACAGACTGAGGCCCCCGCGCTCCATTCTGCCCGCGTTGTTCAGTGCAGAGGGGCTGTTCAGTGGCTGGAGATGATTCCCATCACCTCCTGTCCAGCTCTGAGCACAGCAGATAGCTCTCAGACAGGCAAAGGCTGTTAGTTTGCTCTCCAGCCTCAAGCAGTGCACTGCTGCTGGTTGCATCCAGCTCTGGTCCTCACGGTGTTCTGGCAAGCCTGCTGCGTGGCACTCAGATCCCCTTGCTCCCTCAGAGAGAGGAGATAAATGCATATACTGGGTGAGCTCCCTATGCAGATCGCGTTGTGTTTCTAAAATGCTACTTCTAGATTATGTTTATTCGTATAACCCTAACACTTCCCTGAAAATTAAACCAATGTAATCTTTTGTTTGTTTTCAGCTGAGTTCAGTGTAACTGTAGTACTGTCATTAAGCTTGCAGAACACAAACATAACCTGGATTGAGTTGGACTTTAGTGTGGATCCTGTATTTCTCCCTCAGTGTCATTTGGGCCTTTTTTGCTCATGGAGTCTCTGCAGTGCAGCCTCTGAGCTGCTCTTGGAGAAGCATCTCCGGACTTCAGTTGCACTGCTGGCAGTCTTTTCCCTTCAGTGGGAACCGTGGGAGTATCACAGGAGGTGGCCCTGTGCTACCCCATCATCACTGGCTTCAGAGTAGAGTCAAGTGTGTGCTAAATGCTTCAGTGGCAACAGCTGAACTTAAGCAAGCCAAAGGTCCAGAATATACAAGAGATTTAAATTAAGATTGCCAAAGTGGGATGGAAATATGTTTTTCTTCTGTCTGCTGGGTATTTTACATTATATAAAATGAATACTAGATGATAATTGCTAGTGTGGTGTCTTGTATCGATTTAATTCAATAAGCAACTTCACCTCCACCTTTTGCATGTGCTTGCCCTAAAATATATGCATTATGAAGGCAGTGATTCAAAGTGTTTAGGAAATCAATACCCAGACAGGATTCTGTTCTTCAAATATTGACAGCAGAATAACTCTAAGAAACAATGACAAACAATAAAAGCAGGGTTAGACAAAATGAAGGCTGCAATTCTTCTGTTGTTAGGCTGTGCGGAGGGCTCAGACCGCTGCCCAATGCTGCATATTGTATGTGCTTCAGCAAACAGCTGACGTTGGCCCTTGGCTGTGAGAATTTCTGGTGAAACCTGTGACCACTGAAATAAAAGGCAGTTTCTGCCAGTGATTCCTATACAGCAGGCTGTTTCACCTGATCTTTTGCCAATAACTTGCACGGATTTCTTTCAGCCATATGTGTGCACTGGTAAGATACAGAAGGGTATATATAGACTGTTAACATTGTTCCCATCTTTGATAATTTCTCTAGAACTAAATGGAACTTGCACTGAAGCTGGTGAATTACTGTTTTTTAACTTACCAGATCTATGTACTAGTTCATAGTGGGTTTGTAGTGGTAATTTTAAAATCCCTTAATATGGGCAGCTCAATTTCCTGCACACTGAATATAGTTCTCAGAAGTTAAAGTATGTCCTTTATGGAGTAAAACATGTCACAGTTAGTGCAAACTGCACTTGTTGCTTAGTTGATAGCAGTTCTGAAATCACATTGTTGTAGACAGTTCAGTACTGCAACTACAATAAGACTACATTATTAGCACTCATGCAGAAAAAGCATTCTTTCAATGCCATTCAAAACCATAGTCTGTTTTTGGTTTTCTCACTCTGCAATATCTGAAGACAGTCCAAAAATTCAGATGGATATAAATTCTCTTTCCCTTGGCTATGGAAGGCTTATGAATGGTAGCTCTTTACAGTATTACCCCACTTGTCAATGTCACTGAAAGAGTCAGCAAGACTTATTTTTCATTTCTGACCTGTATTTTTGCAGTTTTAACAAGTGCTGAATTTCACGAGGATGTCAGTATTGTACCCGTAAAAGGTTCAAGAGCTCTGTTCACATCTGGAAGTAGAAAAATCATTAACGTTTTCCCTGAATGTGCTGGAAATCTCCTTAACTTGACATATTTGTGTATAATTCAAAAACGAAGGAAAGCTGTGAGCCACCAATGCCTGAGTGATGTTTCCTGACAGATCAGTTAGAAGGAATTTAAAGAGTAGGAATGGCCAATTGTAACTGCCCATCTGTAACCCACAGGCTTGAAAGTTGGTTTAGAACAAATTGGATTACCTGAGACATTACAGAATTTTAGAAGAAGAATAAATTTGTTCCTGTAGTTAAGGGGGAAGAAGGGAGGGAAAAACCGAGCAAGGTTCTCAATAGCTGAAGGCTCATTAGCTTGACATTCATTTCAGGCAACCTAATGCAAGAGCTGGTAATGAGAAGAAAATGGAGAAAGAAAATGCAGTCACAAAACATGCTTGAACAAGGCAGTTTATCCTGAGATTAACAACTTGGATGAAGGTGGTGAAGTGAAATCAAGTGATCCTGTGGCAAGATGAGTTCATTGAAAGCATCAGTGTTTAACTTTGCATTTGGCTGTGTTGCACATGCAGGAGCACCAAGGGGTCAGTGGCAGAGTGGTGGGAGACACCAGAGGCAAACAGCTGAACCTCAGCTACCAGAGCAATGCCATGGCATAATCATTCAGGCATCGTTAGGTAAATTTATTTTAACTGCGTATTTGACTTTACATGTGGCTGCTGAGCCTGTGTACTGAAATCCACTGCACATCTCCACTCCATGTATTGCAAAGTCACGGTTTGGTGTGAGAGGAGAACAAGGCCCTCTAGCCTCTTACCCTGACACTGGGCCAGATCTGAGTGCCAAGGAGGAGTTATTTTCAGAGCTTGTAGGGCCAGCTTTGCTGAGCCAGGCTTCCTTAGAGGTCCACTCCAGTTAACTCAGACAACTCCTGCCAATAGGTCAGAGGGTTTCCCAGGAGTCTGCAGTCAGAAGGCTGCAATTTCATACTTTGCTGTGTTGACAGCAATGTCCCCCTTCCTTTTGTGTCTAAGGGAGTTTAGAAGCTGCTAATAGACAATTTAAAATGAAAAATTATATGTGGGAAATTAGCCACAGGAGTGATTAATAAGTGTTTCTGTTCCTGGAGTGGCTGCCAGAGGAATTGGTGAGTGTCCCATGTCTTACCAAGAGGTCATGCCTTTCTGAAGGTTTGTTTTAGTCAAAGAGGTGCCATTTGCTTCAGTTGAGCATGAAATCGGTGCCACTTAGGATCTGGTATGTATGATTAGACTAGACAAATGCACAGTCACTTTTGGATGGCGTTTCGACCCGTAATTTCTTAAAGCTTCCTGAGCAGACTTAGATACCTTCAGTCTCAGCTTTTTTTGTCATTAAAATAATTCCTACTGAGTTTGATGCTGGTGGAGGAAGATTCCACTTCTTTATTTCTTTACCATATGAGTCTCATTGATGCTAATAATTATCAAGTTAAATCTGCACCTGACCACAAGCAGCTGATGGAACATTCCTTTTAGCCATCCACTGTATCCCTGATAGAGACAATCAATAGGTAAAATCTGTGCAAATGAGCGGAGTTCAAGTGAGGGCTACCCTAAACAGGACTTAAGCTATGCATCCGCCTTTGTGCCAAATTTTTCAGGGTTTTTTCTCTGGTAATGAATACATGTATTTTGTGCATTGGAGCATGGCACTGGGCCTTTTGGATGGCAGGCTCTTCAAGAGAGAGGAAGAGAGTTTTAATCACAAAAGCAGAAACTTCAGTCAGAGGAACGATTCCACACTTTGTTTCGTTTGTAAATGCTGCATTTTGGCTTTTGTGAAACAGAACCCGAGTCCAATTCAGGACAGCGCTTCAGGGATTCTTTCCTTGGGGCTTTTTGAGTCTGAAATAGTGCACATGAAAAGAACAGGAGATTGAACATAATTTGTTCCAACAGCTAGTCTAAGATTTTTTCCAATCAAGATTCTTTCAGCATATTCTTCTTTGTTGAGCTGTAAGCAGCTTTTAAAATAATGGCATTAGCCTATATTTCAGGGCTTCGCTGGGTGCTTCCAGCTCTGGTGATTAGTTACAAGAAATAGAAATGCCTGTATTGTAACCTTTTAATGGCTATGGGAGTCTTGTAAACTAAGTTGAGATTTGAGCAATTTGTAGATTTCAAAATGAGCTGTGGAGTTCATTGAGAAAGAAAAATGCATCATTGAAATTCATGGTGCCACTTTGGTTTTCTTAGCTGAGATTTATCAGTGAAAGCCATATTGCTTTCCTTTTGCCTTTATTTTAAAGCTCTTCAATACATTGTTTTTAAGGTCCATTTCTTTTACAAGCTTTTCCTTTCAGCTTGCTCAGAGTACTGGGTCCTATGAACATCTGTTTGTGCCTAAAATCAGCCAGGACCTGGACTGTACCCTGCCTCCCTCCTCCCCTTTGTTTCCAGAGGCTATTGTTTCCGATTTCATGCTATCAGAGGGGCTTCATGTTTTCCTGTGTGAAGTTGTCAGAGAGATAAAAGCACAGGAGCAGGGTCACATTTCGAGGGATGGGCATGAAAAATTGGTAAAATGTATCTCGAGGGCCACCCACAAGACTTGCCTGAAGAAATTGAGAAATAGAGAGTGGAATTGTAATTTTAAAATAGTGCAAATTCCAGGGTGGAATAAGTAGTAGTGAAGTAAGTGTTTAACTGGAAGAAATCTCTTAGTCAGATTTACACTTGGTTGACTTATTCCTATTAGGTAGCTTGAGAGTCTCTAGTTGGACTTTGCTACAAAGAAAATACCATCATCATCATTGCGGTGCCTGCCTGTGTCCCTTCAGTGTGGCAGTGAGAGGCCAGAAGATTTAAAACCAGTGTGCTACGTCTTTCAGCCATCAGAAAGCACCGGGGGAAAGAGAAGCAGTACTGGAGGTGTCTGCCTGTCCAAAATTTTCAGTACAGAATCCCAGAATCATTAGCTTGTATGATACAAGACCTGCAAGGAGTACAGTAAGGATGATGATGATGATGATGATGATGATGATGATGATGATGATGATGATGATGATGATGATGATAGAAAGACAAATAGTGCAGCTTAATTAACCTAATGAAACACATCTTCCAGTAAGGAAGCAAGGTAGTATCCTTGTACCTGTGTCTGTGGTTTATAGTGCTGCAAACCATGGTCAACCAAACCACACTTACTCTTTTGTCTGACATGGGTTCCAGAAGTGGCACCCTGGTTTGGAAAAATGCAGAGTAGTTCATATGGTGGCAGGAGGGCAGAACAGCCGCAGTCACACACAGCTGGCTCTGGCAGTTCGGCTGAGCCTCTTCCCCACCTGCAGTTACACAGCAGGAGGAGTTTGCAGGTGTCCTACAGGTACTCCTCTGGAAGGACTAAACAGCCAGGAAACAGTTGTGCCTGTCCCTAGCTTAGTGTCACTAGAACTAAAGCAGTGCCTTGCTAGTTTGTTTGGTTTATGATTTTAACTCTTAACTTAGGTCTCTACCAGGTATGAAATGGAGAAAATGGTTTGACAGTACTGGTTTAGGTCAGGGATTCACTAAGATGATTACTTTTATTTTAGAAGCTTGTAATGAGGGTTTTGTTAAAGCACATGATGAGAAAACAAATGAAATATATAAGTTGTACTTTTTCCAAGGCAACTGATAGATAAAGGATGCCAAGCAAGGTGTTATCTTGCTGCCATATGGCTTCTGAATTACTAAATGATGTATGTGATACAAATCAGCCCAATACTGGAATTTTAAGGAGATTTATCTTTTCTGTAGTTTTTTTCCAAAGAGAAGTCAATTTTTTTTAAAATGCATAAATTATTTGCAATTTAGTATGAGAAGCTAAATATACATTCTGAGTTTTGCTAGATTTAGCAGCATTTTTGGCTATGGAAATTCAGCAGGGGAACACTAATATGCAGACTTTTTTCCGTTTTGCTAATACAGCAGAAAAAATTACTAAATATGCTTTGGTTATTGTTGAATTTATATCCTTTATGGTAGTACTTTTGGATATTAATTTGTTCATAAATAGAAATAGGAGAAAGCAGCAACACTGCAAAGTGTGTAACAGTTGTGTAGGTCAGTTTAAAGAAGACCACTCTGAGTATTTTTCACTTACTAGCACTCGTATTTTAGCTTGCAGTGACTTTGGTCGGGGTTCTGGGTCCCGTGGCAGGAGTGGCTGTGGAGGTGACATCCCCCGCCGGTGAGTGTCCGGTGGCACAGAGGGACCTGCCCCTCTGAGTGCCTGGCCAGGGTACTGAGAGGTTTGTGTGTGGCCAGGGTTCCCCGAGGGTCCTGCCAGCCCCCAGCCCCACGGTGCCCTGTGCCTGTGTGCTCCTGTTCCAGGTAGGCAGCAGAGCATGCACATCCTGGACCGGGCGTGCGCCATCAGGTGTGAGGAGACAACTGGGCAGGAAGTCCCACCTGCACAGTTCCAGTATTGAGGGGAAAAGGATAATCTGTTGCTTTCTCAGCACGCTGACCACCATGTTTTCATGTCTTTCACCACCTCAAGTATTACTTGAAGAACTTAAACACTGCCAATAGCATCCATTGCTGGTCTTAATGGCTATAAATTCTTTTTAAAATCACAACTTTCTTATACCAGCAGTTTTCTTTGGCATACCTGTCTAATTTTGGATGGGTTAAAGAATTTACATTGTTTAGCTTTGTCTCAAAAGGGGAAAGAACAAAGGCTAGAGTAAAAATTAATAGCACATCTTAAAATCCATTACAACATCTCCCTTTTTTCTGACTAAAAGTGAGTGAAAAAGGCCTCTCTAGAGGAAATAAAGAAGTTATTACAACTTCTACTTTTCTGTAGAGTATGAAAAAGCTTTCTGTATGTTAAACAGTCTTGTGGACATCTGGCATGATTGGTTTTAATCTGCTGACTAAAAAGTCAGGATTAAATCTTGCTTTACACCTCTTTGTATTGCGGTCAGTAAAGTGACAGAGCTGCCCTGAAACAATGGCACTACTTATTCCACCCAATGTGCCATGTGGTAGATCACCCCCTTTTTCAGCACCACTTCTCTGCAAAGACAATGAAGCATCTGGTGGGGTTTTCCTGTGTCCAGGATATTTTTTGTCAGTAATTTCACTCAGCCGCTCTGCTTAGCTCTCCCTTGGTGCTACTTTTTGAGATGGGGTTTGCCAAATCCAGTGGCAAGAGGTCAGGAGGCCAAAGTGATGAATTTTTATGTGCCTGTTCCTTGTGTTTCTGCTCAGTCATGATTCTTTGCGCGCTGTGCTGCCTCTGAAAGGGAGCCACAGTGAGCAATTTGTCCTCCCAGGCTGGGGAGAATGGGGAGGCAGATGAGTTAAAGTGGCGTGTATGACTGCGGACAGAGCTGCGCACAAATGTTTTCTGATGGCGGAACAGAATCCTCCTGTCACTATTCAGCACAGGAGGGGCTTGGGAGATTTGTAGCCTGTTGGCTTTCGATCAAGTGACAAATGAATTTAACAGCACTTAAAGATACAGCGGAAAGAATAGCCCTTCACAAGCCAGCCCCAGCTGCAAGCTCTAAAATGATGCTGCCTTAACAGTTCTGTACTCATGTGCTTCACATATTTGAATCTTGGTTTGCTTTAACGAAAAGAATTTCATCTCTGTTTCAGAAACTGTAGAATGGACTTTCTGGTTGTTTGGCTTAGCTAGGTCCCATCCGCTCTGGGGGGTTTCTGGTTGTTACAAACAGGAGGACCCTGGTTGCCTCGTTTCTTGCAGAGCTTTCTGTCCTCACTCAGTGGTGCCTTCTAACACCTAGTGGGGTCGAATGAGCCAGGGATCAGCGTTCATTGCGGGGTTAAATCCCTTTGCATCCCCAGCCAGTGCTGTGAAGTTGCTGTTCCCCCAAGTCGTTCTCTCTCTGGTCAGCTGTGCCCCTAGTTGGCCAAGGGCTGTTGGTCCCGAGCCGTGAACCTGTGAGTGGAGACCATGTCCTGGGGGTCCTGAACATTCCTGGACTGCACAACACTTTACTCTCACACCATCACAAACCACGCCAGAAGGAACTCAGAGCTGCCTTACCAGGCTGGTGAATAGAGGCAGTCCATAGAACATGCCACCCTGTTTCCTCTCTCTGCGCTGACCGTTTTACCTCATAGCTGTTTTTATGCGATGCCAGTCTTTATTGGGTGGTGGGGTGTGTACACATGCTGATCTGTCAGTCCATCTTAGCCTTCATCAAGGAGAATATAGCAAACCTTGGGTACACACCTTGAACATTATTTTACAAAGATATCCTTCATTCATTTTATCCAAAAACATTTATTTTAATGTGTGAATACGGGCTCCTGGAAATGGGTGAACTCTGTGATGGCCTGGGTCTTGTCGAAGAAGCATCAGCCTGCTGGTGTGCAGTGTGCCCAGTAGCTCGGCCGTGGTCAGGGTGCTGCAGCAGCCGGGTACTTGGCACCTGCACAACCACAGTGGAGGGAGAGGGACAGTTCTGCAATCTCACCTCATGGCTCTCAGAGCTGTTTGAACATAACTAGCTATAAAGGATTATTTGAACTTACAGGCTGCTGGACTTATATTCCATTTCAAAAGTGAGTAAAGCAGCAAATTATGGTGAACCAGACAGAGTATGTCAATGATAAATGAATGAGATACAGCAGGATAAAAAGGAGTTGAATCAAAGAGGCTGGACAAACAGAACCACAGTGGAAAAATACAGTAAAGAAATGGTTCACATACTGCATCAAGAAGACATCACCTGGTCAGCAAGGATTTAGTCTCACCATAACACCATACAGCATGTTTCAGTTATCAACACAGTGAATTTTGCATTCCCAACTTGTTCAGGTCTGGAAACCAGATGCAGTGACCTGAAAATTTTTTTCCTGTCACATTTGTTTCCTCAAAAAGTAAAGTTATCTTGGAGGGGTTTTTTTCCTATAGACAGAAAACAGTGGAAGAACATGGACATCTCTTCCACTTCGCTGTACATGCTTGTGACCATTGTATGAGCTGGAGGGCGTGCATCCATTTTGGGGGGCACATGTCCATCCTGGAGGACACTTGTGCATCCTGGTGGGCATGTGTCCATCCTGAAGGGCACACTTCCATCTTGGAGAGCACCCACCCATCCCACCGTTGTGCTTAGGCTTAGCGAGAGTCCAAGCCTGAGCTGCTGGCAGCCCACAACACACTTGTGCCTCATGCAAGTCACTTACCTGTTCCACATCTCAAATCCCATCTTCATTAAGGAACTAAGGATTTTTTTGCTGTTTTGCATAATAGGAAGAAGAAAAAAGTTTTTTATTTCTTTATCATTTATAATTTTGTGATAAAAAGTATTCAGTGGCTTCCTAAGGACATCTAGATTTTACTTACATACATAATTTGATTTCAAAATTGCCCAACACTACATGTTTTAAAAGTCAGCTCCCAATTATACCTGCTGCTGAGAGTCTACTATGTGGGAGCCAAAGGGTCACACTCTCCAAAGGTTAGGCCTTGAACTTGAGCTGTGTCACACCACTGATCTTGTAAAAAACTCCTCATTAAGTTAAAGGGCAAACTCCTGAATTCAGTCTGTTGGGCAGTGCTGGCTGGGAGTGTTTCTGAGGCTTGCTGTTCGTTCTGAGGTCAGGTGGGAGCGCGGAGCACTCGGCAGCAGCTGCAGGGCTGGCCGTGCCCCCGCTCTGCTGTGTCAGGACGTGTGCTCCCTGCAAGGCTTGAGGAGAATGAAGCTGACTGACTGCACTGACTGCAAGGCCCAGTGCTGGAAGTAAGTCAGGAAGCGTGAAATAATTTCCTTAGGTGTTGGCTTAAATTTTTGCTACTTGGTGTTGCTGCTCCCATGTTTCATTTCTTATGGCTGTAAGAAACCATGACGTTTGGAGACAGCAGAAACACAAACACCATCAGTGCGAATGTTACCACTCAAAACAAAGGCAATTGCAAGGCACACAGGAGCAGATGGGGTTCACAGGCTGTTTTGGTTTTTAAATGAAAAGAAATAGAGGTTCTTAGACTGCAAGTTAGATAAAAGCAAGCTTAGCTATAAGGAGAGAAGCTGCCTCTTATTCCATTCCTCCTGAATTCAAGAGAGCAGGGGATTTTATGTTTCTCTACAGAAAGAGATTTACATCACAGATCCTATGTGCTTCATCAAAGTCTTTGCTGATCAGAAACAATACACCCAGTACTCTGCTTGGTCAGCTGGAGTGGAAGAGTGTAAGTGCTCTGAAGGTTTCCAACAAGGAGTTTCTCAAGCTGGCATTACTGCATGGCCAAAGCAGAAAAAATAATGGAAGATAAGTAACAAAACATCTGAGTAGATCTGAAGAGGATCACACCATATGGGACAAGACATATATATTGTATGGATGCAGAGAATTTCCTTAGGAACAGTTGGACTGTCCCAGTTTCCGTAATTATGAAAAAACAAATATTTCTCTTTGAATACTCCCTCAGAACTACTTGACATCAAGTAGTAATACAAAATTACATAGAAAGATGGACAGGAGGAGGGAAGGGATTTTTCCGGCAGATTGCTTCCAGGTTCCACATCTTGTAGTGCTGTGGGTTTATCTGGATCTGATCAAAGTCCTGAATGCATGTTATTAATGTCTGATGACAGCAAGTGAATTTAAACTGAGGCCTTAAAAAGTGAACAGGGGAGCCCTTCACCTTTGTCTGCAGAGAACCCACACAGTTCCGTGTCCTGATTCACACAGGTGCCAGACAGCTCCAGGTAAATTGTTTGTGAATCACTATGTGGATGCTTTGCTGAACTCAGTCTTGAGATCGTAGTCAGGGAAATGAAACAAGAGAATACAAAAAGATGTGCAACCTGACCAGAGAGCCAGAGAGAGAAGGTAATCAACATGCAGGGGAATACGAAAAAGGAATTCTGGCCTGATCTGTAATCTTGGAGAATCTGAGAGGCAGAGGCCTTTTGGAATTAATTCAGATTCTTTTCTGAAGAATAGAATTAAAAAGAGAGCCATCATTGCCACCAGCTGTTGGCACAGAGCAAAGCTGCTGAGGCCAGAGGCCACAGTCATGGACCTCAGGGCTCCCTCCAGACCTGGAGAAGGGCAGGCTGTGCCACCGGCACGTGGCACTGAGCCGGCCACTCTGGCACCAGGCCGGCTGTTCCAGCTGTGAGCCGGCCACTCCAGAGCCCGTCCGTAGCCGGGCCAGGGTCTGCAGCAGCGTGCTGTGGGAAGCCAGGCCCACTGTCTCCTGAGCAGACATGC
This sequence comes from Callaeas wilsoni, assembly GCA_013398955.1. Taxonomy (NCBI): domain Eukaryota; kingdom Metazoa; phylum Chordata; class Aves; order Passeriformes; family Callaeidae; genus Callaeas; species Callaeas wilsoni. The sequence goes on along the minus strand of VWPU01016465.1, from coordinate 46,842 downwards.
ACAGGAACTGCAGCCAGTGCTGCCAAGGGTGACTCTGTAAGAGCTGGGTGCTGCTGTGGGCAGTGCCGGAGCAGGGAGCGACCCTGACCGCAGGCAGGTGTGCAGGTACACTGTGCCACCGGACAGCAGCCGTGCTGTTACCTGGGCTCTCAGGTCACTCAGCATAGTGCCTGAAAAGTAAACAGGAATGGTTTGGCATTGCCTGGTGACACACTGTGGTAACCTTGTCATGAATTATCTCAGTTTCTGGACAAGAAAATGCATTTTACAATTAACGTAGTGCCACTGTGAAATTGAGACCAAAGGAATGCGAGTTGTTTCCAGCAGAGATCATCTGTTTTAGGGAGGCAGGAGATCTTTGGGACAATGGGGGCATGAGGATAGTGTTTTGGTGCTAAGATTTTTTGGTCACAGACACCACCAAAAGAGGCATTTTATTAAAATATCCCAGAATATCCCTGTGCCACAGTTCAATAGGGGAGCTGTGTGGAGAGGACCGGAGCACTCCTGTAGGTCCTGGGCAGCTCCTGGGCCAGGCTCTCACAGGGGTGGGATTGGTGCTTCTTTAACCTGCCTGTGAGGTTAAATCGGTACTGTACCAGACATGGGTACACGCAGCAGCAGGGTCATGTCCGTGGTAGTGATGTGCCCTCAGAAGAGGGGCCGTACACGGGGACATGAGCAAGGTGCCGCGACACAGGAGCAGGGCAGGGGTTCTTGCTCTCCTGCCACCTGGCTTCTCCACCACTGCCTCCCCCGGATATGAGCTGATTCCTCTGGGAACATCCAAAGAGAAAGCAATTTTATTGGTAGTGTAAGTGGATTCTCATTAATACTTGTTTGTATTTGTTCTTTATTCAGCTAACACTCATGTCACTGCTGAGTTCAGTTCCTGCTGCTGGAAAGTGTAGTAGCTGTCCTGGGATATTATTGCTATTTGCACACAGTTAAACTTAACACAAGGTAATATATAGTCTAAAGGGTATTTTTTTTCAGTAGAAGTGTATGTCCTCTCAGATAGGGTTTGGTTGCTGTACCTTGGAGATTGAGCCCTGGGATGCCCTTGATGTTTGCAGCAGCTGTGAAGCCGAAAACCTCTGTGGCTGTGAAAAATTTGCTATGATAAGCCTCCATTTCAATGGCAAGGTAGAGTTTAAAAAGGACAGTGTTACCTGTCCTGTAGCTAAATGCACAACTCTCATTGACTCAGAAAGTTACATGTAACTTGTTTTTCTCACTTGCGAATTTTATTTCTCTGATGTCACATGCCATGATGAAGTTGCTGTTGGTGTATTCCCAATATCCAGGAAATCGTGTCAGCCCCTCAGAGGTACGGAGGAACCCAAACAAGATAGGTGTTCCTGTTATTCCCAAAGTAGCAAATTTTTTACCTCACTGATTATTTCAAATACAATTTGCATTCAGATAATAATAATATTTTTTAAAAATTATTATCCTAATTTAATAAGTGTCACATTGATTTTGGGTCTTGAGCAGCATTTGAGAAGTATTTCACTTTCATAATTAGATGATACATGTATGTCTGTCTTTTCTGTCCTTCTAGAATCCACAGGGTATGTAACTGGAGAAAAATTAAATATCTTAAATTAAGTTGATTTGGTTGTTCATGTGCTCAAGACCTTATTTCACTTGGCTCCTGTTAGGAGTCTTCAGACTCTGAGCTTCTCTCCTAGCACTCACAGCCACGAGCACATCTGTGTCAATCTGTGCAGCTCACTGCAAATTCCAGTGGCAACTATTGCTGAACTTTTTTAATTGTAAAGGAGCAATGTATATCTTCTATTTTCTCGTCTGTTTTTTAAGAAGAATTCAAAGTAATAATAAGCCCTAAGAAGAGTATTCAATTAATAGAGAACAATAATACACATCTGTCGCTGTGAGCGGCTGTTGAGAAATGAAGACTTGCTCTTCGCATAGCATAGAAAAGAGAGAGTCTTTATTATTTATTTCCAGCTTATATAGGTTCTTGAAAGGTCACTCAGATTGGTCAGTTCATAACCTCCCCCTAGGCCCGATTGGCCAGGTTCGAACTACACAACCCCGAGGAACTGTTTTAATAACATCCAAACTTTATCTTTGTTTATAGAACACAGAAGGAATAGAAGAGAAATTCCCACGGGAAAGGTCTGTGCTAACCACACACATCTTTAGCATCAGTGGACAGATGCAGTAGGACAGGATGAGTCTGTAGGTGCTTGAATACCATGTTTTGGGCAGTTTCCCTCCCACTCCCAGAAATTTTTGAGGGACTTACAAGCATGTAATAGCTCACACATCAGGAGGTGGACTCAGAGTCTAAAGGATGTTCAGAAAGCAGGAGTGTGGAATCACTAAAAAATTAGCTGCAGTTTTCAGCCAAGCAGGAAGCAGCAGTGCAGCCCACAGCTGCTCACAGTGTTCCCATATACACATACAATATAAAGTGTATGTTGTACACTGTTGTGTGTTTTATGTATATAACAATTGTTTTAACGCCTGTATTCCTATTTACTGTAAGTATGCAGAAATGCAGTCTTAAACACTTCGATTTGTGGTGTATATGGGGGAGCAGATGTATTTTGAAGGTGTGTTATGCTGTAAATCAACAGCGTAATTCTAAGAATTGCCGAGTTCAGAAGTTCCAGATTTGTCTCTTGTAAATAAACATTTCCTCCTAGCTTTGTGTAACAGGACGTTGTTATTACATTCCAAAGCCGTTGTCAGGAAAGTTGTTACTGTGTTTTCCAATTCAATACACATAAATTATCACATAGGGTTATTTCAAAAGTGCTACAAAGCATCTACCTGTGTAGAGTATGGGAAAACAGGAATGAGAATGTGTTTGCTAGGGAAAGGCTGGCTACTGAGCTCTCTCTGAGCTCTGAATGCAGCTCTCCTGCAAGGTTTTTAACCAAATCTCATTTCCAATTAAAAAAAACATGTCTTTTTTTTTTTTTTTAAAGTTATGTAGAGTTTTGATATCTGGTTTCCCCTCTTCTGCCCTTGTAAAAGAATATCTTTGAAGGAATACCCAACAAGGAACAGTGAGTTTTCATAGCATTTTGATTTCCTTTGCTAGCAACAAAAAATCCCTTCATAAGCAGACTTGCCTAAAAAGGCACATGGTCCCAAAAATTTTCTGCTTGGGTGACTACGACTGTGCAGAAATTGAAAGGAGGAGGAAAAAAGGAGTGCCTCCAGCTTGTATAAGAAATGAACCTTTGCCCAATCACTTTTGTCTGTGAATAAGGTAACTTTTTGTGTGTGTGAAATTTGAAAGCAATAAGGTATGTGGGTCCTTTCTCTGTATTGGTTCTCAAGAGTCGATCACGGGGTTTTTCTTTTGGAGCCGGCCTGACGTTGTGAGATAAAGCAGCTCAGGGAAAAAAATGTTCTCAAGCAGATGCCTTTAAGAGACAGAAATCATGAATTTGTTGAATTGCAACCACTCTGGGGGTGGCTACAATGACTTTTTGACAGTGACAGTAACTCTGCCGTGTCTTTTCGAGCCCTTCTTTGGCCCATTCACTCTGGAAAGCTGCTTAAGCGCACTTAAGCGCATTAGCATTTGGATGCTTGGGGACCGTATTGACCCTCATTTGGAAAGTTTAAATGAGTGAAAGATGGAGCGATTTGTTAGGGCTTTAGAAACCAGCTTTAGAGAGCTGCGAGTTTTCCGCTCTGGTTTGTTCGGGTGCTTGTTCTAATCTGGTGTGCTGTTTGAAGGGACCAGACTGATTTGTGACACATGAGCCCAAAGCCTCTTTTTCTGGGCTTGACCCGATTATCTGATCTGTGCTCTGAATTTCAATCACCCGCGTGGAGGGAGCGAGGTTGGGAATGGCTCGCTGCTGGATTACCTCACTAGCTCCGTATGGACACAGATGGCAAAACGGCCATTGCATGTCTGAGCAGACAAAGGGATCATCCGACTGGCATGGGTGCGAGGGAACAGGTAGGAGATCTTGTGATTAAAAGTAAGAGGTCCTGGAGGTGCAGCTCCCACAATGGTCCAGCATGCCACTCCTCCTGCCAGGCAGGGTGACGTTTAACCAGCATGTTCCCACTCTTCTCCCAAGCCTTCAAAAGACCCACCCTAAAGTCCTGCAGAGCAGATGAAGTTCTTGCAGAGCAGCCCGTGCCTGTGCCTGTGGGGCCGGTGCTGCTCTGCCAGTGAAACCCGTGATTGCACAGACACCTGCAGCTGTTCCGGTGCCACGAGTGTGTCGCGTGTTTTAGGGTAAACTCAGAGTTAGATGGACATGGCACTGCTTTTGGGGAGGGAGGAAACAGGAAAAGTTTGTCAGAAATGGACATCATTTGTTCAGTGAGATGGGGAATCAACACCTGTTTCATTCACAAACTTGGAAGAAAAATACCAGATTTGTGGGTTTTTACCAAATCCCATTCAAGTTACTTGTTAAAAATTAAATCACTCAACTCACTGCTTTTCATTTGTACTGTGCCAATAGGCAAGGGCCTTTATCAAGGATCTGATTTTTATCAAATGGAAGCAAAATGTCCATTGACAGAGTGTTCCCATTCTGGCACTGGTATCCTCAGCTGATATCTAAAGTATTTGGAAGCAGGTGGATTTTTGTTTAAATACATGTTTGGCATGTATTTCTGCCTTCAGGAGAAGGCGAGAGTGGGGAAAGGAGAAGTGAGCTGTAGTTCATGGTGTTGTGTCTGGTAGACACTGCACCTCTGATAATGAATCCAAATATAAGTATTTCTATCTGAGAGAGATAGAAGCACATAATAGGATGTGAAAGTCTATACTCTGTTACCACAGAACATATTTATTTTACCAATTAATATTATGCAAAATTAAAACCTTTTGTCTTATCATTATGAAAAGGAATGGGGTGAGCAGAGCGGGGAAGTCCCCTCTTTGCCTCTTCTTGACTCAGTTATTTTCTTTAAAAAAAAAATCACTTCTCTTAAGAACCTCAAGCAAAATAAGGTTTTCTTCAGAAGGATGGCCTTTGCCAGTATCCATATCCAGGGCTGTGCACAGATCCTGTCAGCAGCGTGTGCCTCAGCAGCAGCCATGGGTGCTGAGTTGCCTCCCGGTTGTGGGGATGCATCTGTGTCTTTGAACAATGCCCAGGTTTCCTCAGTTCAGCTTTCTGACTTTTGCCTTGTGGTTCCCAGCAGCCAGGCAAAGGGGCGTGGGTAGCTCTGCAGGACACCCAGCAGCCTTGCCCAGGCGGGGAGGCTGCAGAGCGCCTGGTGAAATGTGCCCCAGCCGACAGTTAAGATGGAGATCCCTGCATTTCAAAGCACTTAACATACTTAAAGTTTCACTAACTGCTTTGCTAAAAGCTCCAGATTTTCACCTATTGCCATGCAGTTGAGCGAGCCCTTTGGGCAGCCCATTTCCTGTTACTGCCCACTACCTATGGAACTGGGTCCCAGCCAGGCCGGTGGCCAAGGGATCAAGGCCCAACACTTGTGTGGAAATTCATACCTCTGTGCCTGATAAAATGTTACTTTATGTTTCAGGCACCCAGTCCTCAGAATATCTAGAGATGTGATTGTCTCTTATTTAAAAGAGGGAATTTGCTATCCAAAGTAAACTGCAAAAATTGCTGGCAAATTGTGCAAGCATTTCTCGGACTTGCAAAGTGTACTTGGAACACGAATTTACAGGGCAGACGTTTTTGCAAACAAGGGTTAACTCACAGAACTGTAGTGCCAGTGTAGTTATCAGCTCTTAAGAACCAGCACAAAACCTGGTCATTATCTATAAGCAGTAGTTTGGAGGATGTTTGCAAGTAATGTGTGATACAGCATACAGTGATACCTGTGAAAGAACCTGTCTGCATGGTACAAGTGGAATGACTATTTGCCTTTCCTGATTGATATTTTCTTAATATTGCCTATTTCTCTGCAAGTGGTAATTCAGTTTATTGTTTCAAGTCCATCGTGAGTGGAAGTGACTTAAATTAGCAATGCTTTGTATTTTGATCTACAGCAAATTGTATTTCATGGGGGGCACTGAAGATACATCTCCTGATAATATTCAGTTAAATCTGGTCTTCTGTTGTGTATAAGCTTGTTGCCCTTTCTCCCCTTGTGTTTTTCTTAGACACTATGTGCAAAGGCCACAATGCAGACCATCCGGGCAGCTGACACAAATGAAGTAGTCAAGCTAATATTTCGTGAATCTGATAATGACCGAAAGGTAAACAACTTAATGCCCTTGGCACCCCTATGTAAATAGAAACTGTGTTGAATGTTCACTTTCTTTTCTACAAAGCATGGATATAGTTGGTCTAAACTGATAATGTGAAGGGAGGGGAGGATATAGATTGTCACACTTAATGCTCAGTTAATTGGATCTGTTTAAGTGATTGCCAGCCAAGCAAATGGGCAAGCTGACAAGGGGCTTTGGACATGTGGAAATGTGTGGTTTTAAAGGGCTGCGCGTCTCTGAAAGGGTCACTGCCAGCAACTGGGTGTTGAGTCGCCAAGTCCAAGAGCTTTGCTGACCTTTCTCCCTATTTTTTTTATTTAGGTTATGCTGCAATTAGAAAAGAAGCTCTTTGACTATTTTAATCAAGACGTATTTAGAGACAACAATGGCACTGCGGTAGGTTCATTGCTAAACACCTTCAAAAGAGTAAGTTGGGAACTCACACACAAATTGCGTTTCTGTAACCAACCCTTTATCCTTATCAGCCCTCCTGTCTTCAGAATGAGAAGAGATAATTCAGGCAACACAATAACTGCTCCAGATTTCCTCATCACTTAGCCAGCTATTTTGTGTACAGATTCTTTACTTTGGCATGTTTACCTTCCATTTTATAGTAAAATATTGTAAGTTAAATGTACATGACAATTCACTTTTCTTGTCTGTCCTCTGATCTGCATTTCTTCAAGCATCCTGTTTTCCTTCCTAGCTCCTCCTTGCGCATCACACAGTAACTTAGGAAAAGCCCTTAAATGCAAAGCCCTTCTGAAAATACCTGGGGCTTCTAAGTGTACAAAAAAATACTAGAAATACAAGGATAAGTAAAATAGCAATCTCAAACTCTGCAGCAGACTGTCGCTGTTTGGACAAGCATACAGGGCTTCCCAGGCAGTTTAAGCAGACGGGGGACACTAATACTCTGATTTTTAATAAGGACTCTGATTTTTCTGTGAAGAGAGGCATCATATTTTCTTTAATGTGATTTTATTTCAAATGGTAGCCACTTCATTTTGGAAAAGCTATGCATCACTGCTGGCAGCTTTCTCCATTTCATTTAGGGTTCCTAGGAGTTTTGTATCTAAGGGAATACATAGAGGGCCCTCCTCCCCACCTCTCAGTTTAGTTGCACTCTGTACCAGTCATGCAGTGTGCCTGCTCAGAGGGCACATTGCTGCTTTGTGCCTGGGGATGGGCTGTACACAGGATCCATGGCTCTCCACCTCTCTCCTCTTCTCTCCTGCCTGCGGCTCATTCTCTCACTGCTCAGGAGAGCCAGGCTCTTGGAGGGCTGTCTGCAAGGCTCTAGGACATGGAGGGCAGCTGAAGCCCTCTCTGATTTTAAGTTGGCTTCACCTGGGAGATTAATTCCTTGTGAGAATCTGAGATTTCACTCATTTGTTGAGGTCAGAAGAGTTTGATGAGTGAGACCTATGAGGGGTGAAGATCGGATTCCCCTTTTAGGACTTGTTGCCATCCCACAGCATGGCTCATGTGGCCGGTGTGCTCACTACAAGAGGTACCGCTGTGGGCAACGTACCTTCAAATGCAGTTACTGTCAGATCAGTTTGGAGTTGTTTGGTCTAAATTTACAAGGTGAATGCATCCTCGGGAAATACCTAATGTTTCTTTAACTGATGTTTTGCAGGTTTGGAGACATTTAATTCAAAGCAAGAAGTCTCCTCCCAATTCCTATTTCCATATTAATCCCACTCCTGTCCCAGATTTTCCCCTATGCGTATTATTATAATAACTTTTTCAGCTTTTTTAAAAACACCTCAAGTATTTGTCATTTGTGTTTTCCCCCAGTACATTCCTGAAGCTGTGTAAAGCTGTTCTTGATGCTCGTTTGCCATGTCCTAGTGGTATTTTGGGTGGCTGCTGCTTGATTTGCATACAGGGCTGTGGAGTGTGAAGGTACTGGCAGAATCCCACTTAAACATGTTCCATTTCAAAATCAGTAGTCATTTCTTTCATGCATCAAGAAGTGGGAAATCTTCCAGATCAAACATGGAAGAAAGAGATAAACAATATAATGAGCCATTGGAGATAATCTAATCTTCATGCTCTAGTTAAACACGCAGCACCATGATCACTAAAAACAAACTACCTATCTGAAACGATAAATGTCTCTCTGCCGAATTCAACCCAAAAAATCCATCGCATCCTTCATCAACCGCTGGTCTTGTACCAGCCTGACAGAAATTTAATTCAAGCTGGCTCCTGAAAATAATTATTGTATTTTAAGAGTAGTAATCATTGGTCGGGACATGATTGAATGTGTCCATGCCTATTGACTTTTTCTATGATTTATAGCTTTGTGTAGTCGATATTCCCATCGAAATTGTATAATTAATTATAAGTGGGGCTGTCAGGTCTACAGGATGGAGTGCCCTGATGAGTATTTGGGAAGATTAAATTTTCCTTAGCTGTACCAATGCAAGGCTTGGGAATTTTCACAGCACTGTGGCTGTTGGATAAAGATGTTTTCTGTGTGTTTAGCAACTGCTTTAGCTCAAAATCCATTGATTTTTCGGAGGGTTTTTTTTTATCAGTGCCGTGTCTTTTCAGTAACATTGGAATGTGCATGGATGTGACAAGACCTGACAAATATTTATTATCAACAGGCTACTTTATCATTGTCCATACACAGTTATTCTTTCCTTTTTTGGTTGTAATCAACAAAAAGAATCTTAATATATATTTATAAAAGTGATTATTTTTTATGAAAAATCTGTTATAGATACAAATCCCATGTTTAACAGAAATCCAGTTTGAAATGCATACAGTAATCTGTCAGGTCTAATTTTTCCAAACTAATCTGTAGCTTATTCAGACTTATCTGTAGTTCATTCTAAAGTTAGCTTAGCAATTACCTATATTGATTACCTCAGAGTGCAATGACTGTTTTGTATCATTGTATTTCAGAAAGGAACACCCAGCTTCACCCAGTTCTGTGGTGATAGGAAAAAAGATAAAGCCTATTTGAAAACAGCTGTTGCAATAATGCAGAACTGTTCTATTATTTAATTCCTGTGTTCTGAATTGTATGTCAGAGTTGTGCTCCATCAGACAGACCAGGCTGTGGGTCCATTACCACACAGAGCTGTCCTGTGTGGGTGTGTGGGGAGGGTGTTACAGAGGAGCACTGAGAGAGGTGGGCAGGAGGAGGTGCAGAAGGTAGGGTTCCACCTTGGCATCAGACAGATCCCAGTCTAAGTTGTTTCTTTCCAATTAGCAAAAGCCTGACGTTTCTGACCTGGATAGCAGGACACAGCCAGGCTGTGCTGATCGGCTCCATGGTGTCATCCTGCTCCGGGGCCTTGCCCATAAGTGGTGCAAAAGCACAAATGAGGCTTCTCACACCTTCCCAGAGGCAGCAGCCCCTGACTGGGAGCCACCACCGTGCCCCCATTGCGCCTCCGTGCTCCTGCTCCTCTTCTGCCCAGAGTGCATGAGGGGTCCCTGCAGGTGCAGAGAGTGCCCTGGACGCCTGCATGGATTTCCTGATGGGTCTGCGTTGCTGCCCACACTTCTCAGCTCACACTGGCTCACTGGTACGTCACTCACACAAAAGACAGTTGTAGCTTTGGATTTCCAGCCCTTAAAAATCACCATGCCAGTGCTTCCAGTGCTTCCAGGAGAGGGGCAGGGGGTTCTTGAATAAACCTACACTTTTACCAGGTATTTGCAGATTCTTTAGTTGCTTGTTATAGATCAGGCTGTAAGTGGGGTTTTTTTCAAAAGGAGTTCCCTGTTAATTTCAAAACAATCAAAAAAAAGGCAAGCCAAGGGTAATTATGTAATGAAAAAAATATAATCAGGTTATTGACTTGTACCAAAGAACTACAAGCTAAATTGTATTTCTTCAGTAGTCAATTAAATAAATATATAGTAAGAATATAAAAACCTGTAATGACTACAGAGATATGATTTAATCATCAGGAATCATTTTATAATCTTTAACTGCAATTAGAAATGAGGAATGGTACCTACATTCCTGTCTTTCCTATGATCTGTATTAAAGAATCAATCCAGGTAGAAGCTAATGCACTGTCCTTAGAATTTTGACCACAACTGTGTAGTAAAAGTGACCAGTGAATTAATTGTTTTAAGAGTGGAACTTGATGATATTCCTGCTAAAATCATGATCTCGTTTTCCTGTTGATCTTTGTGGGAGCTGGTGACTAATAGTGAAGCTGTGCTTGCCCTGGTGGTCCTGCATCTTGCTGTACCTGCTAGTCCTGCTGCCCCAGCCCCCACAGGCCCATCTCTCACAGAAACACAGAGCCCTTGTCCATCCGCGGGCTCGGCTGCTCGGGGGCAGAGGGATTAGCCCAGTGATGCTGCTGCACACAGCTCCAGGATCACCAGAGGGTTCAGAGGCCACTGGTAGTATACCAGCATTCATTCCAAAATAGATCCAAGAATGTTATGCTGAAAAACCCAGTGATTCCCAGCCTGGATTTTCATTGAATGGAAGTGGTTCTATTACTTGCTTTAACTGTGCAGCAGCCCTCCTGGTGCAGAGGACAAACAGTGAACTCTTACGGAGAGTATATTCTGACTCAGTTTCCCTTCACAGAATAAATTTCCTTTATTCTGTGTGTCTGTTCAGCTTCAACTGATACGGTATGAGAAGAAAATCATAATGTGCTGTAAGAACAGATTGAGTTAAAGGTCTTGTTGTCCCTCTGAGAAGTAGTGATTTAAAGTGATCCGTTATGCTAGTTAACTTAGAGGTGTTATTGCAAACAGTTCAGGCAAACATACTTCTAAATTTTAAGCAATTTATTGCAAGGAGTGTATTCCCAGGAAATCCTGAAATGATACGCAAATTGAGCAGAAAGGTTTAGTCCACAAGGGACCTCTATTAAGATTTTTGTGAGAATATATATGCTTATGAAGATTAAGGATCTGGCATCACTGAAAATGTATTAATCAACAGACAAAATATAGCACAATGCACTCTTCCCAATGGCCTTGGCTCTGACCCTTTTAAAGATAATGGGAATACTGTCCACTAGGAACTAGATTAGGACGATCAAGTGCATTTCATCAGGGTATGACTTGAACCATGATCCCAGGGGTGAAAAGGCAGAGGTTTATCCACTGAGCCAACCAGCCCCTGTCCAGATAAAATCTTGAATATGATGTATAAGGGCAAATTAGGGTAGAGAAAGGAAATTGATTGCTTAGGACAATTGCTACCTCAGACTGGTCATAAGGAAATCCTGCCTATCCTGAAACTGCTTCTTTTATTTGACGTGGTCTTCTGAGATGCCTGATTTTCATAAAGTATTAATAGGAAAATGGCTTCATGCTCTGTGTCTTTATTCTGAAAAGCATTCCTATGCTTAGAGTTGCATTTGCTTAAATTAGCTATTAGTTGATATGCCACTGGATAAACTGCAAAACGAGAAATGACAGAAATAGGAAATATTACCAATAAATTGTTCTCACTAGCAAAACATAAATGTAAAGCCAGACTGCACAAACAAGTCAATCCAGATGTGTTAGGTTAGCTGTTTACTGCAAGCTTCAAATAGATGAATTATTCTGGTGTAAAATTTGTCCATAGCACAAAGTTACAAATATTATTTCATGGCCTTTTCCCCCCATCCTGTTCTATACAGCTGCTGTAAGGCCTAAGGATAATTCAGGTGTACTGTGATAAATTTATTTTTTTAGGCATTGGTTCTTGTTTAAGTCTAGCCCGAAGAGTAGGTTCAGCATCTGTATTTGCACTCTGTAATCCAGCCTGTAGTATGATCTGCTAACGTGCTTTGGCCCTTTTTAACCTGTGTGACATGGAAAAGAATGTCCAGGGAGGCAATGTTTGCACCTGCATCCCAGTCCCCATGTTTATGGATCTCACCATCATCTCTTACCAGTTGATATTTGTGCACACAAGCACCGTACCAAGGCTTCCACATCTTGCCCAAAGTCTGTTGCAAGCCAAAGAAAGACAGAAAGGTGCTTAATTGTTTTTCACCATGTGCTCAATCCTCTTGCGCTCTCCAGGTACCCCTCATAACCTCCCAGATGAATGCCTGCATGCACAAAGGATTGCACAGAGAAAAGCAAATACTAAGTTTAACTTGAATAGTTATACTTAAGGACACTTTCATACAAAAGGCGCAGCTAAAGATGAGAGCGGGATACCCAGTTGCAAGGATGGAGAGATGGATTCTGGTCCCTGGTCTGAGGCCTGTCTGTGTATTTTTGTTACATAGGTGTTGAAAGAAAAACGGTGTGGGAAGCACAGGCTGCAGTCCTTCCCTGTGCTGCTCCCAGGAGCGGCCTCCAGCAGCCCTCAGCTGCCAGTGGGTGCCCGCATGCAGAGCCCACCTGGGCAGGGTTGTGCCCTGCCTTACCTGCCCCAACGCCCACCTGCTGGCACCTGGCAGCTCCACACAAGGAGGCTATGAATTTGAATCCCTGCTGGAAGAGCAGCACCTCAATGTTAGGTGTCTGCACGTTGCCAGTGACCTTGTGAGACGCCTGGCTCTCTGTGAGGGAGGCACGGTGAAAGACCGGAGCTCCACACACCCCGCGGGGGCACACCCAGTATTCATATGCCTCTGTGGTCCTGCATGTTCCCCAGAGCACTCATGTCAGCCAAGCCTGCCTCATTGGCCTCACCTGGGGGAATCTTCAACCCACACTGGGAGTTTTGCTCAAGTAAGAAACATTTCATAGTCATTCCTTAAGAAAATTACATTTTTAACCACTTTACAAGTAGTACTAAAACTGTATTCTCCATATTTCATGCTTTTGCCAAATCACAGCCCACAAGTAACTGTAACAGGACAGCATATCCTGTTTTGGACTCTAAAGTGCAACAAACTAATGTTTAACAGTAACAGATATATTAAGTTTAATGAAATAATCCATTGAGTGTGTCATATTTGCAAGCACGATATTCCTAATTAAAGTCTTCTGGTTTTAAAGACAGCATCCTCTCAGTCATTCCTGACATTATGAAGGAGCTTTGTCACAAGCAGTTGTGCACAGTGTATGAATTATTACAATAATATTTAGTGTCTGTCCCAGCGAAATTCTGAAAATGGCAATTTGCATGAATGCATTTTTCCAGAGTAAATTTTTTTTTAAATCAAGGTAAGCACCGGAATCCCAGGAGAGTGAGCGACAAAATCCATTTTTCCCATCAGAAAATGGGAAGCATGTGTTCAGCTGTGACCAGCTGGTAATCACAGGGCACGGCCACTGGACTGTGGGCCACGCTGCCCTCACGACATACTGATGTACCAGAGAGCAGATCCCGTCTGCTGGAGGAGCTGGGCTGCAGCACAGGGCAGTGGGGGCTGCAGTCTCCGTGGTACCCCCTGGCTGCTCCAGGCTCTGGTGGGCACAGGGCAGCTGAGGGATAGGATGCAATTCACGGTGGCAGGACAGCGTTTGGGCAAGGAGCCCTTGGGGTGTGGAAGGAGCTTCTGTGGTCAGCAGGAAGCTCCCTGCTGCTGCACGACTGGGAGCCCAGGCTTAATCTGTGTCGGTGCTTTTGGCTTCTTAACTAGTTTATCCTTTACCTATACTTCAGTCTTCTCATTGAGAGCTAATTTCCTGAGTAGTACAACAGGTTCTGATTTCTGATGTCATTTTTCTCAAGTAATAAAAGTCGCACAGGAGAGGATCTGGATTCTCTGCTGCATGTTGCAGAACAGAGGAATGGCTGAGCCCTTGGAACTGTTAGCAGAGTGTTTGACTGACAGCTTATCCATACCAGTCATGTCAGCCCTCAGTGCTGCTAGCCGTGCATTGCTGTGCCTCACCCCCCTAATGCTGAGAACAATCTCTTTGGTGCCATTTCTCTGTGTGCCATAGATCCACATTTCTGTGGGCATTTGTGATTTGACTACACTACCATTCAAGATATATAGATATGTGCAGAAATATAATACTATACAAAAACAGCAGAAGTGGTACATTTCTATTCAATTATTTGGTTTTTTTTCTGTGAAACATGATTTTAAAGACTGACAATGAGAGAAAGAAGATTAAGATTCAAAATATATAGTAATAGATCATTTTACATAGTCTTCATTAGAGAAAGAAGTAGCTTTAAAATCAGGCAGAGTTGTGGCATTTTCATGGGTAAGTGGGAAGGATCAGCATTTCCACAGACCTCTGTCTGAAGTCAGTAGACTGCTGAATCCATTTCTGAATAATTTGCTATGACTGGAAAGATGGATAAAATTACTGTCTTTCCAAAGTCTCTTGGAAAAAAAAGTGTGCTCCCACAAGACTGGCAAAGGAGGTTACGGTGACCAGGGTCCACATGTTTTAATTCTCTGAGGTCACTTCTGTATGCTCATCTCCTCTTTTTGGTCTGAAACTTCATTTCCCTTTCACAGCTGTGAATTCTCTTGTGGGCCCTGCAGATGGATTTGATAAATGCTGCTAATATCACCTCCTGATCTACCAGTGCTCTGACTTTGGTCTGTAGGTCTTGATGAGTAATTGCCGTTGTTCTACTCCAATGACTGAATTAAGTTGCCCTGTATGAAGGGGTTCATATGTGTATGATTTTAGCCAAGGTGGCCCATTGCAGTGTACCAACAGATGCTGACCTTTCACCAGTGCCTCATTGCTTTAAACTGAAGCCAGCAGAACCTTGATTTCTGCAGCTGCCTAAACTCTCTTAATAACCCTTTGATTACTGTCCAGCTGCATAATGTAGAAATTTAGAATTTTGTGCACTGCTTTCTCCTCCACCCTGGCACATAAATGCATGTTACAGTGCTGCCAAGAGAAAGGGAGCAAAAAAGTGAGACTCCCTTAGGAGATGATGGGCACTGCAGCTGACACAGGCATCAGTCCTAAATGCTTTTAATTCTCCTCAAATTAAAGAGGAAGTATCCTTTACTGCAAATGCAGTCATTCCTACACATACTGCCCGGCTGCATTTCCCACAGTATGGGGTCACAGTGGCTCACAGGTAGTAGGTAACTATTGATACACTACCCGGATGCATGGATGGATGCTATTTTCATTCAGGTGTTAATCAAACACTCCTGTTGGGCTGGTCACTGGACATTGTAGAGCAAACATCTTGATGTAATATCATCAACTGAGTGTTGGAACAGATAAAACATAGACCCTGCATCATCTTCGCTCTTATTTAGGTATAAATACGTTGGTGAAACTGAGTTTGGAGGAAAAAAACCAGTCTTCTGAAAGCTGCCTATGATACATAATTCTGGAATGAACTGCCAGTCACAGCATTTTAAAATCTCTGTGTAATTGCTCAAATTACCACAGCGTGTCATGTAATACCTTAAAGATTTGGTTCTTAAGGATGATCTTATTATGAGTAAATGATATAGAAAAATGTATTGATTTTTAGCATTTGAACTAAATTTCTTTATCATTTCTAAGGCATTTAGAGTGACAGACATACTCATGTTTCCTGTTCCAGCAATGACATTATTCACGGTGCCGATTGGTGTACAGTATGGAAATGAGTGAGCAGTTGGTGCTGAAATTGCCATGAAAGGAGTATGTTCCAGGTGGGGTTTTTTAAAGACAATATTAGATGCTTTAAAAGTAAAGACATTACCCTGTGAAATTCTGACTGCTCCTCAGTATCATCTTGCCCATGTTAATTTTCATTCATTTTCAGTCATGTCAGGTTGCTCCAGGCACGCGTGTACCTGTCCTAAAGCAGATAGAATTGACTGATGCCCCTGTCAGGCCCTGGGCCTTCTCTTACTAAAGTTGCTTTCAGGGCAAGTGACATTTGTAATTGTTTGTGACAAGACCTAGCGAACACCTTGCATTTACATCAAAAATCTTGCATTTTGAGATTATAGGCTTAAAATGAGAATGCAAGTGCTTTTCACACCAAAAAATAATAGTGAAAACATCCTTTTCTACTGAAAAGAAGAACTGCAGTTTTGTCAAAATGCACAGTTCAGGTTTTCATCATCTCTTCCCTTCCTCTCCTCACTGCCTGCAGTGCTGCCAGGTAAACACAGAGGTTGTAGGGGAGTTCTCACTGCTCAGCCCTGAGCACACAGATAACCTGTCCTTGCCCTCGCAAGAGCGAGCAGGTGTCTGTCTGCACACTTGGTGGACGTGTTTGGACAGAAGGTTACAGGTACTGTAACACAGTCACTTAACAGCTAGGAAAAATAATTAATGAAAGTACATAATTATTTAATGTATAGCAGGAAGTAAAAGCCTTTGCAAATCGTCCAGTAAAAATATTTGGCTGTTTTTCATGTCAGGATGAATTCTTTGCCACAAGCATTCTGTAAATCCTTCCAGGCACCTAGCTGGGCTTTGGCTTCAGTGTGAAGCTGTCCCGTTACCTGGGGAAACTTGGGAAACTGGCAGGACAGTGCACAATGCTGTCTTGTTTCTGTTATCTGTCGCCAGTGTCAGCACCTCATCTGCATAGCACAGACACTACATACACAACTGCGGCAAACAAACACAGCAGAAACTTCTGTGGATAATAATGCACATCCAAATGCTTCGTTCTCTAAACCCCAGGCCTCACTGAGTTTTCAAATATCATCATAGCAGGAACAATCTGAATGTCTAAGATTTTGAAAATGTGAATTGATGTGAGAGGACAATGCATCTCTTGAACTTGGCCAGCCCTTGGGATGCCCATGAGTAATTTATACCATTGTGTTCTGTGGAGCATTGTTCTTTCATTCAGTCCTCGCAGTTTAACACTTCAGAAACAGCCTTTTCTCCTGACGCCTCCCCTTCCCTACTCTGAGCTGTTTACTTGGAACAGTACGAAACATGTATTTACACCACTTTAACAGACATACATTTCAATTAATAGTTTTAACAGGGGATGGCAACTCATTTTCCTCTCTCAGATTCATGTAGGGCGGTGGATACCTTTAAGGTGGAGACACATGGAGCAGGAAAGGGGTGGTAACATTTATTTTCATAGCCAGTGTGTATGTATTGTGGCTGCCAATCTGTTCTGCATACTGAAATACAGAGTCACAGTCTGGAAACATTCGTGGTGCTGGAAACATCCATTTATTCTTCAAGTACGTTGAGATTGCTTTACTTAGACTAGTGAGTGCGGGACCAGCCCAACACTTGTAAAATCGAGTATATTATTAGATACGTACTGTAAGTTTCCACACAGATATTTCTAAATATTTATCCAAACATATTGAATTCTCAGGCTTTCAATCAGATGTTAAAACATGTACAAATTGTCGCAGTTATTGGTATTGCAGAATCTTTTCCGGCATACTGTCACAAAGTTGGGTGTCAGATGAACTAAAGTAGGTAAAGCTGACCATCACCTGGCATCTTCATGTAAAGATCCCTACATATGGCAGCATGGCAGGAGAGGCTGGAGAGAGCTGGGTGAGCCGTGGAGAGAGAGCTAATCAGCAGTGCAGGTGGTTCAGGTAGCTGCTTTTCACACAGATAATTAATGTGTACAAGTAGCTGCTAATTGCACATTTCAGGAATGATTTATGAGGTGACAGAGGGGAAAGGGGGACACAATCTAATTTCTTTGGGAACCTCTGCCATTCATACAATGGTATCAGCACAGCTGTGAGATGGGACATGATTAATGAATGGTGGGCAAACACTGCCGTGGCGCGGGACAGTGCCGGGATGCTTGTCAGAACAGCAAGTGGCCCTCAGAGCCAGGGCCAGCACTGTGTCGATGGTGAGCTTTTGTCTTTAGCTTGCAGTTCCCTGGGACATCGGGCTGCACCCCAGCCGGGTTCTGAAGTAAGATCATTTGTGTCCATCAGAACAGTTACAGGTTTAATGGGGACAATTATCATTGAGTTGTTGTGAGTGGATTTGTGTATATGAACAAAGACTGTGGATATTTATTCTCTCTGTAGAGGTCCTGGGGAAACCAAATGTGGCTAGGACTAATATTTATACAGGGCATTAAATCTAGACTTACGAACATCTCCGTTAAACACTTGCTTCTGGTGCTCTGTCTTGGCTGCTGCCTGGGAACACCCTTTACCTACTGTCACATATCCCTCTGTCTGCTGTCTGCCATGCACCACCCAGAAGAGGTGTACAGGAACTCCGCTCAGCGTTGCTTGGGAAGAGTGATGTGCACATCCTTGTGATTATTGTACCTGCTTATCTGCACTAAAGATAATACAGAGTAATATGATGCATTTCACTGACATTCTCCTGGGCTGGTTAGCATATCAGTTTGCTATTCTTTTTTAAATGCTAGTCTGATTTATCTCTGAAAAGATTGCTTATGAAATTTGAGGAAATGTAGCCTTCTTGCAGTGTAAGTGCGCTTACAGGTCAGTGCTGTGAAGAGCCAGTGTTACGACTTTCACTGAGGAAAATGAATGTTTTCAACACTTTTCTCAAGGCACTGTTTATGTATCAAAATATTCCAGACTGTTTTTCACTGTGTTATAAAAACTATTCTATGAAGGCTATACCTCAAGCTCTGTATGATCATAGTCTCTTTTTATTTCCTTTTATATAATGTAGTACTTTTATATTGCTGCAGTTCAACATTAAATAGTGGATGCATTTATTTCTATCTTTTATAGCTTTTAGAATTTGACAGAGAGCTGTCAGTCTTTAAAGACAGATTGTATGAACTGGACATCTCATTTCCTCCCAGGTAAGATTCATATATAATCCATTTATTTAACTAGCTACAACATAATTGTTACTTGCACTGTCAGTAAAATGTGAATGTTCCCATATTTATTGCAGAAATTATAATGATCCCTGTTCCTTTCATGATTGTTTATTCTCCCCACATCCCCTCCATCACTAATAAACCACATGCCAGTAGTGCTCCGTAGCTCATCGTTCAGGTTCTGCTGATCCTGTCTTTTATAGCTGCTCTTAAAACAGACCTGGCAGGACTGTATGCTCAGAGATGTGGAAGGACTTTTAAGCACTGTGCCCCAGACCACCTGTTAAATCACGTTACTGCAACCATAAAGACAGTCTTTGCCTCGAGCTGTTTGATGAGTGTGAGCAGTGGCACTCAGCAGGAGTGCAGTCATCTGGGCGTGTAGAGCCTACTGCCATCACTCAGGGAAATGCAAGAGGTATCAGGAACTTAGATTCTGCTTTTTCAGTTTCAGTAAACATCATATATCTACTAAAGACTCTTAGAATAACTTGCCTGGCTTAATACACGTGCATAATTTTAGTCAGCTATATCCCTGAGGTGTTTAGGCGTGAAGGGACGACAGTTGCTATCATACAAAACCAAGCTTTTTTGCACATGGCAGTCCTGTTCAGAAGAAATCTGTGGAAGATTTGGTGCCATTTTATACATGTATGGTCCCTTTCCAAGAGTGAGGAAGTCAAATCTCACAATTGCTTTCAAGGGAAAAAAATACTGCATTCACAAAGAAAAAGCACAAAAAATAGTAGAAAAAAGGCAGATAAAACTATGCTTTTTATATACTTTTTTGTTAATAGATATAATATGTTTAAATACTGCTATTTTATGCTTCATGGACAGGTAGAAAAGTATGGTGTTTCAGCATACACTAAGGAAAAATTTGGAAAGCTTGCATTTTGTGATCATAATCTCATTACTTCTCACCAGCCAGCTGCGATACTGATTTGTATTGATCCCCTGGGACACTGGAAGTATGCACAGAGAGGTTACCACCACTCTAAATTGTCCTTATTGATTGAGTATGATAACAGTAGAGCAGCAGGGTGTGTACATCCCTGAGTGTGTCTCACTTGTCATGTATCTGGTCAGGGTAGATGAAGGTGAGGGGAAGCGATACTATTTTTATACCATACATACTCTTCTACTTCATTTCTCCAACATTAGTGCTTTCAGCCAGAGCAAGGCTTGCCAAAAATACATTGTTCCATGAATAGTTTTCAGATGCTTCGGATCACTCTGTAAGTGCTTTTCGGTGTCATGCTCCCCTCAAGCACAGATCAGAAACTAAGTGTGAGTAGTCTCTGTGTGTCTTAGTTCTACTCACTAAATTTCCTTCTTAACTAGGTAATAGTAATAATGATAAATGGTAAAAAAAAATTTATATACTGAAAGATGACATGGAAGGGATGCTAACAATGAGTTTACTCAACACAAAATTTCTTCAAACTTACACAGAAGATACTGACAGAATATGAGAATTGAATATGAGAATATTGCAAAAAATACAATACATACAAACAACAGGCTAAACTCATGCACATACAAAGAGCAAACTGGCTTTACATTAGGATGCTTTTTTCACCCATCCATCCTTGTTTCCTGTGTCATGAGGCAAGGACATCCTATTGCCCATCCCATGGTCCTTGCACAGCCACAAGCTCAGAGAGTCCTGTGTGAGTGAGGTACTGCAGACCTGGGTTCTCAGTTGTAAGAGTTACTGCAAGTCAGTGTGCTAGTTTTGTTCATGAAGCAAGCACATTGATTTCCCAGAAGAAATAATATTATTTCTTTCTCTTTTTATTGAAATAGTGACCACAATGTCCTATTAACTGCAAAACCATGTATTTTAAATAGGCAAAAAGTAATTATTTTAATATAGGACATCATCTTTTTAACTTGGAATCTTTTCACTCATGCATGGAAGAAATTAAATATGTGGCCTAAATGTCTTGCTTTTACTTCCAGTAGTTCTTCCTCCGTTTTTCCTCTTTTTTCTTTTCTGTAGCTTACGATGCTGTAGCTGCTTTTATATACTGTTTGTAAATACAAGCTTGCAATACATTTGTCATATATCCAGTCATACACTAGATTCTGTATTTTTAACTAAAGGAGGATACAATCAGTCCCGTAGATTTAAAAACCGTTTCCTTAAGCTTTTTGTTATTCTTAGCTGGAAAGTGTGCAGTGCATCCGTTTGTTCTGCAAATGCATCAAACAAAGGCTTTGTCACTGAAAGAAGGGTCAGAGAAAGTTCTGGTCACTTTCGTGTCAGGCTTAGTGGCTTAGTTAGCAAGCACTGGAATTTAAGAGGAAGTTGTAAGCAATTGTAATGATAGCCTTAAAGTAGTATTTCAGAATTTGATTTATACATGCTATTTTAATTATGGTCTATTTCATCTTTAGTGATTTCTTCTATGAATCACTCTAATCACTCTCTCCTTCCTTGATCCTTGGTGTTCTTGATGCTTGGTGTTCTGGACTTATATCATGGGCTGCACACAGTATCTTGGTTAAAACGGTGCTGAACACATCTAGTATTGCCTTTCACAGCTCTCAGAAAAGGAAAGGGCAGTTAGGACAATTTTCTCTTTCTTTCATTTGCTTCATCATTTCTGCATGCAATTAATTGATTGTAGAATGGAGTTCTACGAATCAGTAGCACAGTTGCATTTCTGTCTTACTTTGAACTTTTTCCCTCAAAAAGCATGCTGGAAATTCAGTGTACTTTTGAGATAGATAGGAAAGGTCACAGCCCTTTGAGTCACAGCAGAGTAAGTTACTTAAAAATTCATTTTTTATCAGCCTGAACTACTTATTCTCTGGACTTCATCATGAGATCTTGCTGATACACTACTGTAGCTGGCCTGGGCTTGAAGGCTTTGGTCCTTTGAGTCAGTGACATTTTTGTGGTTAACTTCAGTGGGGTCAAAATTTCCCCCTAAGCAGTTTTCTGGGTTTGTTTTCACACCGCTCCTAGAGTGGCGTCACACCATGGTCCAGTTTCTCAGGTGTAAATAGGGAAAGGTGGAAGCAGGCTGCCCTGTAAGTGACCCTGTTTTATCTTGGTGCCCTGTGTGGCACCCAGTGCAGCACAAGTTCCAGTGCCCATTGTTCATATGGGACTGTGTGCCCGGTGAAAAATACTGGGCTGGTAGGATCGAAATAAGCAAAGTCGTGATTAAAATAATTAGTAAGAAAACAGTGCCTCATGGCATCCGCATATGGCGAGTGCAGGAGAGAGAAGATGTTTTTGGAGGGCAAGTCTGGAGCCCAGCGGGGCCTGAGCAGGTGTTCCTCAAGCCCCGGGGGCACTGAAGCCTGTCCTGACGCTCACACGTGGTTGCTGTTTGGGCCACTGTGAGCAGCTCCATCACACGCTCCTGCAAAACTTTCTTCGTAGGCTGAAGAATTGTTTGTCTCTAGCTGTATTTTTCTCAGTTATGACTGTAGAAGTATTTCAGAATTTAATTTTTAATTTGAGTCTGTGGTTACAAAAAAAATGAGAGTAAACATGTTGCTGTTAAGATTTGGAAGTTTTGGTGACCTCAAAGTGCCTAAGTACTTCAGAGTACAGACTGAAAAAGTAGTCCAATCTGATTCTTGCATATTCCCAGTTTTTGTTTGAAATTATGGAAATACTTCTTCTATTTTACTATTGTGAATGGAGAGAACATTTTTGTATGTTTCTGTTTTAATTGTTATGTGTTAATATATCTGCATCATTTACAATTGATTTCTCTGTCCATTTTTCTTAATTTCAAATGAAACCGTGACAGTCATGTAGGCATTTATTCTTATACTGGTAAAAATTTTTGTAAGGAAGTCACTATACTAAGCAACTCTTAATTGCCTTAATGCATTCATAAAAAACTCATATATTCATAAGTTTTGGGGAAACTGAGGCTCTGTTTGTCTGTACAGGAGTGATAGGGAAGAGATACCACTCTTGATGTCTGGGATTTAGGGAAAATAATAAAGAAAAGGGAGAGAAACAAAATAAATGCAAACTCTCATTAAAAAAGCTCAAGATTCTTCTTACCTTTCTATTTAGGGACCTAAAATTCTGAAACTGTCAGCCCTTCTCATTACCAGTTTTTCACGATACTGAGGTAGCATTTCAATATAAGTAGTGATAGAAATGTTGACTTGTGAAGCAATTTTCTAACTATAAAATTCCATAATGAAATGATGTGTTGGAATAGCTCAGTGGAGTTTTGTTTTTCACTGTATTTATAACTATCAGTTTTATTTTGCTCTTCAAAATCCATGTGCAGTGTGCTATGTGCTTTCCTGCACTTTGTTACTTACTCTTCTCAGCTGATTGTAAACTACATCAAGCAGCCAGGGAGAGCACTTAACTCTTATCACCTGTCAGGGAAGACATCTCAGGAATCATTATGCACAGATTTTGGCAAAAAAAATAGGTCTGTGCATATTCCCAGCTGCTATATTATGTTTTTAATATCAGCTTTTATAAACTAAACATTATATAAACCTTTTCTTATTTTCTTTCTAGTCCCTGTGCTAATGGTTCCTAAAAGTAAAATTTTGATGTTGTAGGAAGTACCAGAAGTTTTAATTCTGTAGAGAGTGGACATGCTGTACTGAGTCAAGAATACTTCACAATATTTTTTGTAAACTACTGAATTCTTGCTTGTCTCCGAGCAATAATACAGATAATTCTGTAGAGTAATTGAAATACCAGGGGCCTCTTTTCCTGCGTTGCTGTATCTTCCAAGTCCAGACAGCCACTGGGGAAAGACGAATGTCTCTGAACAGCTCTTCTCAGCACTGGGTGTTCTGAAGAGAACTGCCTCCATAACAAGTTACTGCAAATCTTCCGTGCCGCGCGGTGCTCTGAGTGAGGACACACCTTGTTTAAAGCCTGTGCAGGAAGGGGTGTTCTGTTTACTGTCCATTGGGAAGGGCTGCACCTCACACTGTGACTGAATTAACACAACCTTGTGGACCTGGCTTAAATCACTAAAAGCCAGGACAGTCAATTCTATATTTTAAAAAGCTATTTTTCAAGACTTTACAAGTTCATAATTACCACTGCAGTTATTGTGTATTGAAACTTGACATGAGAGGCTGCAAAACAAGAGGTAAAACACACGCTTCACATAGGTTCACAGCAGCATCACAGAAGAGAACCTTGCAGGGCTGTTGCAGGGGGATTTTCCTGCCCCTGTAGCGTGTCTGCCTTGGGTTGCTCCTTCTGAGTACAGCCAGCGTGACATCAAAAGGACAAGTGCAGAAGTAGAGACTGCTGCCAGCCTATGGCCAGCCACCCACCTCTGTGAGGAGGAGGGAGCTTCTCTCTCAATTCTGCTCTCAGAGTTCCTTCTGCAGTTCACGGGACAAAATTTGAATAACAGCTTTAGAAGTGGAGACCTAGAGCCTTGGCAGGTGAATGAGGATTTTCAAAATTGCCATTTTGGTTCTCAAACTACTAAACAATATGCAAATGAGCATTTGCTGGATTTAACAGAAATACATTGCTATTCTTAATCATACATAATTTTTGGTGGGTATAAATAATTATTTATATAATACTTCTATGAGATTTATAGTTACAAATTGAATTTGTGTCTGTGAATGGAATGGTATTAAGGCAGAACAGCAAATTAACGTTCCTGCATATGCAAAGGAGTTTCCACAAGGTCTTGACAGACTCTGTGTTACTGCACATCAGCTTCAGGACTTTTTAGTTAACTTCGAATGTGGGAAGGATTGGAGAACCACTTCTGAGCTCTCCTACAGCCACATCTAAAAATAGCCTCTCTGCAGGCATACTTAGGGAACTCAAAACTAATCTATTGATCTTCCCCAGCGCAGTATTGTCATTTAGTTTAAGACCAAATGTCTGCCTGATCTGCTGTGAATTCTTCCTCCTGCTGTGGGTGACCATCGCGCTGAGGTGCAGAGGGAGGGGTGCTCAGGTAGTCACCCCTTAGAAACATCTAGAACAAAGCCTTGACCGAGCTCAAGGGTGCCTCCAACCCCAACTATTCCTTCATTCTGTGATTTTATAGCACTGACAGCATCTGCAGGCCTGTCAGTTATCGCCTCTCTGTTCAGCAGCCCCTAAAGCATTTTCTAAACACCTCTTCAATTCTGAGTTCCTTTTAATTCTTTAATGTATGTGCCTACAGCTCACCACCCTGTGTGCCTGTGCCCCGAGGAGCATGCCAGGGATGCAGTGAATGAACTTTCAGGGAAAAGAGTCTTATCCCACCTGGTCTGGACCCGGATCGGCTGATGCCGTGTCCACAGGGGCTCCCAGCACGTTCTGTCTAGGGTCATTGGAGCCTGCAGGGCAGTGACAGGAGGACAGCCTGGGCCAGGCATTCCTCTGGCCCTGTCCGGAGCCCACCCTTCCCTCGCAAACCCTTCCTCTGTCCTGCTGAGATATGCCAAAGGAGAGGGCAGCCTGGGAGGGAAGCCACAGTTTAACAAGAAACCATGGGCTATGTGGCAGGTCTGCTGTGTTAGGCAACCTGTAAAAAATCTTTACAATAGAGTATTTTTCAGACATTATTCACCCACTCCTATATTCCTATATTTTGAGGCTTTTTACTTTTTATAGTGAATATTCATGTTTTCATCTTGTTACCCTCTGTGATCCAGTGTAGCCCATAGCAACCCAAGCCACTGGAGACTAAATACAATTTCAAATTTTAAACTCTGTAAGCTCTGTCACTCACAGGCTGAACAGTCTGGCCATGAGCAAACAGCCCAGTGTGAGGCTGCAAAGGGCTTCATGGTAGTCAACAATCCCTGCAAAAAGCAGGAGGTGTGAAAAAAGAAGTAAAGACATTGTGGTCTGTCAGTATACCGGTGGGCAATTGTTACCTTTATCACTGCTCTCCATTAATTATTATAATTATTCTTGTAGCTGTTGTATAGCAAAGATAGGAGCTGACTTTAGCAAGAGTTCACACCCACATACAAGGTTTGCTCTCAGATAAGGCTGCATGCACAGCGATCTCATGTATTAATCATTCTCTTAAAGTGACCTATTCTTGTTTGTAGTTGAATTAGGCTGTCATGTAATTTACTGGTTGGACATATGTTTGTGTCTTACATACTCTCTGTATGTATGATACTTTTCCCAAGCAGACCCTCTGCACTGGCAGTGTCTTGGCTTTTGACGCCTCTCAGCATGAGACGGGTTGAATCTCATTTACTCTCAAAGAGTGTTCCTCCTTTGGAATTCTCTCTAGCACTGGTTCATTATTCTGCAAAAATCTTATTTAGCCTATAAAATATTTTTTCTCTACCTTGTATTTTGTCCCGTGACCCTTCTCTATTCTAGAAGGTTGCACAATGACATGCATTTTTTTGGTCTGATTTGCACTGAGCCAGCCTGCTCTGCATGAAGCAAAGCCCAGAGCGCTCCCTTGTTCCTTCCCTTCTGCAGAGACCATTCGGAGCAGAACCTCTGGGTGCCATTGCACAGAGCCCCGAGGTCACCCTTGGGTGTGAAATGGAAGGACAAGATGATGGTTTAGGTGTCAACAGGCTGCCCTTCCCTTCCAGTGTTCTCACTGCCTCTCTGCATGTTCTCAGATCATACGGACTGCCTGCTGCCAGGGCAGGGCAGCACTCCTGAAGCAAATGAGATTCTCATTTCCTAGAACATTTCCTCAGTAATGCTGCTGGGTCCTGTTGTCTCACAAAAGGGTAGTTAGGCATTCCGATTAAAAAGCCCTAGGTTATTTTTATGCTTGCATTATCAGTTACTTTTATAACATGATTTTCTTTTTGCCAAATAAGAAGTATTTTCCACTGAACAGAAATACTTCAGACTCACTCATGCACTGTAAAACATCTTCCAGCTATTTGTGAGGTATCTGAAATCACCCATGGATCTCTCAGCCCCTGAGGAACAAATTCCCACATGACATGATGCAGTTGTCTGGGTGCTTCCAGCATCTAAGGCTGAAGCACAGAAACAACTTCCCAGCTGGAAGCAGAGAAACAGCTGTCATTTCCTCCAAAACAGTTAGAATTTAATCATTACAATGGTTTTTCAGACAGATCTTACCTCCATGTTTCTCCTCACATTAAACCAGTGCCGCTCTCACGCATTCTCAATTTGCAAATTGAAATAAGGTGTTTCTTCATTTTGTGAGGAACTGGAGAGCATTACCCAAGTAGGCAGTTCTGTTTGATTTAAGGAATTGTGGCAAAGGGGAAAAGAAAGGAAAACCAATGAAGTAAAAAAGTTTCAAAGAATTACTCTACACCATGTGTAAGGTAAGGACTACAGACCATGCTGCAAGCAGAAAATAAAGCGTGTCCTAAAGAGCTTATGATCTTTGCTGCCATGCAGGCTGTCTGTTGAATTCCTGTCTGAACGTACTGCTGAAAAGCCCAGTAGTTTGGAGCCTGAACCCTGACCCACGTCTTGCCTCAGGTTCCCTGTTATTTTTTTGCCAATATGAGACTTTGTCAATTTTAGCCCCAGAGTAATATACTTTTGAGAAGTACAGGTAGGCATATTCCCAGAAAAGACATTGAGCTTGATCACAGTCATATACAGTAAAATCAGGCTGTTCTGGTGCAACAAGTCAGCGCTGGGTCCTTCCCAACAAGCCAACCTTACTCACAATTCCATTTATCCACTTGTAATAGTAGCAGTTTTGCATACATTGGGTGGGGTACAGCATTACTGCTTTTAAAGCAATGGAGTGCATCACTCAGTGTTCACTTGCTGAGGCGCTGGTATTGCCGAATAATCCATTTCTGTATTGGCAAATAATCCATTTTGGCCACAGGGTGGTTTTCAGCTGTGAGAGGAGATTCTCACTATGGAGAGCATTCTAGGTGAAGGTTCTTCACAGAAGGTGAAGGGCTGCATTATGCTCTCTGGAAAAAGAAAGAGGCTATGGGTTTGGGTTTTTTTTAACTGAAAAAGGTCCAGAGTGACACTGGTGATCCAGGAATGCTCACTCTGAAGCATATTACAGACCAGTATTTTCCAAAGAAGAGTGTTAAGCCAAAAAGCAGTATGCCCAGCAGTATGCCCATCTATAAAAAAGATTCTGATAAAAACACCATGTCATTAACCCTCCTGTTTTGTGTTGTGCCCAGAGTCAGGGCTCGAGTCCTGTTTATCCATCCTGCCCTTTGCTGCTGGTTTGCCCGGGTGACCCCCCCACCCCCGTCCCCGTCCCATTGTCACCTTTGACTCCTATTGTTGGTACTATCACCATGGTGTTAGTGTAGCCTGTGCAAGTAGCAGCTGTTTAACACATTGCTCTATAACTACTGTGTTTGCAGGGCTCTGTTTGCCCTCCTGATTTGGCTGAAGTGAGACACATATCGTGGCCAGTTGGCTCGCAGAGCATCACCACGGCTTATTAGTGTTTTGGTACCTATGAAGCAGATAATCTAATTCAAACAGGAATGTGTCTTACTGTTTAGCTTAGATCTGCTGCCTGAGATGAGCATATGAAGATAAATTACATGGGGTCATTTGTTAGGCAGAGATCTAGGGAGTCCAACTCACCCTTTCAGGTTCAGGGAAATAAAAAATGGTAGTTCAATTTTGAGGAAGAAACTAACACTCTGGTAGCTGACAAAAGTTAGATGTCACCCTTTGATTGGTTGAATGGCATTTTGTTGAAATCACACTCGTGTACCAGCTCACACTAATGCTGACTGTAAATTAAAAATATCAAAATATTTTTATCTGTGACCTTAAAACTTTCAGAGCACCCAAAGGTTGTATTAGCAGTCCACGTTCACCATCCTTTCTTCAGGTAAAAGTATCTTAGACAATCTGAGAGCATGTCAGAGCTGAAGGTAAATGGATCCAATGGATCTCACAAAATACAAAAGTAGTGAATAATTTTCTGGTGAAGAGTGGTTGGGATTTTTCCCCTTTTGAAGTTCTCTGTCAATGTCATATGTAAATAGAAAGACCTAAAAGTGAGAAAAGGTTTAGTAAATGTGAGTATTCATACCTAAGTTCAAAAATAAAATTAACCAGATCAAAACTGTATTTCAGCTCTTCCCATAAAGAGCTCAGTTTTCGTGGATGCTTTATAGTTCTATCCCATCTCAAATACTTTGTATTAGGAAAAAACCAGTAATATAAAATGTTTTCAATTGACAGATTGAAACAATTGACAGATGAGCGAGCACAAGGAGTTTTTGGACAGTAGGCATTTCCACTCCCTGAAACATGATAAAGTTTGCTAAATTATCTGCATTTGAACCTAGATGTAGGCTGCACAGTTGGTCATAATGACCTTTACTGGACTAAAAAAGATCAAATAGCTGAATTTTCCCCACTGTTGCCTAGTGAGTGCTGCCACACTTCCTACAGCAGCACTGGCAGTGCATTGTCTGTAGAAGGCAGAGTCACCAGAGCAGCACCGGAGTGTGTTCAGAGCACATCTGCTCTGTGCGCCCTGCACTCTCTGTCCTCTCTGTCCGCTCTGTCCGCTCTGTCCTTTCTGTCCACTCTGCGCTCTGCGTGCTCTGTCCGCTGTGTCCTACCTGTCCTGTCTGTCCGCTCAGTCCTACCTGTCCTGTCTGTCCACTCTGTCCTCTCTATCCGCTCTGTCTGCTCTGTCCGCTCTATCTGCTCTCTCCTCTCTGTCCTCTCTGCCCGCTCTGTCCGCTCTATCCGCTCTGTCCATTCTGTCCACTCTATCTGCTCTGTCCACTCTGTCCTCTCTGCCCGCTCTATCCGCTCTGTCCACTCTGTCCTCTCTGCCCGCTCTGTCCCCTCTGTCCGCTCTGTGCGGAGTGAGCTGGAGCAAACTGCCTGTGGCAGCTACAGGTAAGACGCCTCCAGAGGCAATGAATTGTTTCCTGTTAGAAAGTACATTTCAGCCATGTCACTAACAGATTTTATCCATTCTCACACAAGAGAAGAGTTCATTAGGAGCATTTTTCCTAACTGGAAATGCCAGTTTAGGAGGCATTTATATACACAGCATTGTTGGCTTGTGTTTTGAGTTAAGGCACTGCTGACAGGATGGTTTATGATGTCGGACAACTTTTCACCGTGCAGTAAGCATTTTTGTAAAGGTGTCTAATCATCTCTGACAATGCCTGTCAACAGTAGTAGTGCTCTGATATTACTGACCCTCTTAATGGTTTATTTTCCCCAAACAATTGCCAAGTAGTTCTCATTCTTATTGACTGTGACAACAGTAGTTCATTGGATGGCCTGCTCCTTATTAACAGAGTAGGTTAGCAATTCATCAAAGCTTTTGGTTAAATTTCAACAGTATTGAACATTATATTAGTGATGTTGCTGGAAGTTTTATTCAGAAAACCCACCTAACAGTAATCCTGATTAAATAAGTGTAACTGAAACAAAAGTTCGTGAAATAGGGTGGTAAAGCAGCTAGAAGCTGCATCTTGAGAAAAAGTAAATCCTAAACAACTGGAGATAAATTTTGCAACCTTTTCACATGGATGCTCCGGAGCTGCCTGTCTGCGCGTCATCCAGGGACATGCACAGTCCAAGTGTATTTTGTATAATTCTGCTGGCTGGCATACACAGAGAATAACAGTCTCTTTTTGCTATTAATTACCCTGCTGACATGAGTGGTTAAAGTCCTAAATTCCAACTTTGCCACTGTTTTAAATAGGGCATAAAATTTGTTCTACAGGGAATTCCCCATTTCCCCATTGTATTTTTAAATAGATGTAATACAGTGTGTGTAAAAAAGTCTATAACTCTACAGAATACGAAGGAAGCATGTACAGCCTTACCTTACCTCTAGCACCGGTTTGTGTTAGCATTATGTCTATTTATCATTTATGTTTCAGTGGTACCTAGAGGCCTTTATCTGTTATGTCATAATTTTTACATGAGCGCTCCCTATTCTTTCTCAAGATCACTGTTTTCTGTGCATTACACAAGGTAGATTGTGATTGAAGCAGAATGCTAATGAAAGGAATAAATAATACATTCTTTCCTGTCTAATTATGAGACAGGGAGAGCTCGTTTTCCCTTTTTCTCTGCCACAGTCATCGTCCTGGTGGTCAAGACTAATGATGGAAGCAAGAAGGATGGCACAATACTTCCCCACTGTGAGATTGATACTGGAATTTTTAACTCTTGATATTTTGGTATAGAGTCCTTAAATTTCTTTTTATCAGACTTGCAGTTGTTTTTATCAAACCTGTAATTATTTCTACAATTCACAAATCAGAAGATCTGTTGACTAGAATTACTAAGTAAGATTTGAATTAAGAACTGGGAGTTCCTTACTTGCCTGGAGTGAATGTGTTAAAAGAGGCTGGAGATGTCAGCAAAACAAATCTAATTTAATGCACTTGATCATAGACAGTCTTATTCCTAATGTCTTTTGGAAGATGAGTATTACAAGAAGAGTTCTACTTTTTGCATGCACACAAGCTTAAATTTACAGTAATTTTTAAGAGACTCTTTATGCCTAATGGCAAAGAAGCAGTCAAGAAGTTGAAAGGTTGGAAAAGAGGTTGAAAGGAAGGAAAAGAGAAGGGAAATCATGAAGCCAGCTTAGAACAAAAAGTGAACAGTCAAGCAGAAGCGTGTATCGGCACACTCGTGTCATGGTTCCCCACTGAAGCAAGTGGAAGTATTTTCCAGTTTCCTGAGTCCCATCACGGATCTGTGCTCTCCGGGCAGTGCTATGTGCAAGAAGCAGGACGAGCGTTGTGCCTTTCCGCGCTGCTCTCCCGCAGCCGGCGCGGTGCCCGCTGGGCGCTCGGCAGCCCCCAGCCACGGCAGGCGCGTGCTGGCCCGAGCGCAGGAGCACCCAGGGGCTGCCTCCTGGGGACAAGCTCGGGGTCTCGGTCTGAAACCAACTGCTGCATCAGCGGCTAGGTCTGAGGCTTTGGGCATTTTCCCTGAGTCTTTGGTTCTCCAACATCTTTCTATTATGGCTGCATCAGAATCATCAGCCTTCCTGAAATGCCTATGCATCTGTGGGCTCCTCCTTCCATTGCTGCTCTTGACTGGGTTTAAATCCCATCAGCTGGTGGGAAGACATCCAAAGGAAGTAACATTATGTAAGACACCACAGTATCCTTGGGGACAAGACCCTTAAAAACACTCCAAACAAGCAAAAGCTTCAGAGTTCACATGCAGATAATTCGTTTTGGGAAGCAGTCACACTATTTTCATGCCACTGTTCACTTAGCTATGGAACAGGATGATGGAGACAACTTCTAGGGTGTATGGTATTTGAAAAGTTTTGTTCTGGAATAGTATACATTCAGCAGCATGTTTGACAAAAACTTCTTCAGTGACAGTTGTATTCCTGAAACCTCTAATAGAGCTTTTATTTGCAAAAATCTATTTTAAGATCAGTGGCATTTAATAAACTAATATATCCCTACAACCCAAAAAGTCAAAAAAGAAAGAATCCCTCATGGGAATTTTGAGTCATATTTAGCTATGATCACTATTTGAACCCATCTACAGAAGAATTTTGCTTATCCCAAAGTGTTTGTGACCCCTCTAGAGCATGAAGGAGGAGAGTAAATAGTTTTCCCAATTTTAAGGGCATGTATCTTGTTAGGACTTTTTATTATGTTGGTTTCAGCATTTCACTGGGAGTGGGACTTCCACACGCCAGAGGAGATGGAGGGAGGGAGCTTTATTCATTGGAGTGCAGTGAGACAGAACGCTCCATGCTTCTTGCTTCCTTCGAAGGATTCTGCCTTATAAAAAGAAGAGCTTGCTTCACTTTATTATGTTAAATTATTACCTACAGGTCATTTTGTCTGGATAATTTTGCAGCATTTATTTTCGTATCTGTCCCAGCCATTAGAAATCTGATTTGTCAAAGATACTTGTAAACTACAGTAACTTTTTGACTGGGTGATCAGTGCTAAGGACCTTGAAAAATTGGGAGAAGTTTTCACCCTGTGAAAACATTAAGATAAATAAAGTAAATTGATAAATACCATTTCATAGAATATAGGCTCTAAGATTTAATGCTCTAACACATAACAGTAACAGATCATTCCAGGTATGGAACATCATATTTCAAAAGCCATACAGTTAATGCTGTAAAAGGAAGGATTATATGAAATGTGATTGATTCTTATACCTTTATGTCATAAAAAGTAGCTTCAGTTATGTGGGATTCTGGAGTAAGTAAAGAGGTTACAAGAAAAAGTCAACCCTTAAGTTGCACACAAAGAGCTTCTACTACCAATATAGTATTACATCATCAAAATATTTCACAGACACTCAGAAATAAGCTGTACTTCTGTATGTCAGTGAAGCAGCAAATTGAATTCTCATAATATGTTTTGAAAATGAGTCTTGTTAGGTTTGATGAGGTGGAAAACGTACTGAGCTCACTGGTTTGTTCCAATACATTCAGTACGCTTTTCTTGGATGTTTGCCATGGCTAATCTTTTTAATGGCAGTGTGGCTTGTAAACCCGTTTGGTAGAGAGCTGTATGTCTCCGTTTCAGAGTATCACACCAAGCAGGATGGTAAATAAGTTTCTCTTCAAGCATGCAAACCCTTTTTTTTACAATACCAGAAATTTTATTTTAACAGACATATCAGAAAAACCTCAGTATTTCCTTTATGAATTCAGTGAGGAGCAGAATAAAATGCAGATGTTGTTTCAAATACACTCACACATACATATACAGATGTTTGGGGTTTTAAGAGTTTTATCAAGAGCAGACTTCAATTAATTCAGCCCAATATTCAAGAAATTGAGCCTGTCACAAACCCTCTGGATTTCTCCAAAACCCCTTCTTAGCTACTCCCACATGCCATTTTGGAAATGGTCTAAGAAAACAGTGGGCCATACAGTATGATGAGCCATCATCGAATGCAAAGTTCTGTCTTAGTAAACTGATAAGAAGATTTGGATGAGACATGAAAAATTCTGGCCTCAGCTTGTTGAGGTTGAGCCAGAGGTTGCCCTTCAGGTGCTTCAGATGATCTCAGCCCATGGGCTTACACAGGTGTGTTACCTCTAGTTATATTCTGTAGATTAAAATAAACACTTTCTGTTGCCCTTTAAAGTTAAGTTGGAATGCACTGGAGATGTCATAGCATGTTTATGATGGCCCCAGAGTGTAACTACCATTTAATCTTCTTCTAGTCAAGATGTCTTTACAAAATAATACGCTTTCTCTTAACACAATTTCATAGGTACGGGATCTTATGTAGTCAGCATCACTTTCTTTAAACCACATTCCTGGTTCCTTGGTTCTGAAGAAAACCTCTACAAAGCCTGCTGTCTTGTCCTGTCTTCCCTTCTGTCACCCTTAAAAAATCAATACAGGAGAGGTTTGTGTACAGATGCAGTGATCCTAGCACTCTGAATTCTATTTTCTGTTAAATTATTCCTGGATAACTCCCCTTGAGAGAATCCTGCAAAGAAATCGCACAAGATAAACTCTTTTTCCCTAGGTTTCATTTTTCAACTTCTGCATGTATATTTTCCATAGTCTCGTCTGCTTTCAAGTTGTTGTTGAACTGATTTTCGTGCTTCCACACAGATAAACAGTTTGGTGTCTTTAAACACTCTCACATGCAAAAGCACAAGGTAGGAGGTGAGAGTTTTAAAACCATGTGTGTCTTAACTTGTTAACCCTACAGTAGAGTTGTAGATCTGAGAAGAGACATAGAGAAAGAGCACATGAAAAGGAAAGAGGGAGGAGAAAATAAAGATAAACATGTACAAGTGTCTGGAAGAGCTGCTTTTTGACAGTGAAATTTTGTGAGTAGTATGGCCCTTTGAGCCAGAGGTTTCAGGCTGCTTTGACAAGAGTCATTGATGGTTGTGGTTGGGATTTGTTTGCAGTTATCCCTACAGCGAGGACTCTAGCCAGGGAAGGCAGTACATGAACACGAGATGTCCAGCCTGGTGCGACAGAATCCTGATGTCCCACTCAGCCAAGGAGCTCATTCTGAAAGTAAGTACAGACCTGCAGCCCCCCGATGCCTCCGCACTGCATTTATCTGCACCAAAGGCAGGTAGGGCTGAAAGACTCAGTCCTTGAGTTTGCCTGTAGCCAACACTTGCCAAGCTGGAGACAGCACACCATGGTAGTAAATGGAGGGGTGTGTCTCCAGCCCTTTGCACCCAAGAAGGGGGATTTGTCCCCATAAACCCACTGACAGTGACTAAAAGACGAGCTTTCACAAGCACTTCTTTTGGTATCTGAGCTGCCAATGATGACTGGCTGTCTTCTGGCCTCTGCCTCTTCTGTGTGGGGATGCTCAGCAATGGGAAACTGCTTGCTTTAAAGAGAGTAACAGAAAATAAAAAGCGCCTATAAAAAGTCCCCATTAGCCCACCAGTCCAGTCCACCCTACAGTAACATAAGCAGCAGCATTGCCCCTACCAAGGATTCAGCAGGGATGCAGACAGGAGCAGGTACAAGTGGCTGCTGGCTGAGGAGTCACACAATTGAGAGAAAAACCTGAACAGCAACAGCTGGACGCACCTGAGTTACTAGAGTGGTAGATTTCCTAAGGTACTCCCAAGAATATGTCAAGTCTTACACAGGCCAAATCTGTCGCTGTCCCCTGAATGAGGATAGTCTCCAGCAGTCAAGCTCCTAACTTCGGTACACCAGTTAGGTGCCTAAATGTAGACATTCCATTAGAGCTTTAAAGATAAGTTTGTGCAACATTTTTAGAACATACAATTCCTCTTGGGATTTTAGTGTTTATTGCTAGGGTTAGAGTTAGTTGGTGATGCTCTATCCAAGGTTAAATTATCTAAATATGGTTCAGCAGCCTTCCGGTTTTCTTTTCTGTCATTTGCTCTCTCCTTCTTGTTGTGCTCTGCCCTCCTCCTTTTCTTGGAAGCACTGGACCAGGTCAGCTGGTTACCTGTGCCAGCTTCCACTGCCTCTGTTTCCGTGTGCCTGCTCATGGCACCTAGACCCCCGTCCTGCTGACGCTGGTTATCAGCTGCTCTAAAGGGCCAAGAACAGATCAGGAAGTGGGGGTGTGATACAAGATCTCTCCCACTTCTCTCTGTTCTGAGCTGGCCGGCTCGCAGTGGCCATGGGAGGCTGCATAAATGGATGTGCTGCAGTGAGGTTGTCTTGCTGACCAGACTGTATGACTCTTAACAGACTTACTGAACCCAAAATTGCCAAAAGTCACGTGTCTCTCTTTGTGTTCCTGTATAATTAATACAGTTTAGTGGGAGTGAATTACAGAAAATAATCTTCCAAGTAAATCAATGTTCTATAGCTTCATGGCTTTTTTTTTTCCAGTTTAAATTAATTACACCCTTGAAACTTGCTCTCCTGAAGTTTATAACCTTCTTTTTCTCTCTCATCGGGGTTATTTATCTCGTGATTAGACTGTTTGCTTTGCAGTATATAACTCACTGAAAGGCTGGGAACGTGTTTTCCACAGCTACTCGAATTTCAAGTCAATGCACTTCCTCACATGTTTTAATGTGTAAAAAGTGTCTGCATGACATCATGAAATTTCACCCAGAATTTTAGACAAAAAAATTGTAGACAATACTGCAGTATTCAGTAAAAAAAAATGTGAAGCCTAAGGGCAATACAGGCTTTAAAATCAAATAGTAATGTCAAAATCAGTGTTATTTGTATTTCTTATGCAAAAATGTCATGTGAAAAAGTGAGGCTTTACCCAAAATGTTACTGATAGTACTTGGAGACCATGAAATTCCTAAAGAACAAAGGACTAAAACCATGAAAAGAGTGGCCAATGAGGGAAGACTTTTTTTTAAAGCTATGAATAAGGAGATAGAAGTGTACACAAAAGCTTGAAGAGTGTAAACAGTACAGAGGGAAAGGAATTCTTTCTGATTATCTAGAGGGCTATAACTTGGATATAATGGGAGAAAATCAAACAAGGGAAAACAAAGTTAGAGCACTGAAGAAGTTTGTAGCTGTGAGGTCAGTTACAATTCCCAGTCTCCGAGTAACAGAAACCCCATCAGCTGCATCGTTCAAAGCTCACCTTTAAAAGTGCACATAACTCTGACTCTGGAGCTTTGCATTTGCAAATTGTGATCAGGCAGTTTGGGACATCTCCAGAAGTGCATATGCAAAGTGACAGGTGTTGATGAGGCCAGACTGGGCTTTAACTCGGTAAGTCTGTACCAACATAGGAGTTAGCTTATCCAGCCCAAAGCTAAACGGGATTCTGGCCCATAAAACCTAATGAAAATAGTCATTAGAAAAGAATGCTGAACTGATAGAGGAAAGGGCAAAATGACCCTACAGGTTTCTGTGGTTCCTACTCAAGAAGCAGTGTTGGCCTGGACTGAGAATGTACTCCAGAGACCTATACTTTGAAACTTTGAAAGGAACTCTGAAGAAAGTAAAAGCAAATTTTAATTAACTGATTACACTGTAACAAATCCTTAAAATATAAATGCGTATGAATTTTTAAAGAATTTTTTCAGTCGTATCTATTGAATATTCTTATGCAGATAATTATTTTGCTGTATTAATTTTTCATATAGGTAATTAAAGTGTTTCTTTTTCTGCCTAAGCAATTATATATCTTATTTCAAACAAAAATTGTAGTAAATCTACATTTAAATCCTAGGTAAAGAAAAGATAGGGTGCACAAATTGCCACTGTACAGTGTGTTCAGCTACACAGTAGGCATTACAGATTGTACTGACATGGGGCTGTAAACAGCTTTCATGCAACATCATCTATCATGCCATGGTCGGTTACCTCACCATCATGTTATTTTATGCTTCCTGAGCCCTAAACCACCAAAGGTTGCCCACTGCTCAGGAGCTGCGCTGATGCCTGATCGCATGAAGTAATGAATGCTCAGCCAAGTGTATATTGTTTCTGCTTGTGCACTGCTGTAATTTGTTTATCTGTCTAAAGATTATGCAGTTGAAAATCCACAATTTTATGCTGCCTTTGTAAATTATCAAGTCGCTTTTGATGAATGTATCCCCACTTCCGATGCTGGTGGCATTATGATCTTGAAATATTGGAAAGTGCTCATGCATACAATGCAGAAGGTTATGTTTTTATATTTTTGGCAGACAACCGTGCTGTAAAGTAAATCTGACCTTAAGCTTCCTTACTGCACTAAAGATAATTCAGTTTTAACTTTATAGTCCTAAATGCTACTGTTTATATAAAGTTATTGCCCAGTCAAACTTGACTGATTACAGATGAGAAAGTCTTGACTGTTTCATACAAAATAAATTAGTATCGCCAACTAGTTTAAAGCACATCTACGATTGCGTTAGAGACTGGAGAGTGTGCGGATTACAGATTTAATTATCTTATAGAAATTGTTTAGCACAATAAGAAATCGTTTTGTATGGCAATGTATTTGTATTTATTCCTGAAGTACTGTGCTAAAGAATCAAAGTAGCTCCTCCAAATCACGTTTATTGCAAACGGCAGAAAGATGAGTACATTTTATTATTCATTAAGATAAAAATGCTAAAGAAGTCGGTGTATAAGGGTAAAGTTCAGCATGGAACAAAACAAAAGCAGGTCGTAATGGAGACTGGAGGAATGTCATCTGTCATTTGCTGCTTTTCTTAAAATCACTGAATGCTTTTTTTCAGATGAAGAAATTTATCTCAGAGAAATGGTTAAAGATTATACTCATAACCTGAAAATGATCATTCATCTCTCTGAACATTTAAAATCCCCTATATGATGAAATCAAATGCTGTTATAAGGCAACATGGATTGCATTTAATTCAAAGAACATTTATCTCCCCTAATTCAATAAAAATTGTGTTCTTCTTAAAAAAGGACTGGCTAAATGTGCTTGCTGCATTTTGCAGCAGAAGCCTGGAATGCAGCTACAACGAGTCACTCATTTCATTTAGCGCAGCCGTAGCCACGAATATTTCACAAGGTCCCATCAGCAGGGAGGAGGCATAGAGATCTCAGGGGGTTTTTTATGCAGGCAAACTGCACGAATTACTGCAACCAGTATGGGGCATAAAAGTTTGTTTTACACAGTCTTTCTCTGGAGAAGCCAAGCAAAGATCATCAAAGGTGTTAATATCACCTCATTCAGAAACTGGTTTCACCTATTTGCACAGTATTTCCAGTATTTCTTTCTGTGTGTGTAATCTGGAGAATTCTTGGACTGACTAGTGTTTTGTTTTGTTTTGTTTTGTTTTGTTTTGTTTTGTTTTGTTTTCTTTAAACTAGTCAGAAAACGATGAGAAGATAGTAATATATGACCACATTGGGCCAAATGTCTGCATGGGGGATCACAAGGTAATTAAATTAAACATTTTAGTCTTTTATCTTTTAAGTTTTTTATTAAGAAGGAGAATGTATGTTCTAGGTTCTATTAATTGTAGGTCAGCTATATCTCTGCCCTATTTTTAAGTAACACCTTGAAAATGTTTCAAAGTTGAATTCAGCTGCAGTCAGTCTGTATATCAGAATAGCTGTTTGTATGAAATCAAAGAACAGGACAACAGGTGCTAGAATGAAAGCAGGATACAGTGCCAGTGAAGAGGAGCAGCCATGAGTACACTTAAAATTCTTCTAAGTGATTTCATTGGGTTATCAACTATGCTTTCAAAGCATAGCTTCAACTAGGTTGATGCATAGGTTCTTATTAGTAAAAGAACATATTGGCAATTCCGTGTTCAAACAACAAGTGATAGAAAGAATATAGAAAAAGGATAAAGAATTACATAAATACCAGTTGTTGAAATTAATAAAATACCTGGATTTTACAAACAGTCTTCTTTCTGAAGATACCAGACGGAAACCTAAGTTAGAACTACAATAAAACAGAGTATTTGCTTTCTTTGGAAGAAGCCAATTGAGGAGTAGGAGGTAACCTCTGAAAGCCTGTCTAAAAACAGCACTGAGGCTCTTGAATGATAATTCAGAGAGGAATAGTGGGTAATTGTTTGCGTGGATGCATGTGTACACTCAAATCCGAACTCAGAAATACATACCCCCATTTAATTCCATAGTCAGAGTTCTTGTGAGACAGAGAATTGTTTTCTAAGGAAAAATGCACTTAAGGCATTTGGTCCAGCATCGTCCAAGGTTTTAAAATAGAGCAACTTACAAACTTATCCAGTAAACAAAAAGCTCTGAGTCAGCCAGTTCAGAAACAGCAATTTTTGTTTCCTTCATCACCAAAGTGGTGCAGCACTGTGACAAAAGGGAGATGTGTATGGCACCTAAACCTCTTCCCACAGAAATCTGTAGAAAATTTTCCCTTAGATTTCAGTGAGAGCAGGAATCTGTGAGGACACCATGTTGTTCCCTTGTACAGTTTGTAATTAGATTAATTCAAAGACTTGTTGCAACATTTTGTTTCCAGTCATAGAGAAGTTTTTGTTATATTTACTACTGACTGTAAAGAAAAAAAAAACCCAAACGTATATTTCAAATATGTAACTTCTATTTTTCCCTAACTTGCTGCAGCCTGTGTTCCTGTCCTTTCGAATAGCTGCTGGGGCAGGTAAACCTATTGCAAATGTGCACAAGTGTTGTGTCGTGCAGTGATGTGGTGGTAAATATCATCTTTTTTCTTTACGTTTCTATTACATTTTCTACATCATTTCCCCTGTGTTTATCTTTCTTTTTAAAAAAATGCCAATTCTGCAACAGGAAAAAGATGCCTACGAAATGAGAAGATTTTCCGTGAAACCACACTGTAGCCAGGAAGGAAGGCAGCACACTGAAATCTGTAATCCTAACAGCTGTATTGATAAATTCAGTCCTGAGTGCCACATTTTTAGACTGCTGATCGTACACTATGCTTCAGCATCTGGACTCTGTTCAAGAGAAGCCTCACATACCTCACTGTCTTGTATGTTCATGTGACATCAAGTAGAAATGTGGAATTATTTTTTATATATATGTCACAGTTCTGTTGCCAAAACTCTAAATAGACAGCAGAGATGTTATGTATTCTAGATTTCACAACTTTCAACTTTTAATAAGTGTTTGTCAATGTGGAAAAGCTATGTCAGCATATTATAAACTTTTAAAGGTATCATACCCATTATATATCTTTACCACTTTGGGATTTTGTACATTGGATTGTATAGATAGAGATATTGATGGTTTTAAATGGTATTTTCTTTTTGACCAAGACATATGGTTTGTGTTTTAGTTTTAGTATTTTGGTTTTCATTTTTTAAATTTTTTTTCTCATTTTATTTACTATACTGCCATGTTACATGGTTTTTGAATCACACAGCAGCTGCTTTCTATACATACATATATATGTGTGTGTATATATATATGTATGTATGTGTATATATACACAGATATATAAATAATTTATAAACCTGACCAAAACTTATGCTAAATATACTTTCAAATATGAATGCTTGAGAGTGCCATATCAGCAGTAAGTGTTGGAGTCTTAGCAGGTCTAGTTAAGTGTACATCAACAACCAACATTTATATGATAAATAATATATAGCAGTGCCATCCTGAATACAGATATATAGCATACTATATAGCACATATATTAGCAGTTTCACTTTGTTACTCCTATAATCTCTTATTTCTATGTAATATTAAGGATTGAATGTGAAGTTCTTAGCTAGGTTTGGGTGTAACTTTCCAGAATTTTGTAAACTGTTTTTGTCTGTCTTTTGTTACTGTTTTATGGTGCCATATTCTATATTGAAACAATAACAACACGGGAGAAGAAAATAATAGTCTGCTTCAAGTAGCAACTGTATTGGACACAGACTGTATTTATACAGTGTTACAAAAAAAAAAAAAAAAAAACAATCATCAACCCAACTGTAAATTTTCCTGGTTAGTAGCTGAGTGCAGCCTACAATATAGTCTTGTTACAGATATTTTCCTCCCACCACTAAATACAGCATTAAAAGGTGATTAGGGAGTCTGTTGATGAAACACAAATGTATGTTTTATTGATTTAATTTAGAACACTACAGAGTTCATGGACTGCGCGATGGCATTAGATTGATGCTTGATTTTGGTATAAATCACTACCAATGGAAATGATTTGATGTCCGCTTGCAGAGTTTTCTCAACAGTACAACCCAGTTTATAGCAAGTATTGTTGTCCAAAGGGTGTCTGCAGCTCTGTATTGTTACTGTGCCATATTGCATTATAACCACACAGTAATTCTATTTAAGCGAACTCAACTCATGATAACTCTGAAGGCCTTTAGAAATGAGTACTCTGGTTCTCAAGCAATAAAACTAATCATGGTGAACATGGCTGTGTCTGCCCCTTTAATTTGGGCATTAGGGATTACAGGGAAATTGTTAAATTGTCACATTTCTTACTGAGATACCTTTTAATCTCCTGCCAATTAACAAGTGTATTTTTCACATGAAAACCTCTATGATAGGACGCAGTTCTGGTGTTAATCAAAACACAATACAAACCAAGGAAGAGGCACTGAGGAGCTGGTATGGGAGTGTTGCTGTAAGGAAGGTGATGGCAGCTTTACTAGCTGTTCACAAGATGCCAGTCCTCAGCAGGTCAGTAAATGTACCACCATAAACTCCTTCGTGATTATCGCAAGTTTCAGAAGAAACCTCTCTAGCCTTTTCCAGCAGGGACCAAAGCCTCGAGTACAGATGAACTCGCTGTAGCCTCCAGCCGCGGGCCGTCCGGGGCCCGAACTTCCCCGGGGGTGCAGGGTGCACCGGTGGCCTGCCGGGGTGAGCTGCTGACAATGCCCTGAACCGAACCTCCAGAAATTCATAAAATGCAACTTTCGCATTTAAACAGCCGCGGAGGCGAATCCGGGGACACAGGCTGAGCCGAGCCGGGCCGATCCCAGCGAACACCCCGCCGCAGCCCTGGGACAACCGAGGAGCGACAGGCTCTGGCCCAGGATGGGGACGGGTCCTGTCAGTTCCCCCCTCTGCCTGGGGCCGTGTCTCCGGGCTGCTTCGGAGCCCCCTTCTCCCGTAACGTCCCCTCCGAGCTCATTTCATTTAAGAACTGTGGGAAGGGGCAGGTGGGTTAGCCTCGAGCGCAGGTGTTTTTATCCAGCCATTTCCCCTCAGGAGCCCGAACACTGGGCGTGCGCAGCGTGCTCACAGCCGGACGACGACTGGACCCTAAACCCGATTTATTCCCTCTGTAACCGCAGCATAACTGGGCGCGGCCCCGTTCAGTGAGTAGGGACCTGCGGGACTCCCCGCTCCTCCCCGAAACGCGGAGCTGCCCGGGCAGGAGCGAAGGGAAATCAGTCACAGTGAGCGGGGGCACCGGGACCCAGGGCGGGTTCCAGGGGGAGAGGTCCCGGCCCTTTTCTGCAGTAGAACCGCGCCGACACGCACCCATGTCGTGCCACGACATACGCGGAATCTGCACGGTGGGCGATGGCGCCGTGCGGGCCTCGGCACCGAAAGGGCGAACAGGGGAGGCCCGGGCGCGGCCCTCCGCGGTGCGGGGAGCCAGGACGCGCCCCCTCGGCCCAGCGCTGCGGAAGGCGGATGCAGAACGAGGGGACTGCGGTGCTGGAGGCGCTGGGTCCCGCACCGGACGCTGGCTGCTAAGCTGGGGCAGCAGGACCGCCCGCGGTGCAGCCGCTGCCTTTGCTCGGGCTGCGAAGCCACAGCTGAGACACGGGGAAGAGAACCTCTCGTTCATTTAAAAAAAACAAACAAACAAACAAACGCGGGGAAAAAAAGCATCTTAACAACGCGGGCGGCTCACACCCACCCGTACTCGCGCGTGCCAAGGGGAGAAAGGCGTAGTCTCGGGCGGCTCGGAGCGCCTCGGCGGCCGCGGAACCCGGTTCGGGCACGGGTACGCCCGCAGGTGTGGGACCGAAGCACGCCCCAGGAGCCCAGCGGGAAGGCGCGGGAGGGTGGTGGAGCTCGCAGGGCGCCGCCGCGGATCTCAACAACCTTCCCCCGGGTTTTCGCAGCGGCCGGTACTCAGGCAGTGTCCCAGACCCTACCTCCCCTCTCCGGAGCAGAGTCTATCACCCGCCCGAAGCCGACAAAACGCTACGCGGGCAGTTCGGGCTACACGTTCAGCCCCGGGTCTCTCTGGCAGTCCCATAGCGCGGGTTCCCATGTGGCAGTGACGGCGGCCCCCGGCCGTGCCACAGGGGTCGGGGCTCTCCCCGCTCAGCCCGCCGGCTCCCGGACGCAGCGGCTCCTTTTCCCTTGCGGAGCAGCATCGGGCACCCTGCAGGAGCTCTGGTGTCCCCCGGCCCCTAGCACAGAAATGCGGGAAGAAACTCGCTAAAGGAGAAGGTTGTTAAATAATTTATTGATTTATACAAAGTCTTTCCAACACGTGTGGAGATATTCTAATGTAAAATCAAGTGTCCATTTTCCTCTCGTGCTTTTTTGGGGCATTGGTTTGGTTTTTTTGGTATTATTAAGCATAAAATCCAGAGGCAGGAGAAATGAAACTGCCAAAACACTGAGGGACGGAGTGAAAGAAAACTGCCATTTTTACACTAGAAATATACATCACAAAATCTGAAATTTACTATATACAAAGTGGCTGAGCTCGGACTTGGGACCCATAGAAAACGTAACAAAACCTGATTGTTAGGAGCAGGAAGCTAACAGGAAAGCTAAAGGAAAGAGCGGGAAACCTTATAGGGACACAGAACCCAAAAAGTTGAAAAAATTTCTCTGAAATTTACATCGATGAGAAAGAAAATAATTTCATAACTTATTCTGTAAAAAATAT
Organism: Callaeas wilsoni; assembly: GCA_013398955.1. Lineage (NCBI taxonomy): Eukaryota > Metazoa > Chordata > Aves > Passeriformes > Callaeidae > Callaeas > Callaeas wilsoni. The sequence goes on along the minus strand of VWPU01016465.1, from coordinate 2,376 downwards.
ATACATTTCACATACATCTTAGGCTGTACAACACACCACTTCAAACACCCAGTTACACTCACCCCTGCCGCGCTGCCCGGTGCAGCCGTCGGCCCCGCACCCTCACAACGTATCCGAGCTGGTGCTGCAGGGGCTGACGAGGGACAGATTCGTGGATTTGTGCTTTTTCAATAGCCTCGTGATTTTTTCGTCGTCTGAGTTGGGGTCCAGCGGCTTGTTGTATTCATCATCGTCCTCATTGTCCGAGCTCTCCTTCAGCTTCTCCGTCTCCGAGTCATGCTTCTTCTTTGCCGAGGCCATCTCTGCCGCATGTCTCTTCCGCCACTTGGTCCGTCTATTCTGGAACCAAACCTGGGCACCGGCACCGAGCACAGCTCAGCCACGGCCTCGGCCCCACCGCCGCGTCCGACCCCGACCGCGGTGACCCCATCCCATTCGCAACGCGAGGCTGCGGGCACTCGGAGCAGAGCCTACACCAGGCAGAGCCTCAGGCGGCTCCGGGGAAGGGGGCGCCCCGTTGGGGACACCTGCCCGGCTCTGCGGGGCTGCGCGACGGTTAAATCAGCAGCTTCCCGGAATAGTCGTTTGTTGAAAACAGAATACAATAGCCAGAAAAATAAGTATTTTTGGCTTATGGTGCACCCCAACACTCAGATGGACCTGCAGGCTTTGCTAGAAAATTTGCGGGGTTACACAAGGTAAAGTTGTGTCAGTGGACACGATCCTCGTGGAAAAGTGACCCTTTAAAAATAATTACCTGTGGGAGGCTTTTTGACGTTATTGTGATGGGGGTTTCTATTAAATATAATATATCTATTTATTTTAAATCGTTTGCAGCACAGAGAGCTCTAAGCACAAGATAGGTAGAAATTAGCCTAAAATCTATCCAATATCGAATTGTAACTTAAATTTTAACTGACTCGGAAAAAAACAAAAATCCCTGCATAATTGCGCAGTGTTCGTGGTTGCTAGTAATTACCGACATGGCAGAAAGCGGCCGCGGCAGGGAGCGGGAGAGGCGGGAGCCCGCAGGACGGACCTACCTTCACCTGGCTCTCAGTCATCCCCAAGGAGTAGGCGAGCCGGGCGCGCTCCGGTCCTGCCAAGTATTTCGTCTGTTCGAAGGTCTTCTCTAAAGCGAATATCTGCTGCCCAGAGAAAGTCGGTCGAGAGTGTTTCTTCTTGCCATCCTTGTCCAAAACCATCCCCGTCTGAGCTGGAAGCGGAGAAAGAGCTGCGTCAGGGATGAACTCTGCACTGCCCCCGGCCCATAGCCGGGCCCCGCCAGGCGCTGCAGTGCCGCTTCGGGTGTCCGCCGGCTCTAAAGTGGAGCTCGGTCTGGGACAGACCCGGGGCCGTGAGGACCGAGTGACCCGCACCGGGCCTTCCTGCCGCCCGCCCCGTCCACCACGCTCGTCCGCCAGCGGCTTGGGGCCGCCCCGGCTCTGTACCCCAGGCCACCTGCTCCCCGCGCCCTGCAAGAACCGGCCACACTTACCGGGACAGGCGAGCCGGGGATCTCTCCAGGGAGAGCCTTGCACCACTCCTGGCCAGAAAATGGGCGGCCGTCCCGGCAGCTCCGCCAGAGGCTTCGGGTAGCGGGAGACGGCAGCGGGGCTGAAGTACATCCCGGCCGAGGCCGCTAGCCCGTTGATGCGGGGCAGCCCGCCCAGCAGGTTGCTGGCACTGCCCACAGGCCGCCCCAGGATGTCGCTTATTCCGTGCGGTGTCCCCAAGGGGAGCTGCGTGTTGAGTCCGCCCAGGGCCGGCGCCTTGAAACCGGAGGGGTTCTGCAGGGCGTAGGGGAACAGGGAGGTCTTCATCTCGGCCATGTTGTGCAGCGCAGCTAGCGGTGCACTGCTAAGGACGAACGCGCTCTGGCGATTAGCATCCATCTGTCCCACCGCTAACATCTGCGGGCATCAGCGAGCGTGGGTCCTTCCCAATCGCGCCGCGGCCCCTAGGCTGGGGACCCTCACCGGGAGCGCGACCGCGGGCGGGTTGGGCTCCTCGCCGCTCGCGGGATCTCAGCGACAGCAAGTGCCGAAGTTTGCCGGGCACAGGAAAATCCCGGCGCCTGCCCGCCCGCTCCCGCGGCGCGCACCTCCAAAGCCCAGGCTGAAGAGCGGCGAGAGCCGAGCCGGGGCAGCGCGGCGAAACAACAGACCGGGAGTCCCGGGAGAAAGAGCCCCCCACCGGCGGCGAGTCCCGGCGGACTACGGGCAATGCCTTCCCCGCGCGATCCGGCGGCAAGGGAATGCAGGACCTGCAGCTCCACGCGTCGCCCCGGCCGCGTGTCCGGCGGCCGCGGGGACGCTCCGCGCCGCGCCCCGCGCGCAGATAACCGCGCGGGCACCTGCGCGCCCCGCGCCCATT
>VWPU01016463.1:0-216534 GCA_013398955.1 Callaeas wilsoni | reverse complement strand
GGGCCCTGATGCGGCTGCGGGCCCTCCGCCGCCGGGCCCCATGCACCCCAGGTGAGCGCCGCGGGGCACCGGGCGAGGCGGGCGGGACCGCGGGGGGCGAGCAGGGGAGGGGGTCCCTCCGGCGTTCGGCGCCTCCCGCGGGCCCCGAGGCTCGGCCCCGGGACGAAGGTGGGGGTTGCCTCCCTCGAGCATCGCCATCCTCAGCAGACGCCTGGGCCGGGGGGGAAATGCCCTGCCCCGCCTGGCAGTCGGAGCCCTCGGCCCCGTCCCTGCAGAGCCGTCCCTGGCCGCAGGCAGGCGTGGCAGAGTGCGTGGTGAGAAAGGTAGGCAGAAGCCGAGGTGCAAGTCGGAGACTCCGTCTGCGGCTCAGCCCTCCGGGTGGCAGGTGGTCTGCGAGGAGCTGGGAGTGGACTCGATGTTCCTTATGGGCCCCTTCCAAGCTGAGGTCTTGTGCTGTTAACTTGCGTGAGTTTGGTGGATTCGTCCGTTTCTCCTGGATGAGTGGTACCTTTCCTTACCGGAGTGGCAGCCCAAGCCCCAGCTCTCCATCAGTACTGCAGCGCTTGGGCCTGCTGCTGGCAAAGGCCATGTGGGAGGCCTGGGTCAGCCTGGAGGATGTTGTGTGTGTGGCTGCTGTGGGGGCAGCTGGCCTGGCTGGCCCTAAGAGCTGCTGGTTAGACCTGGTGGGTGGGTAGGAGAGCCGGGGTGGGCACAGCTTAGGTCAGGCAGGGCTTGCAAAGTTGTGACAAGTGTGAGTAGACCGTGTCTCCTTGGTGTCCCCATCCCCGTGGACTGTTTTGGTCTGCATATGCAGCTTGAGACCCCAAAGGACTCATATGTGCTCCAAGCCTACATGGTTTCTACCATGGCTGAGGGTTTGAGGTGTTGGGTGGTTCCTGCATGTTCCACATGGTTCCACTCATGTGGTGTGTGCCCAGTTGAGTGGTGTGGTAAAATGTCATGCATGGGTGCCAGTTTTTAATGCAATGTAGAGCATGTAGAACCAGACTGAGGCAGTCTCTTACAGCTGTACTATGGCTCTGCAGTGGTAACTCTTGTCACTATTGGCCTGGTTTGAACTGATGGTGAATTAGAGGTTTTGTGTCCATTACTGGTTTGAAGTGATCTTTCCCCCAGAGTTTGAGTTTTGAATGTGGATGTGGTGTCTAGAAGTCATGAAATGTAAATCAGGTGCTGTTGTCTGAGTATTTCTGACGTTCAGCTTGTAAATGGATCTGTGTTCACAATAGTTTAACCACAATGGCTTTTACTGCTAGGAGTAAGACTTTGTTTTCTGGATGGCAAGAAAAAGCTAGGGTCCAATTTGTCTTTCTAAGCTGTTTTTTAATCCTGATTATTGCTATCTAATATGATCAATATGTATTGATCATGATGTGATGACAGTGTGAGTGGCTGATGTGTTTTATGCATAGCTTTTTAAGGCAGAGTTTTTATATGCCAATATCACATTTTGAGTTTATTTGCTCAACCCTTCCCCACCACAGTACAGTCAGTAATCAGGAATGCTTTTGCATCTTTTTCCTGCTCCCCTCTCTGTTCCCTGGCTCCAGAATGAATGAAATGAACTTGAGTCCTGTAGGGATGGACCAGCTGACCTCCTCCTCTGTGAGCAATGCCCTGCCAGTCTCGGGAAGTCACTTGGGCTTGGCAGCATCACCCACTCACAACGCCATACCAGCACCAGGTAATGGGGAAGGACCCACACGGGGTATTGCAGCTCATGCTCTGTGTTCAGCTGTCACAGCAGTGGTCATAAATGGGCAGCAGTGCCTGCTCTGAGAGCAAGTCATATCTTAGTGAAATGGTGCAGAGCTGGGGAAGGGGAAACCATAAATCATCGCTTATGTAGGCAAAGCAAAAGGCACCAGTGTTTGTCAGGCTTACACTTTAGTGGGAGCCTCGTTTTGTTCTAATGGGGTGGTTTGCACTGTGGGTGAGTAGTGTCAGAATCCTTTGAAAGTAGAACTTTAGCTGAAAATCTGTCTCCCTCTATGTCTAATTTCTCTCAGGTGAAAAATCACCTGTAAAGCAAAACTGTTTTCATAGCTCTTCTTTCCAGGGGGCTGCACAGACAGAAGTCCATGACAATTGTCAAGTAGAAGCAAGCCCTACAAAACGTATCCAAAAAAGATCTAGCCATATTCAGGCATGCCTCTCAGTGCTGTGATAACTGATCCTTTCTTTGATGCCTGACACCTTACTTGGACAGTGCCATGCTGTATTTCCTTAGGGCAAGAGCTCCCGGGGAATTAGTATTCTCTTTGTTAGCTCACAAACGAAATAAACTCAGGTAGTTCCATTGAATTTAAATGGGCATTTTCTCTTCCAGGCTTACCTGTTGCAATTCCAAACCTGGGCCCCTCCTTGAGTTCCTTGCCCTCCGCTCTGTCTCTGATGCTCCCAATGGGTATTGGGGATCGAGGAGTGATGTGTGGTATACCAGAGAGAAACTACACCCTACCTCCACCACCATACCCTCACCTGGAGAGCAGCTATTTCAGACACATTCTACCTGGTAAGTGCTCTGGTGCTGATGGATGGGAACAGAAAGAGAAACTGTTTTAAGAGCCGTCTGTTTCTGTCCTGAAGCAGACGTGACTGACAGTTTTGCAGAGCTGTTGTTTCCCTGAGCTTCTCTGGAGACTATTGTGTCATTTACACACCTTTATTTTCAGGTATCTGTTTCTATATTTGTGTATGAAAAGAATTGCAGGGCATTTTCTATTTAAACCTAACCTTTGATTGCTCCTCCTGCTTTGATTTTAGGATTAACAGAAAAGAAAGCATGCCTGGTTTCTGTCTCCAATGGTTTTTAGCTTGAAAGTTGCTTCTATTTTTCTTCTCCTGTAGTCTGAAGCAATACTTAATAGGTGCATAATGGGAGGTCACAGTAGTTCAGAGCTCAAAGAGGGCAAGACATCAGCTGCGGCATTGGGCACTTTCCCACCCATTTAACCCATGGCACAGTTTTTCTTCATTTTTGTTCAAGGTTGATTTCCAAAGGCCTAATACACTGACTTCTATCTGGATTCCTCTCTTGTACATGCTTTGGAGTATAAGTATAGAATTTTACGTGTTAGTATATGAAAACACAGAAATTGGAGCTTTAAATGCAGTCCTGGTTTTGTTTGGTAGCTGAGATTGACAGGGTGGAAGGGATAGTTAAACTTCTTCAGGGTTGACTCAGTGAGTGTTGTTGGTTCAACCTGGGTTAGGAATAAGCTGTAGCAGCCCAGGTCTTTTGCAGCTACCTGTTGACTGATGGCTGAACTTTCTGGCTGCTTAGGAGTAACCTTTCCTACTGCACTGCATGCCTGCCTGTTTAGTGGCCAAAGAGTAGACAAGGATACTGTGCACGAGGACCAAAGGTATTTGCCACTCTTATGAGATGGAATAATCTTCCTGTGATGTTTAGTGTGATGTTTTATAGGGTTCTTCTGTCAGTCATCTTGCTGCCTTCAAGGATCCTCCGTGCTCAAGCCACAAGGCAGCATTGCATGCAGAAATATGTGATGCAGCTTATTCAATTAAACTGTTCATTTCTTGGCTTGTTATGCTGCAGAAGGGAGTATCTGTGCTTGCATCCTTGTAATAACAAATGTATTTAAATGGAAAACTCTCACAGAACAAGTGGCTCATAGTGTTGAAGGCTAAAAAGAAACATGCTGACTCAGATCTTGCAGAATCTGCAAAATCTGCCTCTGTCTCTGCTGGAAATAATGTTTACTTGAATGTGCTGTTTTATTTCTTCCAAAGATTTTTTTGTTTGTTTGTTTTTAGTATGTAAATACAGTTTAGTGTTTCTTCATATCTTCAGTTCCAAGGTTATTTGATGTTGAGAAGCTTCCGAGAGCTACCAGAAAAGATGGTAGGGTTTCTGATTTTAAATTCAACCAAACTGTTGTTTTAGGAGAAACAACATGCTTTCATGTAAGGAAAGAGAGCAGATGACTCATGAAATCTGTGAGAGAAATTGTCTTTGTCCTTCGGAATTGCAATTGATGACCTCTGAGATAGACAGTTATGCCATTAAGTCTTAGAGGAAGGAAGTAGTCATTGTTAAAACTTAAATACCTAAGCAAAAATTATGTGTCCTGGAGAATTGTTTCTGCTTCTAGTAAAGATGAACCAGGAATTACCAAATTATAGATTGCACTAGCAGTCCTTCATCCTTTGTGAGCCGTTTCTTGGGAATGAAAAATTAAGCCTAAAATGTGAAGAACCTCTTTCTGATTCGGTCTTTGTACTGAGCAGCCTAGGTGGAATTCTGCCAGAAACTTGACTGTTCAGAGTTTGAGAAATAACTAGACACTTGCTCTGTTGGATGGAAACTCTGAATTAGTTGTCAAGTGGTACTTTGACAAGAGTGTTGTGCTGGCATATGTTTATGAGCCATGTTTTAGAATTAGTGGATTTTAATTGGAAATAATGTAGAGAACATGTCTTCAGGGATCTTGGTCTCAGTGTACTATGCTTTGACTGATTTTTATTCAAGATTCAAAAACTGATGTAATCTCACTCCCTTCTTTTTCTCCCTCTCTTCCTATCAGGTATCTTGTCTTACTTGGCTGACAGACCACCACCTCAATACATCCATCCCAACACTATAAATGTTGACAGCAATCCAGCATTGTCAGTCTCCAACAATCCCTCAGGCCTGGATCCCTACCAGCCCAGTGGGACTGTGGGACTGGAACCAGGGATTGTCTCCATGGACTCTCGCACAGTGAATACACACGGTCCTCAAAATCTGCATCCTAGTGACAGCCACGAGGTAGCACTGGATACTACAATCACCATGGAGAGCGTCTCGAGGGTAACCAGCCCCATCTCTACAGATGGGATGACAGAGGAGCTTACAATGGATGATGTAGCCGGGGATCACGCACAGATCCCGAATGGCTCCCGGAGCCACGAACCTTTAGCTGTAGACACAGTGGGGAGTAACTTGACATCGGACGCTGTGGGACACAGCGGTGTCATTCCCATTCACGGTAGCACTTTGGAACTCCCTGTTGTCATGGAGCCCGACCACATTGCCGGGCGGGTGACAGGGATATCGGACAGCACACTAAATGACCCCATTCATACTGTGGCCATGAGCACCAACTCTGTGAGTGTGGCGCTCCCTACCTCACACAACCTCGCTTCCCTGGACTCAGTAGCCTTGCATGAAGTAGGCCTCAGCCTGGAGCCCGTGGCGGTGTCTTCCATAAGTCAGGAAGTAGCCATGGGGCCAAGTCATGTCGATGTGTCTGCAGACAATCTTGCCTTTGTACCATCATCTCTGCAAATGGAAGACTCCAATTCCAACAAGGAGAACATGGCAACCTTGTTTACCATATGTGAGTGGACATTTCCTGGTTTTTGGGGGTAGGGTTTGTCATGTAGCTGTTATCTGATGTGGCAGGACTCTGGTTGCTAGTCTTACAGATTTATGGTGAAAAGGACAGTTATTTAACAAGTCCAAAAGCTGAAAGATCTGCAGGGCCATATTAACTGTTCTGAAACAGCAGTAGTTGGAAGGAGTAGAAGATGTAGTAGGATGTTTTAGCATAATTCTTTTTGTATCCATTTCCCATGTTGCCATGAGGTTGGAAGCTGAATCTTGATGATTGGTGAATATGCTTGATATCCTTTGCAATGAGACTTCTGTTTTTTTAAAGTCACGTCACAAGTGGCTCTTCTCGCTCCATTAAAAACACACAACAAACACCACCACAAGCCATACTTTTCATCAAATGGGTATAATTGTTGAGTGTGACATTATGTGATTTTGCAAAATTTGTATCATGAACAATCATCATGAAAGTGTTGTTCTCAACAGGAAAAAAGGAGCAGAGCAGGAAGGAACTTTATAATATTTCTAATTGTTCTCATCAAAGGACTTTAGTCCAGAGGTTAGTGGATCTCATAGGAAGAGAGGAGCACTGGGTATTGTACTGTCAATCCTTTTATCGTTCAAGGAGTGGTGTTTGAGAATTGAGAACTCCTCATTTGCTGGGAGAGAGATTTGAACTTTGACCTGCAGGATGTCTGGCTTCCTGCCACTGAAGCATAAGACCAGCTTTTATATTCATCTTTATTAGCTGTGGTAGCATTGCTGGGTGCTGCTCTTCATCCAGTCTGGCCCTACAACTGCCAGAACCTAATGGCTTGCTTTGCCTGCAGAACATATTTTAAGGAATTGAAAGATACAGTTCCTTGGTTAGCAAGGGAAGAGGTGCAGTTTAGTGCAAAGTGTTTAGTCAGTCAGACATTTGGATTAATTTATTAAGATTTCATTCTGTTGGATAAAATACAACTTAAAATCAGGTGGGCATGGAACTATGATGAATTTACAACTCATAGAGGAAGAGGTTTACAGTCAATGCACTCAGAGGTTCCTACAAGCATCTGTTGCGTGTTGAACAAATAATGATTCAAATAGTGTGATATCCAACATGCTTGTAGTGAAATCACTTCTCTTACTCTCTTAAAAGTGAGATTTGATGTACCAGCTTTTTGTTGCTATGCTTAACATAGTCCTAAGCTGTTTTCCAGATGATGCTCCCCTTTGGTAGGACATTAAAATGGCTGCTGCATGCCTTGTGCTTGCATGTGATTTAAAAAACAGATTCTTGACTTGAGGAGGTTTAAATTTTAACTTTTTGTTTTTAAACTTCACCTGAATAAACAGGAATTTGTGTCCAGACAGGTGACAGCAAGGACAAGGAGTTGTTTTAGAGCCCCTTAGTGGTTTTTCCTCACTGAGATGGCAGGAGTCAGGGCCTTTTTCAGAAAACCTTTGACTGTTCCTAAGCAGGAAATAAAAAGTGTGCCTTTGCTACAGTCCCGAATGTTTGCAAAACTTTTAAGAAGTGTTTTTTTCGGTCATCTTTGTTGACAGTTCTGGGTATCCAAATCAGAGAAGTAATCACTGATTTTCTTTTTTTAATTATTTGGCAAGGACAGTAATGGAAAGTATATTTCACTTTCTGTAGAATGTCAGATTTATTTTTTTACAACTTCTTAAAAATTTATGAATTGTTGAATCTTTCCAAGTGGAAATGTCCTATGCCTAGAACTTCTCTTCCTCTGCCTCTGCTTGGAGCTGGTCCACAGACCCATAGTGGGTGTGTGCTAGGCAATGCTTAAAAGCAGCTGTTCCACAAAGTGGTTCTCATTACTCAGGTCTGGCTGTTGCTTTACTCCTACATGTCACCTGTACACATGAAACAATGCTTACATAGGCTCTACTCTGTAAGTTTTGGAGTACTTTCCTATCTGTGTAGTTGCTCAAACTGTACTTTATATAATTCTGGTACCCTGGTACATGAAGGAAGTATCTGGAAAATATCTTTAAGCATGTAAGGATGGAGCTGCTGTTTAGGCCTGCTGAAAGCTACTTCTGTGATAGGTCTTTTATACTGGAGCTGAGTCATCAAAAGGCCAAAGAAGGTCTTTGTGGAGATCCTGATTAATTACCTGAACATCTTTCTTCTTCAGAAGAATAATGATTTATCAGGAGAGTGGTTGCTGAGTAGGTGTTGGTTGCTCCATCCGTAGAGAATTAAAATGACATTTTTTTTCTAGATGAAATTGTAATGCTGTAGAGAGTATTTTATACTGTACTTTCTCCCAGATTTATGAGACTGAAGACTTTCACTGGTTTCTTTTATAACAGTACTTCTGGTGAATGACAGATTGGGAAAGCGATGCTACTGATTCTTCTCGGGCTTTTGTTTTTGTTGCATTCAGTGGCATACACTGCATGAGTTTACTGTAGTGAGACCTTCAAAAGCAGCAGTGAGGTCAGGTTTGTGCTGCTGTGATTTTATACATTGTCTGAATTTAAATGGAGGTAAGGGGATTTGTGGTTCAAACTTGAAAAATTTTAGAAAGAAGACCTTACTGCTCCATTTCAGTGGATATCCTTGAGGTTCTACATGCAGGAAATGTTTCTGGTTAATTCCAAAAATGTAACCAGTTAGATGGTGTTTGGTTTTGTTTGTCTTAGATTTTTCTGCCAGTAGAGTTCATTTTACTCATGATCAGAGTGAAAATGGCTCTTCATCACCAGCATTACCACCAGCACTGGGGAGGCTATCATCCGTTTTGCAGTAGCTTTGATGAAGAGTGGGCTCTGTCCCATTGCTAGATTCCCCTGTAGGATAGTCTGGAATCTAGGTCATTAATTTACCGTCAGGCAGGTAGGTGGAGATCCTCACATTTGATTTGAGTTGGATAGAAGCAGTGACATGTATATCAGTGCCCACCTGACTGTAACAGCATGGTCCATATTCTTCTGAGTAAAAGCTAGTAAGTGGACAAGTTGAACCTGATAGAAGCAGCCTTTGGCAGGAGCTGAGCTGAAGCACATTGGTAGGGAGCTGATTGCACTGTAGGAGCTGTTGTCTCTTTTTAATGCCTGCTGTCCCCTCCTGTCTCTGCAGGGTGCACGCTGTGTGACAAGGCGTATCCATCAGACTGCCCGGATCACGGGCCCGTCACCTTTGTCCCTGATAGCCCAATCGAGAGCCGAGCCAGGCTGTCCCTCCCGAAGCAGCTGCTCCTGCGGCAGTCTATCATGGGAGCTGAAGCGGGTAAGGATCAGATTACTGTGCGCTTCCCTGCAGCAGTTTAAAATACACTCACTGCCTGAAATCCAAAACCGTAGGGAGATTAATGTGGGAAAGAAACACCGCAATAGAGAGATGCTTCCCTCTTCTGTAATCACTCTGACTTATATTATCCAAGAGCTCCTTGTGGTCTGGTTACTGCTTAGGCTTCAGCTATACCGTAGGGCTGCTGCCACAGAGTGTGGCACTTCTTAAGGTCAAGCACAAGCAAGGTATGGTGTTTATTTTTATCATTCTAAACAGCCCAGGCACAGCTTTCATAAGAAAACCTTGTAGCAGTTGCAGTTTGGGGGATGGTAACATTAGAAATAATAGAGGAGATTTCTGTCTGCTCGTTCATCAGCTTGGTTTGCTACCTTCTGGGTGCTCTCACTGGAGTATTGATCACAAGTGCCTCTGTTTTTTTTCCCCCCTTCATTTACATTTGGCATGTAGACTGTGATCTTGTCACTGGATGTGGACCTTGTTACTGTATTTCACGTCACTGTCACCTGGAAATCGAAGAGTACAGTGCAATACCCTAAGGATCTGAAGGCTAGAGAAGAATGTGATTATTGGCTTGCTTAGTGATGCTGCTTGTTGAGAGTAGATGACATCTGTTCTTTTCAAGCTGCACTAGTTTCCAGTTTATTCCTAAGAGCTATTCAGTGTATTCATGTAGACCTATATATATATAAATGTTTAACAATAAATAATATACACGCAGGAATCCCTCTGCCCATGACAGAAATACAGCTGCCTCTGGGGAGAAATGCAGAAGCTGCTTAACAATGCCCAGCAACAATTCTGGAAATTCCTGGGGATTAGGTAGGCAAAATGTAGTTACTGAAACTAGTATTTTCTGCTTCTGCAGAAAGTGCCAGGAGAACTTTAATTGGTACAAGTGGCTAGGATGTTAGTTTTATAGCTTACTGAAAAGTAAATTTCTTGCTTTTGACCAAATAAATATTTGTAATTACACCAAAGCGGCTCCCAATAGTGTCATGTGGTGGTGGTGGTTCTTGTCTCTGCCATAGGTGTGTTTCACATGTGAAGTAGAAGCTTTGATGATCTTATGCATAGATATTACCTCTGGAACATTATCTCATAAGTCTCCCACTTCTTTATTATGCATGATTAGTTGTTTAAATAATTGATTTCTTCAGATTTTGGTCTTCTAATGGTAGGTGTGTGGACACGAGAAACCATTCCTGTGAGGACTTGTTTTGGACCTTTGATCGGGCAGCAGAGCCATTCTCTGGAGGTGGCCGACTGGACAGACAAAGCAGCCAGCCACATCTGGAAGGTCAGTGGGTGCTGGGGCTCACAGAGCCTGCCACCATGCCTTTATCTGGTGAAAGCTACCACATGACAGCAACTCAAACATTATCATCCTTGCCAAAAGTCAAAAGTAATGCAGTTTAATTGTTTAATGCTTAGAATCAGCACAGCAGAGCTGTATACCTTGCAGTATGCTGGTAGCCAGTCCTGAAGTACAAAAAGCTTCCTTAATGCCTTATCTTTTAAAGGGCTATATGTGGTTTCAGTGTTTGTGTGGAGTTGCAGCAGAGAACCTATATGAATTACTAGGCAGCATTTGTTTGTTTGTTCTGTATCTCTGTTCAGTGAAAGTTCCCCCAGGTGATGAATGATTTGTTTTAGGAAAGACAGTTTAAAGCTTTCTTTCCTCCATCGTTTCGTTTTCAGAAAGTAAATCTGATCTGTATAAATAAAACATGTACTGTTTGCCCAGATATTGTTATTCACAAGGGCAGCATTTTAAGAAAAGCAGCCAAATGCATTTCTGCTGGGAGGTAAAGGTGGCAAAGATGATGATAAACAGGTTTTCTGGCCTCCTGGGTAGCAGAGGTCAAGGTTCCTGTGTGAAGAGGAATGTAAGGAGTGAAAACAGGGGTATGGTGTTGGCAATGGCAGTGGAGACTTCCTGGCTTGTTCTAGGTAAACACATCCTCTCTTAAAGAAAGAGGATGGCTTTCACTGCATTTATTGCACAGCAATAGAACCACAGTTTTGTCCTAAGGTTGCATTTGTTTTTCCTGGTAGATCTATCACAATGGTGTGCTGGAGTTCTGCATCATCACAACTGATGAAAATGAATGTAACTGGATGATGTTCGTACGCAAAGCCAGGTGAGAGCCACCTGTACTGTGCTAAGTAGCTTTGAGTCTGAGCTCAGGCTCGTAGGAAGCTGTGCTGGAGAATGTGCAGGGCTGCGCTGCCTGCCCACATGGGTAATGAGCTCGGGACCAAGGGACCTTCAGGAGTTACCTGGTGGTTAGAAGGAAACACAGCACCCAGTGGGGAATGTTACAGGAGAACCGGTACCCACACGGTCCTAAAATAGCCCCATACCTGCTCACATACTTGTTTCCTTTTTTCTAAAGCTTTAAACCAGGTTTTTTCTATAGTAACTTACTGTGTGTTAGATTCTTACTGCTTTTCCTCTACCTCATTCCTTTTAGTTACATCTGTGAAGTTAACCTTGATCCTCCTTTTGGTTTTAATACCTTAGTAACAAAGTGTCCCTGAGTTCTTTTGGCCAAATTCCAAGCCCTTACACCTTGTGAGATCTGTCCTTTTCAGTCTTTCTGGAGTCTCTGATGAAAACTGTCCAGGCTGGCTTATGTATTGCTCCATCCATGGTCCGCTGAGAAGGCCAAACCTTTCCTATTTCTGTGTGACACAAAGTAGGTTTCTCCTGCAGTTCACTTCATCGTTCTCATATGCAGGAGTCAAGAAGTTTAATGCTTAATCTCCCACTGCAGTGGGGCAGAGCTTTAGCTGGTTTCAGAGACCGGGAACAAACCTATGCAAGATATTGTTTCAAAAGATGAACGACCACATCTTGGAAATGCTCCTCAAGAGGACTTTTTAAAGAGAGTTTTGCTTTAAGAGTTACTGATATTTTTTCCGTCATGCATTCTCTATTTCTTAAGGGATATATCTATGTATATGAAAAAGACATAGGTTTTTGTAGTTTCTTAGGAGATCATAAACTCATTTCTCTCAGCCCACTCCAATGTCTATTAATAATTTTCTCAGAAGTGGTGCGAGAAACGCATGATTTGGTTGGGGAGATTGGCTCTCAAGGTCTAGATTTTCTTTCCTTTAATAAACAAGGACAGAAGTGACAGACATGAAAGTTTTTATAATATGCTGACAAGCACTGAGGTTCTTATTACCTTTTCATAGGAATCTTTCTCCTTCTCCTTCTTCTCCTATCTTATTTTTTCTTTTCTATTTTTCTCTTCTATTCTCTTCTATTTTTCTTTTTTCTTTTCTATTTATATTTTTCTATTCCTATTTTTTTTCTATTTTCCTTTTCTTTTCTTTTTTCTATTCTATTGAAAAAAGAATTCTTCTGTTTTTTCCTTTTCCCCTTTTCCTTTTTATCTTCTATTATATTCTATATTTCTTTTCTATTTTTCTTTCCTTTTCCTTTCCTTTTCTAGTTCTCTTTTCTATCTTCTCTATTTTTCTTTTCTATTTTTGTTTTCCATTCCATTTTTCTTTTCTATTTTTCCCTTTTCGTTTTCTTTTTTCTTTTCCCTTTCTCTTTTCCCTTTTAATTTTATTTTTCCTTTTCCTTTCCTTTTTTCTTATCTATTTTTCCTTTTTCTCTTTCATTTTGTTATTCATTTTCCCTTCCTTTTTTTTTCGATTTTTCTTTTCTATTATTTTCCATTTTTCTTTTCCAGTTTTTTTTTCCATTTCCATTTCTTTCCTTTTCTATTTTTCTTTTCTATTCTATTTTTAATTTCTGTTCTATTTTTCTTTTATTATTCTATTCTATTCTATTCTATTTTCCGTTTTCCTTTTCTTTCCTTTTTCCTTTTCCTTTCCTATTTTTCTCTTCTATTATTTCTCATTTTTATCATCTATTTTTCTTTTCTTTTCCTTTTCCTTTCCTATTTTCTATTTTCCTTTTCTTTTTTCTTTTCCTTTTCTTTCTCCTTCCTTTTCTATTTTCTTTTCAATTTTTCTTTTATATTCTTTGCTGTTTTTCTTTTATTATTCTATGCTATTTTTCTTTCAGTATTCTTCTCTTCTCTCTCCCCTCCCTTCCCCTCCCCTCCCCTCCCCTTCCCTTCCCTTCTCTTCTCTTCGGCTTTTATTCCTAACTGTTTTTATTGCTGTAGGAACCGGGAAGAGCAGAACCTGGTAGCTTATCCTCATGATGGAAAAATTTACTTCTGCACCTCTCGGGACATCCCTCCTGAACACGAGCTTCTCTTCTATTACAGTCGGGACTATGCACGACAGCTTGGTAAGTAAGAGCTCGTTTTTGTTGGCTTTGCAGGGAGTACCCAGCTTGGATTCCCTTTCAGTGCCGTCTCTGGGCTCTGTTGATGCCTTGCAGAGGCTGACCTGGAACAGAGGCTAGACAGAGTGGAAGGATAAAGGGTAGGGATTTATTAAAAGGCCTTCACAGGGTACACCTTGGGCAGTGCAGGAGTCTCGCTGAGACTACACCCAGGATGGACGACAGCCACATGTTTTTCGGACAGATATGAGTTTTGTCCATTTGCATATCCGAGGTTAATTGTCCAATTACAGCTTCAGGCAGTGGAGTCCCATCCTCTTAGTTTGCTTCCCCTCAGCTCATTTTCGTTTACATTTCTTGGGGCCTGAAACAATGAGGTGTCCTTAATTCTCAGTCCTAGAGAGAAACTGTTGTGTCTGACCAAAATGGGAAAAGCAGTTGCTAACACTCTGTATGGAGCGCAGAGTTATACACTAAAGAATTGTAGGATTACAAATATATGAAAATACTAGAGCTAAAATCCTAAGGCATCACTGTCACTTGGGAGTGCATTATGTTCCTTCTCAGTTCCTATTGGTGCGTGTCATAGTTTTCTTTTACGTTTCATGACTACAGAGTACCATAATTTAAAAGAAACATTTCCCTGCTTAATTCCACTGATCAGGAGTAAAAGATCACAGTTTTGAAGAAAAAAGTGTTTTAGTTCTGTTCATCCAGGGCTAAGGGAGTTTTGGAGCTGAAGATCCATTTCTACCCTCTCCCAGCTTGGGTTGTGATAATTTAGATTTGGTGGAGCTTTGCTCAAAACTGTTCTGAAGTTCGGCCCCTCAAAACATTTAAAAATGACCTACCTGAAACAGCTGGAAAGCAACACCAGAGCTGAAAAGAACAAAGGTGAAAATCTCTGCATTTGGCTTTGCTACTACCACAGACAAAATGTTAACGGGGTCCTTGTTCAAGCTGTTAGGCCTTACTGTGCCTCATTACAAGCGATGCTTTTGTGCCCAAAGGTGTCCCTGAACATCCAGACGTGCACATCTGCCACTGCGGGAAGGAATGCGCTTCCTATGCGGACTTCAAGGCCCATCTGAGCAGCCATATTCACAACCACCTCCCCAGTCAGGGGCACAGCAGCACCCATGGGCCAGGCCACGGCAAGGAAAGGAAGTGGAAGTGCTCCATGTGCCCCCAGGCTTTCATCTCCCCTTCCAAGCTGCACGTGCACTTCATGGGGCACATGGGCATGAAGCCGCACAAGTGCGATTTCTGTAGCAAAGCTTTCAGCGATCCAAGCAACTTACGGACACACCTCAAGATCCACACAGGTGAGGGCTGAGGGCTTTATACAGGTGCCTGTGCAAGGACAGGGGAGAGGGTGAAGGGCAAGTTACAGGCCAGCAATAGACAGTGTGGGTATTTTTGCCTCTTCTTTTCAGTATTCCTTATTGGGAAACCACAAAATGCAAATTACAGAGCGGGAAAAGGAATAAAACTGGGAGTTCAGTGCTCTCAAGTCAAGCATAGGAAGCTGTAAGCGCGGTAGTCAGGAGTTTTAATGGACTGATCAAGTATACATGTGGTATACACAACCACAGGATACTCAGTGGGGTGGGATTCAAGTGGTATTCAAACTTAGTCTGAACTCAGTAGCATGCTGGGGTTTTGAACTATTTCTGGCAAAGAATAACAGAAGTACTGATAAGTGGAAAAATGGGATAAAACATTGAAGTTACCAAAGGGCCAGTGAAGTTTGTACCTGTGTGTTTGTTAGATAAGAGAACTTGTTTTTGCAGACAAAGGCAATGCAGTGCATCAAATGTGGTTGAGCTCCAGTAGGGCATCAGATACAATTCCTGTGGGAAATCAGTGGAGCTAGGGTTGTACTCATGTACAGTAACTAGATGGTTACCGTGGTTACTGTTAAAAAGGAAGCTACCATTGTTTTTACTGAAGAATTCATCTTGGATAAGACTGGTCTTTGTAAGTGTTTCCCTGAATCTCTTGGTGGAAAAATGTACAGACCTGCTGGGGGTGTTTTGATGTCCAGAATAGGGCGGGACAGTTGGGGAGGACAAGCAGGAGAAAGCCTGCCTCACAAGAAAGCCTGCCTGACCAGGAGCACTGGAGAAACAAGAAGCAGCAGTGTTTAGAAGACAAAGTGCAGAAAGGTGCATCATGCTGGGGCATCAGTGGTTTGAAAGAGTATCGTGACATTGTTTTTTTTTGCTTGGAGGCATGGAGTAGGGGATAAAAAGCTTTGGGAATGATGAAGTCAGCTGCCTGGTTTTTTGCATCGCTAAATATAGATTGGAACTAAGTAGCCCTTTATGCTGACTCTGAAGGAACTGCAGGAGAAAACAGGTCCTGTTCACAAAGAATCTGCCTTTCTTCAGGGTAAAATTTAATTTTTCAGCAATGGTCAGGCTTGTTTGCTTACTGCGGTTCTTGGGACACTGAGTGCCAATCTGTGGGCGTCCGTGTGTACTCCTAGGTCAGAAGAATTATCGCTGCACCCTCTGTGACAAATCGTTCACGCAGAAGGCTCACCTGGAGTCGCACATGGTCATCCACACCGGGGAGAAGAACCTCAAGTGCGATTACTGTGAGAAGCTCTTCATGCGGAGGCAGGACCTCAAGCAGCACGTCCTCACTCACACACAGTAAGTGACTTCACAGGAGCTGTTGGACTGGCCAGTGCAAGAAATAATGAAGCTGAACGGCCCGAGACAGAATCTCCAGTTTGCAAATAGTTTGGCCTAGGGACCATAGGTGGGTTCATCCTCTGAAATGACAGAGAAGTCGCTCTAGACAAAGCCCTTGTTTTACTGGCTGCAGTTGTGGAGTTCTGGTGTTTGCAATATTTCAGTGACACAGCAAATTCCAAGCGTGCTCCTTGTGTTGTGAAACGGCAGTCTGGAGTGTTAATAATTTGGAGGAGAAAAGGAGATTGTTTGATTTACATTTCATTCTTTGCTGAGAACTGTTTCCATATCCCAACATGACCACAAAAGACATAACCCTCTCAGTGCTATTGTCACCGAGTACCTTGTTAGTGAACTCCGCCTGTTTGCTCTCAGGGTGTGGTGCAGCCATTCCCAGCCCTTTCCTCCCCGCAGGTCTCACTCAAGTGCTCGCTCTTCTGCTCCTCCTGTAAGCAGATTCCTACCCACGGCCCTCTGCCAGGGCCAGGTCTTTTGCTCTGAGAATCTTTCTATCCTGTACATTTACTCCCGATCCAAGGTCCTCCTTAAAAGCTACTTCCCCAAAGCTAGTCTCTTTGCTCATTTCATTTTCAGCATCTGGTTTTTGTACTTACTTGGAATCTATTGCTGCTTCTGTCATGCTGCCTAGGAGACAGTGTAGTGCAGCCAGCATGAGTGAGAAAGAGGCAGACAGACACACAGACTCGCTTTGCTGCTCATTCCTACAGCCTGAGCCAGGAGCACTACTGCTGGGAGGTATTTTGCAGTGTCATTACAGAATGTGTTGCAGTCTGGTAAGCGCCTCTGCTTAGCATTTGCAGACTGAGGGTTGTTAACATGCAGCAGCCTGTTTCCTTGTTTGTTCTTCCCCCTTCCCTCCCCTCCCCTTTATGCAGGGTGGGAAGGAAACTCACCTTTTCATCAAGAGCAGTATCTCTGTCCTTGCTAAAACATGGACCTTAATCAGCATTTTAATACCAGCTGCCTTGTGGCAGGAGCAAACTCACTTTTTTGTGTCTTGCAGAGAACGGCAGATCAAGTGCCCCAAGTGTGACAAGCTGTTTCTGAGGACGAATCACCTGAAGAAGCATCTCAATTCACATGAAGGAAAGAGGGACTATGTCTGTGAAAAATGCTCCAAGGCTTATCTAACCAAATATCACCTCACTCGACACTTAAAAATATGTAAAGGCCCCACATCCAGTCTGTCAGCCCCAGAGGAGGAAGAGGAGGAGGATTCAGAGGAGGAGTTAATAGACTCTATGAGGACTGAAGACTGTAGGATTAACAACGGAATCTATTCAACAGGTGATGCTCTCTCTGGACACAAATGAAGAGAGTGAAACTTTCTTGGATATTATAACTAGGGAAGGAAAAAACCCTCTTCCTTGTTTCCCCAGTCACCAGTGTATGTCAGGTGAGGAGTTTTCCTTCTGTTTTGGTCTCCACACTACCACCACTTAATATAATCTGTAGCCAGAACACTGAACGAGACTGGATCATGCACGTACAAGTGAAGAGCTGCTAAGAAGGAAATGTGAGGCAAGATTTCTTTCACACACGCTGTGCATACTTCTTTTCCAAATCACTCAGATTAATCCATCCAGTGCCGGGACACGTGACACACCTTGCATAGCCCTTCGAGCAAAGAGCCACAAACCAGAAATGTAGCTGAGGGATTGCAGTGACCTGTAAGCCAACTGTCCTTAACTGCCCAAGCTGTGACATGAGGAGAGACCAAGAAAAAATGGTGGTGGCCAGTGATGTATTTTCAAACTTTTTAACGGAAGGATGTGGTCTGGCACAAAGCAAAGACTTACCAATGCTCAGGTTTCCTTCTTAAAACAAAACCTTTTGGTTAAAAAAAAAAAAAAGGCCAGTGAAATCAGCACTTGCAAGCAAAATAATTACCCCACTACAGAAAATCAAACATTGGTTTATGGAGAACAGTTATCCCCTCTTCTTCTCCCTCAAGTTCACAGCCCATGGAAGCAGGTGGAGAGATAAAGACTGTATGGACTCAGTAAGGAAGGGGCTTACAGACGATCAGGCAGTGTTTACAGTATATGTTACCCCTTGTGCTGTAAACCTTTTACCACCTAGAATGATGGGAGGGTTTGCTGCTAATACTATTTATGGAATGAAGATTATTACATTTGGTTGTTTTCTTTTGAAATAATTAAAAATGTGGCTCTTCTCTAATGTTCTTTTTTAATATTTACATATGCTGAAAAAGAAGGTTCCTATTTCTGATGATGCTAAGAGAAATAACACCACTTTTTAATCATCTGCCTCTCCCAAGCTTTCCTGGACATGGTATGTGTAGGAGCACCTCCAGGAACTGGTGCAGCTAAAGAACTGTGGATTTGCTGTGTCGCTCCTCTGGCTGTGCTGCAAAAGAACACTTAGCTGTGCTCTGTTCTCTGACAAGGTAATGGGAAGTTCCCTTGGGAAAGAGGCTCTGCTTCTGGCCCTAAATGGCCCAAGCTCAGCTATACCTCTCCCTGTACACTGTAGTTCCTAGAGAGCTCCAAGAGTTCTTAAAACCTGGAAATGCTTGCCTCAGATCAGTATGACTAAAAAGCTCCAGAGAGACAGGTGCTAGGATCTTGGGAAGTCAAGGGAAAGATGTGTTGCTTCCAGTATGCAATTTCTTCCAAAACCAAAAAGCAACTTTGAGAGCTATAGTGCCAATTTTATTACTAGGGGTAGAGATAAGAGAAATCACTTACCCTCAAAGAGCTCAACACAAAGCATTTATTTAAAATTAAAGCTTTGAAAAACTTGGAAGATTTTCAGTGGAGAGCAGTTGAACAGAGGTGGTTCTGGTACTTACACCTTCTTAAGCTTCACGAGAGCAGTTGTTCATTTGTTGTCCACACATCATTCACTAGTGCTTGGCAGAGACAGGATGGAGGCAGGAATCCCAACACATCCAGAGTATTCTTGGTTCCTGCAGAGCCATGCTGAACACCTTTGCCAGACCAGAAACAGCTGAAGTAGCCAATTACCGTCAAGGGATAGGAGGGAAAGTTCAGACCTGCCTTTTCCCCATCTGCAGTTCGTAGGGACACAATTTACCTGCTTTACCTCACCAGAATGAATTAGTGAGTTAGGACAGAAAGCAGTGGGAAGAGCATGGCAGCTGTGGGTATGATCCTACAGCTGCTTTGGCATCAGTGGATTTAATACCCAGGGTGTTTTTGCAGCAGGAAGACTCTACAGGCACCTTCAGTATGTGCAGAGTGCAAGTGCTCAAGAGCATCAATTAAGTTCCTGAGGTAAAGCAGGTGGGTGTTACATTATAAATGCAAGGAAACTCTTTTGAGTCACATCCCTTGATTAGGTTCCTGATTCTGCAAACAAAGTGTTTAAGTTGGTGGTTAGACTGATACTTAAACCTTTCCTCGGTGCCTTCAGGTGTCAGGCAAAAATGCCTGGCCCTGGGCAGAGTTAAGAACATAACACAGAGAGCTTTTCACCACTAACAGGGACCAGCTGGGATCCCAACCCTCACTTTGTGTCCTGACAGCCTCTCATCCTCCTGAGTAGCAGCTCCTTATTTCAGTTCAAATTCTCTTGAAATACATCTGAAGTGTGAAGAAAAACCCAATACTACGTGCAACATCACTAAACTTCGGGTGCTGTGGAACCCGGAAAAAGAAACCGCCAGTCCTTGTGGGACAGAGCTGGGTTATCATCAATGTGAAACCAGAAATATCAGTGTTAGAAATACATTCCAGGATTCTGCTTGGAGACTCCAACTTACTGCCTGAGAGCTACTCTTAAGATTTAAAAAATTACACGGACGATCTTTTAAAATCTGTAAACCTAGCCTCAAATTAAGGATAAATTATTTATTTACACTTGTAATTTAATTCAATTCATCTTTTGTTTATTTATTACACAACTGTTCTGTGAAGTATTTTTCCTTATGCTCTTGGATGGTAGAAGATAAAACTGTCTTTGCAGTATTCAACAAACTTCTGTAGTCACAAAATGCTTTTCTAGTGACTATTTCAATTTATGTATCAGCTTTACACATGGTAGCCCCTGTTTCAGGGATCATTATCTAAGGCTGAAGAGAGTGATTCAGTCTTTCAGAGCTGGTAATAAAGGCAGGAGCTTAGAGCTTAACCACCCCACCACCTTTCTTTGAGATGAAGAAGCCTGCGGATTGCAAGACACCAGAGTAATTTCCATGAACTCTCACCAAACAGGGGCATTTGTAGAATACACATTAGTTGTAGTCCCATTAATTTATTTTGATTTTTGAAGGTTTGGTCCATCATGATTCCATTGCTGTCTCCAAATCATTGCTGCTACTGCCGGCCGTGGAGCTGGAAGCCACAGAGCTGGCACTAGCCAGGATGAGCCTCTCTCTGTTTCCAAAAACTTCATTCACTGCAACACAAACAGGGGATTGCTTACACGTCACTCTCCCAGAGGAAAGAGCAGTACAGCAGGGACAGCCTGGTGAGCACCATGGAATGGAAATCCTAGCCTGGAAGAGCTTGTTTCAAAGCTCTTCCCCTTACCCCAAGTAAGGAGTTGAAGCTTAAAGGTCACAACAATTGCCTGCCTATGATACTTCAATTACAAGTCCTGTTATTTTTCCCCCAGAGCATCTAGAGGTTTCCTCTCCATAATTCCTGTACCTAAGTACTGTAAAATTGATGAGGTTTGAAGAGCGCATCATTAAGTTTAAATAATTTATTTCTGGTTTTAGTCTTTGGTTCCCAACAGGCTCTTAAAAGCTTTCTCCAAAAAATCATGCTGTTTAGTTCCCGGTAGCTACAACTGAATCAAAACCAGTGCTCACTTTTCTTCGTATAAGTACTCAAAAAATGTGATACCAAATCACACCAGGAACATCAGGAAAAAAACCAAAACATAGGTATTATAAGAAATAAGGCGTTACACTTCAGCTGCAAGAAAATAAATTGTGTCAAGCAGTTTTCCAATGTAGAAAAAAACCCACATTTTTTGAAGCTGAAAATGTGACCACATGTGCAGTCTTGGAGTATTTAAAAATACTAACCTACAGTTTTCTGTCAGAGTCACAATACATTACTGAGTACAAATACACCCTGCACGCAAGGGGAGAACCACAACATTCAAAGAAATGAGAACATTACCTGCAGAGATCTTGCTTATATCCCAAACGCGCAGCCCTTCCCGCTCTCCTCCGAAGGCAAAGACAAACGGGAAGTCAGGGCAGCAAGCTGCACAGAAGAGAACTCC
Source organism: Callaeas wilsoni (assembly GCA_013398955.1). Taxonomy (NCBI): domain Eukaryota; kingdom Metazoa; phylum Chordata; class Aves; order Passeriformes; family Callaeidae; genus Callaeas; species Callaeas wilsoni. Next base: position 195,682 of record VWPU01016463.1, on the reverse strand, counting down.
CTGGCAGGGTGGGAGAAAAGAAAGAAAAAGTATTTCTTTTTTTGATCTTAAAATGAGTTTGTCATCTGAAAATACTTTCACCAAGCCAGTTTTAACAAATGTAATCTTAAGTTTCTGAAACTGCTTTTTTAAAGACATAAAATGGAAGTCAAGAGCTGCTAATTATGAACAGTTAATCACATCTTTGTCTTGAATGTAGCAAGTGGAAGCTGGAGTATCCATAGTTCTACTCAGAATATTGTATCTGGAATTTGGGTCTGAGGCTTTGAAGCAGTCTGCCAATGCCATGTGGAATACTGTGCTATAATGAGAATGATTTACCCAGAATATACAGACATTATTTTTTTTTCCTTACAAGATGGTAGGTAAAACAAGATTCAAACTAGACAGAAAAAGAATAAGCAGACATAGTTTTTAATAACTTATTAGAATCAATAAATAAGTATTACTATACCATTTTCATATCCCTGGAATGGACTAAACTTGGTCTGTCTCCCAGGATATCCCAAATTTTCACATATTTGTCAGCAGATGATGTCACAAGGCACCCTTTGACCTGACTGCTTAGTTGTAGCCCTGGAAGATGAAGAGTGCAGCACTGTGAGAGCAACAGGCAATCCCCACATCACAGAGATGGGAGCACATTTTGAAGTGAAGACATGAGAACAACCCCAGTATTCTCCTCACACTGAACTCCATTCCAGAACAAAGGAGCAAAACATTAATGAAAGTTCCATGCTGCCACTGGTCCTTGTAGTGAGAACCAAGGGAACCATGCAGGCCTGTATTGCCTCCCAATCCCCTCAGCAGAGATGTGTTTCACGTGTCAGCTACCATGATTGGTATGTAACTTATCTGTTAAAGAATCACTACCACCTCAGTCCTATGGATTAAAGGCATCTTCCAGATGTGCCTTGCCCACTGGGGACAAACAGGACACAAAAGGACACACAGGCAATTTACCTGACACCTCTTCATCGTGAGCTTTCAGAGTAAACAGGGGCTTATCAGAGCGTGCATCCAGACAGTACACAAAGCCATCGTCTGTGCTTGCCTAAGGAAAACACAGCATTTAAAATTAACAGCCACAGGCACTCATTTGGGAAAAAAACTCCCAATGAATTAACACCTACCCTCTGGTAAATCCCTGGGATCTGAGGCAGACACTACTTCTCCCTAGGACATGTTACACTGTTCCCAGGCCTGTGCCCCCCAAGTCAGGCTCCACTGAGATGGTGCCTGAGCTATTCTATGAACCTCAATTATGCTGCACCCATAACATGGAAATCTTAATCCCATGCCAGTTTCTTAAAGTCTCTTTTGAAGACAGCTGCCCCAGTAAGCTTGGCTGTCAGGTCAGGCAATGACATACAGAGCCTTCAGTCTCTTAGCTGTCAGTTCAAAGCTTTTGGAGCCATAGGTGGCTGCATAATAGTCCTGTGCAGAGCTAAGTGTGATTATACCAGGAGAGATCCAACAGAGCTGAGCAGCCACTTCTCTGTTGGCTGTATACACAAAGCAACAGAGAACTAGACAGCCACTGAGATAAAAGGGAAGATTCGTTTTTAAATTCTGTTGAAAAGTTTTATTATAAAAAAATCAACAAAACCAAGATATTTTTTCTTTATAGGTGGCTGTTGGTCTCTTCTCCCAGGTAACAAGCAGTAGGACAACAGAACATGGCCTCAAGTTGCACCAGGGGTGGTTTAGACTGGACATCAGCAAAAATGTCTTTACTGAAAGGGTTGTCAAGCACTGGCACGGGCTGTCCAGGGAAGTGGTGGAATCCCCACCCCTGGAGGTATTTAAAAGCCATGCAGATGAGGCACTTACGGACATGGTTTAGTGGTGGACTTGGCAGTGTTGGGTTAACATTTAGACTCGATCTCAGAGGACTTTTCCAACCTAAAGGAGTGGGTCACTCCATACCAGTCGGGAGGACAGTGCCCTCTAGCGCTGACTTGAAACGCTGAATTAATATTCAGGATCTTAGTTCCAATTAGCTGCTTCTCAGCTGCAATTGCTTCACTGCATGAAACACAACAGCAACTATGCAAAGGAAAATATGTGCCAGCCACTGAACACTGCCACGACATGACCAAGATGCCACCTCTGGAGTGAAAAAGCACCAGCATCAATAGCTTTTCTACTCTCACAGTGAAGATACCAAATAAGTAGCTGGTCTAGAGATACTTATTGAAAAAACTACCTAAAAACATCCTCCCCCAAACTGCATTTTTATAATAAGCAGCAGAAATCATTCAAATGTCCATCGGCTCCATTCTGGTTCAGAAACATTATGAACACTAAAATGCAGGCCAAATGATACGGCAACAACCAACCAGAACAGAAAAGCATTGCTGTACTCACCAAGAAGTGACAAGGTGAAAAATGATTCCAAAGTACTCTCTCAACCTGACCACTAAACCGCCACACTCGATGGTTGTCCTGGGGGTTTCTGCAGTCGTACAGCACTGCTGATCTAGGGGACAAAGGGACAGGAAATAAAATTTAAAAAAAAAAAAAATCAGGACAGAACGCTCTATGACATAGTTTGTTTTCCCACTGGCATCTACAGAAGCTCCATGTAAACTATAATTAAAAAATTAAATGGAAACAACTTCACTACTTAGTTTTCCAATTCAGTAAAAGATTAAAATCTTGCAGATAAGCACAAGACTTTTCCATATGCTTCAAAGTTTCATCTTGGTTACCAACAGCCACTCTAGTGAAACTAAGCAGAGCTTGAGTTTACTCAATACATAAGATACTTATCACATAGCAGACCATAATTATGCAAATATATCACTTAATTATGAACAGACTTCAGTAAAGTCAAGTAATGATGCACTTATTAGGAAATTATTTTGTCATGCATATGCATATATTTTCAAATATGCTTAATAAAAAGAAGTAATTTTTTAAAACCCACAATCTTTACAAATAGTTAGAGGAACACTACTCCACAGGGGAGAAAGAGTGGATGGGAGTTAGTGGGTCCTCTGGGATTGTTTACAGGCATGGGCTCAGCTGGGTGGCTGCAGAATCTGTCCCAACTCAAAAAGCTCCTGGGTGCAAATGCAAGGCAGGAGTGGTCATGTCACTCCAGCATCACCTCACCACAATCAACATCCTCAGCGTAACCCACTCTATCCTCTAATTAAAGAAATGTGATGTAGGTTTCCCAGCTCTTTTACCAGGCATTTTCCACACAACAGTTTCTTTAACAGTCTGACTTCCAGGCTGTGAAGGCATCTCCCAATGTTCACTGAATTGCCTGTGGTCCTCCAAGGCTTTGCAGGAAAAATCCACAAGGGCAGTCTGTTATTATAGATAGCACAGTGGTTTATGGTACCAAAGGGGCAGCTAAAAAGGGATCAGCAGCTGGTCACTGCTTGGACTCAGTGCTTCCTTTATCAAAGGAAGCCAAGAGGGAGCAAAAAGACAGAAGCAGCTTCCTAACAACAGCAAAAGGTCCTCTTCCAGTACTTCCACTTCAGCAGATGCAGCAAGAGCGTAACAGAAGCCAGAGAACTTGAAGGCTTGGCTAAAGATTGGCAAGTCTATAAATTATTTTAACATAAGGACAAAGTCTTAAAAGCAGAATAAAAAAAAAAATCAATGCAAGAAAATCATGGATAGAACAAAATTCAAAAGTTACCCCATTGAGATGGGAGAACAGAAAGGAAGTTTTTTGGCTGGCAGGACTTGTAAGAACAGGCAGCTACAGAGTAGTCCAAGTGTGCAGACACAAACCATTTCCAAGCATCTTCAGGCTGCAATCACAGCAGACAGCCCATTACACTTTGGCTGTGACTACAGAGGCTGGAGGGAGAGAACTGGGATTTTAAAGTCCCTCGTGCCTCCACCCTGGCCTTACTGGCTGGCAAAACCTGGGCAAATTTTCACAGGAATAAACAGTGACACATTCCCAAAGAAGAAAATGCCATTAGGCCAAATTAAGAAATAAATTCAGTTTGGAGCAGGCAGACACCTGGCACAGAAAATGTGAGTCCAGATGGTTAAAGCATTTGCTACCTCTGAAAAAGAGGTAAGGAAAACTACATCCTGGCCATATGCAAACCTGGCTTCCTTGCTGGTAAAAAATAACAGCATTACTCAAATTGGCACAGCTATAAAAAAATGAAAGAAAACACAAGGCTTAATTGAATAGGAATACCCTCCATAAGTGCAACATGTGCAAACATTAGCCTGACATACTTATCGAACGATCCAGAAACGAGAGTCTGAGTTTCGAACGGATGGAACTGCAATGTCTGGACCTAGATAATGGAAGATTTTATATAACACACATATACAGGAACTTTCCTGGAACAAAGCACAACCATCCCTCCTCCAAGCCAGCACATTGTCCTCCCCAAAAAACCCTCCTATTAAGCTTGTTGATACTCAGATTGGTCAAAAAACAGCACAAGAGATGCACATTACTTCAAATAACCCCACCTAGTGAAAACAAGGTATTTTCCAATATAATTTGACTGAACAGAACCCCATGCCCCCTTCCTGCCCTAGAAATTAATTTAAAAAAAAAAAAACAAAAAACTGGAGGAGGTAAAAGAGTATCTGCTTCCAGTTTGGGGAAAAAAGCAGATGTTAAAAAAAAATGAAAATCAGGAGTTTGTCAAGGGCAGTGACTTTGTTAGCAGCAAAATAAGGTTACGGCTATTAATAACTCATTTTCACATTTTAATTACTCTGAGATTAATTCATTTCTGAAGTACCCATCACTATGGTATTTTAGTATCATTTATTTCAAACCTTTTTCACCTAGAACAAACTGTAACTGACACTCATTGTTCCCTTAAGAGAGAGTTACAGTTTGACCTATGTTCAGACATCTATTTTTGTACTTTATACCAGCACTGTTATATTCCCCATCATTAGGGCTTTCACACAAAAGGTATTTTAAAAATTGTTACAAATCCTCATTAACTTTCTAAAAGATAAGTTAAATAACATTTTAAAAAGCAAATACAGTGCTGTTTGCAAAAGCAATTAATTAACAAATTTAAACAATTCTGCACAGATGTTAGAAAATTAGAGAATTGTTGTTCTGAGGGTTCACTACCAAGCCACTAATGAAAAACTGCAGTTACATTTTTCTCTGTATTCTACAGTGGAAGAAACACAGCAATTATTCCATACCTTGTCTGTATGTAGAGTCAGGCTGGCTGCTGGCTTACCCACAGCCATGTCCCACAAAATCACTGTGTTGTCAGCAGAGGCACTTGCTAAAACATTCCTGACAATGGATCAAAAATCAGTTTTAAAACTCTTTATACAGATACAAACAAATAATGGTCAAAAATCCAAGACACATAGAGAGCCCAGTTCTGAGAACAAGTACACTGTGGTCTATAGATTATTTCTCTCAAGCCTGCGGGGTAACTCCCTGAAGGCAATTCTAAGTTTAAAGTAAAGATTACAAATAGACTATATTACATTAGTAGAACACTTACAAGAATGACAGTTCTGCTTCTATTTCCCCTGACATTACTTAAAATACCACTTACTCGAAGATTTCTCAAACAAAACAAAGTAATAAAGGCTTTGCAGCACATTCTGTCTTTTGACATCGAACAGGATTTTAAACATTACCTATGCTACTTCATTCTGTTTGCATATGCATGCAGCCAAGAGCCCGACAAATCTGTCTGTGAAATATTTTGCTCTCTAATATCTGTTTATACACCTACTGAAAACCCAACACTATACCCTTTGTAGACTGCTGAAAGTAACCATTAAAATTTCAGTTTACAAGACCCCACATTTCAACTTGAATTTGACCATTTGTGTTAAGAGCAATAAAGACAGCTTAAAAGTTTGATCAGAAAAAAAAATATCAAAACATCCCCAAATACCTGTGAAACACACACAACAATTCCTGCTTCATTGCTCTTAAAATCACATCTATTAGCTCAGCATGCTGTTTCTGAGTGAAACTGCTCCCCCCTCCCCTTTTTACATTAACCAAGTGTCTCAGGCTGAAAGGGTTAACATTCTTCTGGAAATGCTGTTTTCCCAAGCAATGTTACAAGGGAAAGTTAAGAAAGTGCATAGTGAAGGCTGTAAGAACATTTTACAGTAACACCACTATGACCTACAGGGAGAAAGTTATTTGTAGAGAGCTGCCACAACATGCCTTGCTTAAAAGAAAGAAACAACAATAAAACATTTTATATATAAGCTGCTCCAAGGAGTTCCTTGTTTTGTCCATAAGCTGCCCACTTCAGGGCTGGTTTTATTTCCTGAAAGACCTACCAGTATCAATGAATTTGTAACTCAGCACATTACAGAATTATGCACTTCAGACTTAACTACTGAAGCCATAATTTTTTCTATACTTGCCTCTATATTATCACCAGACAACCATTTCTAGGTACATGAAAGCTACTCTTTTGTAAGAGTGATGGACTGATCACTGCCACACTCTGTGCTTATGTGTGTAATTTAAGAACAACAGGCACTACCCTGTAAATTAAGAGTGCAATTTACATACATTTACTGAGGCCTGTGTGGGTGTTTCCTTCATCAGTATCTAGATAAGAAAGCAGCACAAGTGAAGGCTCACACCTGCTCATCAGAATATGCACGGCTGACTGTGTACATCTTCAAAGGCAGAGGCATTTATGACAGCAGGAAAACAAAACTTATGAAAAAAAATCAGCCTGTGTCTGACTGAAGCAGTTTCAAGACCCCTGCTGAGGATCCTCTGACAGATGAACTGTTAACAACCACCTAAGTGATAAAAACCCAGCAGCATCTTTACTTTCAGTCAGCGCATTGTCCTTGACCTCTGCCCCAAGATGGGCCAACTCTGTGTTGCTTCAATAGCAGCACTTCATTTCTAGTTCATTCAGGCAACGGGGAATTTTCTCTGCCTAGAGGCCAGAGGCATTTCTATAACTCTGCTATTAGTGCTTTTACACTCTCTTTTCTGTTCACAGCGTTGGGGCAAAAGCCAGAAGAAAAAAAACCAGAATAACAAGGACTATTCTTCTATAAATCTGCTTGTCTCTGTTGAAATGGTGGTTTAGGCCACTGGCAGATCAGCACAGCTCAAGGCAGCCCTTCTGCTTCTCCAGTTTGAACAAGTGAAGTGTAGACAATTTATCAAATGGCTCACACCCACCTTTGCCCTGCCTTCATCTGGACAACCTGCAAATCAAAGGTGACCTGCAGCAATATACAAGTATTTTAAAAAAATTAAAAATCAAAAGTTCTAGTTAAAAAAAGGAAAAAAACCAAGGGATGTATTTTTACGAATGCATTAATTTCAGCAGTGCTTTCAAGTTTTTGGATTTTGTGTAAAAATTGTATGCCTAATTAAGACAGCAATTTTGTAAATCCATTGTTGTTGAAGTAATCCTTTACCTGCTTTGTTTATTCCATGAAAGATCAAGCACAGCATCAGTATGTCCTTCCACAGTCCCTTCTGAAGACAAACTCTGTGTACACACACGACATAAACAGACTTTTAAAAATTACAGCTTCAATGCAAATCAAGCATTACTCCACATTAGTATGAATTCCCATAAGCCTTCACAAACAACTTCATATTAAATTACTCTCACTTGCTGCAACACAGCTTTTGAGAGAACTGTCTCTGCACCACCTGCACCCTGCCTCCTACCCCAGATCTCAGACTGCTCCAGCTGCTGGGTATACAGAACTGGTTACTCCCTTCAGGCTAGTAAAAGAAACCTCATTATTTCCAGCTAATGTGCAACTTCTTCAGCTTCTTTCTAAACACTCCTGGCAGTTCCCTCTCTCTCCTCCCAATTAACTGAGCTCTGGGTCCTTGTAACTGCCAGTTCCTGCAACTTCTAATTTTAAATAGTTAAGATTCAAAGTTTACTGGGACATCACCCCATTCCTGTTCTGCTCTTAATTCCAGGCTTTAGTTATTTAGAGAACAACTAGCATTTCAAATATTGTAGGGGGGAAAAAAAAAAGGCATTATCCCTGCTCTAAATGTCCTCCATCCAACCAGGTAAACCATTTTGCAACACTTACCTTCTTTCCTTTCTTTTTCTTCTTTTTCTCTTTCTTGCCTCCAAGAGAAAAGACTGGTTCCAAGGATTCTACTACATCAAGGTCCCAAATGTCAATGACTGGGGTCATGTTACCCACTGCAACGTAATTTCCTACAAACAAAAACCCAAATGCAACCACATTTATTTAGTTATGAAACACTGTATTTGGCAATCCAGCTGCTGCTTATTTCTTCGGTTAAGTAAAACTTATGTGCCACAACCTTCTATTTGAACATATTTATGTTTATAACTGACATGGAGCAATTTAAAAATACCAGCTGACAGCAGATGTTGCCAGAAGAAAATTTACTTGCTCTCCTTCCCCTTCAGTACAAGAAACTGTTCAAAGAAGCTGTATAAAGTTGCATGTTTTGTTTGTTTTTAAAGGAAAAAACAAACCAAACCTAAACCACAACCCCTGTACTATGGAAAAAAAAACCTGTCTGTGAAACAGAGGAAAAATGTTACTAAATACATAAATACATATAAATTTTGCCGTGGTTTACATTTAATTAACTGCATTGGACATAAAGAGATTGAACAAAAGCAACCTTTCATTTGCAAGGAGAAAATAAAGCAGATTTTAGAGACTGCTCTGGTCTGCTAACTGACAACAACTTAATTGTTCATAATAAAATCAGAGTTTTAGTAAAATGATTTGTTACAGCAGCATCACTAAGATGACTGTATCACCAAGCAAAAGTACTTGATATTCACACTTCGGTTATCTCAAGTCAATATTATCTTGATATTAACATCTTGATTTTATTTCTCTTGGTACTGGAGGAAGAAATTATTTAGTGAGTGACAACATTACACTTACATGCTTTTCAAGCAAAAATTCTTTAACTGGACACTTAGAGCATCCTTTGTAATTTACCTGTTGATTCATCTGGACTAGGATCAAAATTCAACCACTCCAGACTTAGAGGGTAAGCAGGCAAGATAATGTCATGATGTACATAAAATGAGTCCTCTTCATGATTATACACTGAAAAATAATTAAAGTTATGTAAGACATCAGTGAAGAGGGAAAGCAAACAACTATAAACAGGGCACTTCTACAAAAGGCAGCTCTGGCAAAAACTAAATTGTCAAGGAGAGGTAGAGGGTAAATTCAGTGTTCAGAGTTTCACTGTACAGGCCAGACCTTCCAGGTACAAATGTTGTACTTCACAGAATTACACAAAATTAATATTCTCCCGTGTACTTTAGATAAGGAAGTGACAAGTTCAGTAAAGTTTGATACTTTATCCCCAGCATACCACACTACTTTGTTTGTAAGATCTCTTCATAATACATGCTCCATATCCAGCACTTTCTACATCAGGATACATTCATTTTACAGGATTAGCAATTGAAAAAAAAAATATTCCAGATGAAACTGAAAGTAAAAAGACAAACGAGAGGAAGGTGAAGAAGTCAGAAGGAGCTGCCTTTAGCAGATGGTAACTGAGATACAAGGAAAGTTTAGGTAAAGCAGTCATATACTAAACACAACTTCCCTGTAGCCAGCTATTTTTCTCCTTATAATAAAATAACTTACCAATGGGATAGCAGGGAAAACCCATTAATTATTTTAATAGCATCTTATCATCACACACACAAAATCACAGTGCCACTTTTAAGTGCATGTGACAGATGCCCAGATATTAACTGAAGTCTCCAGTTAACTAAGTTGTCTTAATAGTCAACTAAGACAAAGTTACACAATTTTAGAAACTGTAGAAGACTTTGCTATTGTTTTGTAAGTTTATATTGGATATAACCTTAAAGTTAATAGAATTTGTAAACACCTCCAGACACAGAAAATGTCACATGCTGGTATCTGAAGAGATGCTTTCACACATTTTGGTCATGCTGGTTGCTTAAAATGAAATACTTTGCCTACAGAAACATGGACCACAGTACAAGTGGCCAGAAACATTCCCAAAAAACCACAGTAAGATGATAATTTCAGCACATTCAGTAGTATTCATTGGCCAAAACAGAAAACTCGTTTACACAGCAAAATTAAACCTGTTGCTAGAACAAGCAGTATTCAGGCCCTATTAAGGATTATCTCTTCTAAACCATGATGATAAAGGTACTGGTTCTTCTAATCCTAGCAGTGGAAAGCCCATTTAAAAAAGCAAAGAGAACGCTAAAGGAAAAAAAAACCAAAACAACAAACCACTAGAGGATGCTTGCAGGATATGGAAAACAAGACTGCAGAAAGCGTGTATGTTCAGAGAATAAAAATGCCACAGTTTTTCTAAAAGTTTTAAGAAATTAAATAAGGAAATGAATTGCAATAGAGCCTGAAAGAAGCAAGCTATCCTTTAAATAACAGTAACTCCAGGAAATACTCCAGTCCTGAAAAATAGCTAAAGCACCATGACATGGAAAAGGACAAAACACAAGGCAGAAGGGGAGAAAAATCCTTCCCAAAACCAACCCGCTCCCTCTTCAACACAGCCATATGGACATGCCAGGCAAGACATTCCCGACGTTCACTGCAAAGGACAAACCCTATTTTACTCACCATGGACCTCCAAACTACAGCAGTCTTTATCAACTCTGCCACAAAGCACAAGATTGTCACTGGGCTTGATCAAAAAGTCCTCCTGTTCATATTGCTCCTGAGCAGCAAAAAGGAGAGGACAAGGGGCGTTGAGCGATGCACATAAAAGCACAAAACTACACATGTTCAAAAGGTGGAACCAGTAATTCTGAACCACAACTGAAAATACTCAAAATCCAACACCCTGATTCCCACCCATCTAAAGCCATCTTATGGTGCTGAACAGAGCAAGGCAGGAACCAGACCCCATCCTGGGGAGAGTGGACAGTCATTAAATTAGATTGAAGGACTTTTATGTGAACCTAGCTGAATCTGTAGAGGTGTTTAATTATCAACTATGAAACCATATTTCAAGGCTATCCTGATGCACCTGACTGCTGAAAAGAAAATCACCACCAGGAGCCCACAAACAAAGGTTATTTCCCTTCTGCTCCTGGACCTTGACCACTGATATAACATATCAGCATTTTTCCCAATAATGATGCTGCAGCTGCTCCTCACATCCAGGAAATAATTCCACTGTCTACTTCCTGGAAAATATTTCCCAAAAAGTACTGCCTACAGCTCTGCTGGGCATTTGGCTGTATCAGAACAGATGTAACCTCTCATCTAATCTTCATTGTTACTGAGGAATGGAAGGAACTTGGGAATTTTTGTCAGTGAAAAATTAAGAACTGTACATAAGTCAATAATCTTACACAGAGTACCATCCTTCCCATCTTCAACACAGACAAGACTTTTTGGACTTCTCATTGCAAGCCTTTAATTTCTTTTTTATTCACTTCAAGCATACTTCAATATTTGAATTCTATCAAGTCCTGCAATTCTATGTATTAACTTAAGGTTATGCAATACTTCGTCTTCAACAGTTCCAGCAGTAAATATCAAAACCCAACAGAAAATGCACATTGAAGAACTTCCAGAATTTGGGGAAAGAACTTGAGCACAGGAAGAAGGGCTTGAGAAAGAGGTGTTCGTTTTCTGTATATCTACAAACCCAGCTTCTGCAAACATGTTCCCCACCTGACAGTGGAAACTAATACAGGCAGAAGCAGCCAATGACACAGTATTACATGTGTGTATATATACATAAAAAAATATACACACACACACACACACATATGGTGCTGTCCATCTAGGCTTAATGGAGGTGTGCTTCCTCTTGCCAAATCCTTAATTTGACACATTGCCTGAGTCCACCTCAGCCTGATTTCTTACACAAACTGGTGGAAAAGGTGCAAGAGTCTTGCCATCTGGGAAATTTTTTAATTTTGGCCACCAGTGGCCTGAGATTTGTTATTTTTCTGAGTGTTTTCTGTGTCCTACTAGGCAGGTGAAAAACCACTCCATGTACAGAAGTGCATGGTTTAAGCAAGGAGCTGGTTCACCTTAACCTCCTACTTAAATGCAAAGGGCACAGAAAGAAGGGACTGCACAAAGCAACCTTGCAGGGAAAGAGCACCATCCAGTCAAAAATGTGGCACACCTTTGAAAAAGGACAGCAAGCACTTACACGCCCCGAGGCAGAGTGGAAAATTTAGCTGATTTTGAAGTCTATGCTGTTTAAGATATTTAACATTCTTTAAATACTTACAGTGGTTTTTAGAGTGATGTAAGGATCGTTTTCGTTGCTCCCATATACTGCCAGAGTAGCCAAAGAGTCTCCAAGTTTTAAATCACCTAGATGGGAATTGCAGAACACTTTTTATACACGTCAGTGACAGGCAAAGTTAGAAACTCCTGTACCAATACCTCTATTACCTATATAGCAATAAATCAGGAGTGGGCTAGATGAATTTCCAAATTCCAAACATAAGTACCTCAGTAAGATAAACTGCTTAATGCTTTCAGGGACTTCTGCTGCTCTGCTCCAGCACTACAGCAGACAGAGTAACAACCTTTCCAACACGCTGTTGGTTCTAGTGTCAGGGAGGGGGCCACTGAACTGTTTCCCTCACTAAATTACTTCCCAAGATGGGACAAGCAAATCATTAAAATGAATGCTGTGAATTTCAGCAGCACCTGAAACTTAACACTGTGCAGCCTTATGAGATTAAGGCCTTAAGTACAACAAGAGGTGGAAAGGTTCTTCACATACACTGCACATCTCCCACAAATTTTTCTTACCTGTGTATTCCTCTTTATCGTAATTGTCCAAATCGTATTCATCCAGTTCATGATCAGACAGCTCTTCATTGTTTTGGGAAGACTTAGCGCTGCTGCCAGGCACAGGTGCATTTGTGTCATGTCCTGTCTGGCCTTCATCACTGCCACCAGCACCATCCCTGTGGAAAGATACACAGCCCTGAGAAGCCGTGGCAGACATGTAGAACGCTTCCAGAGGGCTGCTGGAGAGATTTCAGCATACAGTCCCAGCTGCTCACATGGCTTTCGGGTCTTTATGCCAATAATTTCAAAATCCATTCACTCCTTCTTCATCTCTTCCCAAAATACAAGGCACCCAGAGAAAGCTGTTCCTTGAAAGTTTTCATGACAAAATGTGGCGTAAATTTCCTCAGCAAGGTAAACTGTGTGTCTGAGTCCCTTTCTCTTACATGTTTTTTGTGGATACAATGCTCTCAACCTCACTTCTGTGCATTCACATGTGTCCAGGTCATTTTTCCCTTTCTTTTCCCCACTCACAGGCACTGTCATGTGTGAAGATTCCCACATTTCTTCAAGCTTTTTAAGACCTCATTTCCTCATACTTCCCATACTTAAGCGAAGTGAAAATAACATAGAATTCATTAGGTAAAGACATACTGTGGATTCTTCTTATGGGGAAAACTATGCAACATCTAGAAAATTCGGAATTTTGTGGCAGCAGTTCTGCATGTGAGGAATTCAGGAGAAGGAAATGTACATTAAACACTGGCTGGGAAGCTCACAGACACCCAAGGTGTCCCAATGGAGCACGCTCCATAGAAACTCATCCCTGCTCAACACACTGTATTTCTGTCCTTCTGCATGCAAAATTCCCAAGCAACAATGAGCCAAGGCAGTTCTCAGGTACAGTCTTTAAATTAAATACCGGAAACCTCATTTTCCGAATCTGTTCAGTAAAATAAAACACTTCACATGAACAACGTAACTAGAGACAAGTAACACGATAATTAAATAAAATAACTAAATCCGAGTCTGATTTGTGATCTTTGCACGGGGGAAAAAAGTGAGGTGTTGCTACAAATTCTACAAAGTACAACAAATGATAAATAGATTACGATGCCTTTGGTTGCCCCAGATGGTCTTCAAATTTCCATTCTGAAGTTTTACAGAATGCATAAAAAAAGCACCTCAAATATTTCCATGTTGTTAGAATTGCTTGAGGAAGGAAATCACTCAAAACCCCAAAAATTTACGCATACAAAGGGGAAGCAAGTAAATCCACAGAAAACTGGAACACTAAATCACTTAAGAAATCACTTAAAAAAACACTAAATCAGTTAAGAAATTAACATGACGTGAGCATCCTCCAAATGTTTAAGATTATTGTGGAACCATTAAATAACCAAACCCAGAAAAAACAGAATAAAATAAATCCTGGGATGATACACTCTGTTCAGCAATAGTGTCACTGACACATGCAACAGAATATTCATCCAACTATAAAAACTTTTTCTGCTACATACTGCATCTGTTCAACCACACACCCTACACAGCTGAAACACTCAGAAGCCTAAATCTATGAAGAGATCTAACAGAAAAAGCCCAGAAAATGGAGTAAGACCTCAATTGCCCATTTTTTCTAGACAAAAGAGAGATATTTCTTTCTTGTCTTCTATCGATTGTGTTTCCTAAATACGTCACTTCCTTCATTATTTTTGTGAATACATTTAACTTAAAAGCAGAGCTGCAAAATACAACTACATAATTAAGGGCTCTCAGTGCTGAGGGGAGAGCTGAGATGTCTCCAGCTTCACTGTGAACCTTAAATACAGCTATGAGTCAAGTTTTCCCTTTTTTACCAAAGCACGAATACCACGTTTCCCTGATCTCTGCTGCAGCCTCCAGACGCAGACTGTCCTGTCCCACCCTCGGCATCACTTTTCCCCAGTCAGTTTGGGACTCCATCTCGGTTTGCCACATCTCCAGAGCACCCACGGTCACAAACCCAGCGCCTTCAATCTCACTGCAGGCGGGAGCAGCAGCTCCAGGGAGCGCCAGGCCCCGAAACGCCCATCCAGCCTGACAGCTCGCCGCTGACAACTGAAGAACCACACGGCAACGCAACCGCGCGGGCACGTCCACGACGCCAGCAGGATCCACTCCATCCCATGCTCCTCCGTTCGGCCTCCGCACCGCCGAGCCCCTCGGACGCCAGGCTCCCGTGGCACGGTGTCTCCAGGAGGAACTCGTGCTGGCTGCTGCCGGTCTCCGCTCCTCGCTGCTGCTGCCCGGGCCGGCCCTGCAGCCCCCGGGCTAAGCTTCCCCCGTGCCCGGGACGCCTCCTCCCCTCCCCAGCTCTCTGGGCGGCCGGGCCCGGGGGGCTCCAGCCGCGTACCGAGCAGAGCCCGAGAGACGCGGCGCGTCCCTCCCGCTGTCCCGGCTCACCCCAGCCTGTCCTGCGCCTCCTCGATGAGACCCTTCAGCTCCTCCTCGCTGAGCTGCACCTGCGGGGCGGACACAGAGGGGTGAGGGAGGAGGCGGCGGGCGGGGGTCCCTCAGCGCCATCCCAGCCCGGGCCCCACCTTGTCGGGCGTCTCCTTGGCCACGCCGCGCCGCACCCAGGCGGCGCAGGGCACCGGGCAGCTCATGGCGCCGGCGCCACCGCCACCGCCACACGTGCGAGCGGCCGGGCGCGCCCCAGTGACGTCACGAGAGGAGGGTCCGCCCGCAATGGCGGGGAACCGGGGAGGGGGCGGAGAACCAGCGTGACGTCATCCCCGCGCGCCGGGCCGGGGGCGCGGCTACGCCAGATGGGCGGGGCGAGATGGGCGGGGCGAGATGGGCGGGGCGAGATGGGCGGGGCGAGATGGGCGGGACGGGGCTGGGCGCTGTCGCCTCACGGGCACGGCGCCGCTGGCACTGCCCCGTGCCCGGGATTCGCGCAGAATCACAGGATCCATTGGATTGGAATAAACCCTCCGAGATCACCGGGTCCAGCCCTCAGGCCCTCCGCTCCTCCACACCTCCACACTGGCCCGCCTCACGCGCTGGGAGAGACCTGCCCTGCCGCTATCCGCTTCCACTGAAATACCCCGGCGGCAATCCACCGAAATGAGAAGTTTAGAAAGGCCTTTTTTGTTATTGGTCCCTAAATTTTATCCAAGGAAAAGAAACCAGTGCACAAAGTCAATGGCAACAGGGAGGTGCAGGCAGTTGGGAGGGACTGGCGTCTCCACAGGAGCAGCTGCTTTCTGCCCTCCTACACGAGCTAACTCATTAAATCAGAGAAAACGGATAAAATGCCAGCTGGGATGTACAGGAAGGTACTCCTTTACTAACATGCAGAAATTTCCATCACTGGAATCTTAATTCAGTGCAAAGGATGGGAAGCTGAAGTAGGTGAAGGACTGTTTCTCAGCTCAGCAACCGAACTTCATCTTGGCAGATAAAATGGCCTTGTTATTCCATCCACATGTCACTAGACAACACCACTGTGGCATTTTCATTATTTTTTTGTCCTGGTTCTTCTGTGGTTCTGGTGTGAGAAAGAAATAGAAATCTACAAAATATTACTATCTCCTCACTTCCCCGTTCATTTCACCAATATGCTGTGTTTTGTCTTAATGTAGACATAAACATGCCAAGGCAAAAGTTGTATCCTTCTAGCTCTTCCTTGTAGCACCCTGTGACACGGACATCCTAGTCCTACCTATAATCCTGCATTTGGGCATGCTTGCCTTTTTGCTGGGCTGTGTTTGCTTTGCTTTGCTGGCCATCTTCTCTTAACAGTGTTCAAGAAATCCTTCTTGTCCTCCCGTGTACGAATCGGCTACAGCTTGACTGTCAGCCTTCCTCCAGATTCTGAGGGAAGTTTTGTGAAAGTGGCTGCTATTCTCAAAGTACAGGCAGAGGGGAGTGTTAGGCAGCCAAAGGAAGAAAGCCGGGTTCCTTTCCGGTGGCTGTGGTTCCTTGATATGTTTGGGTTTTTTTTTTTCAGATGTGTACATTTACAGTGTGGAGGTTTGCAGAACAAAGTGGAGCCAGACTTGTTTTTACTGAAGCCGTAGCCGGAGGGGGCACACATGCTCTACCTTCTGTCCCACCGGGTACATAATCACAAGATAGCAGAGCACTGCGGGGAGGCTCAACAGCAGAAGTACCAAAGCAAAGACAGCTGGAAAAGGAGTAAGGAAGGAAAATAGGTAGCAATTGTGCATGATGGATATTATAGCTTAGAGAACTGCAGTTAGTAGTAATGATTTTTCTTCTGAGACCCAGTCCATAAATGCTGGGTGATTCCAATGCCTCTCTCTCTCATACACTTGCTGGGGATGAGCAACTGGTTTGTTTTGGTTTTTTTTCTCAAAGACCATTCTATTAAATTTATTAATATTCCATGGTGCCTTGGCAATCACAGAGATGTGGCTCAAAGAGTGGTGCCCCAGGCAGGAAGCTGCCTGCAGACGGAGCCAAGATCTAGTGCAGCCCAGCACACCCACACCAAGGAATCACCCAGGATGGCTTATGGGACATAACACACCAATAAAAAATGGTCTTCTTGCTATTCAGCATCCAAAGATGGCTCAGCCACGGAGTTGGGAAGATTAGCAAATAAAGCAAATGTTAATTTCTTCATTTGGATGGAATTCTGACACCATTGGAGGAATTTTGGGTCTCTGAATCTCTGCTGGGTGAAAAAAATGGCCATGAAGAAATGGCCATGAGGAAAGATATGTGCAACAGCAGACAAGGACTCAAATGGCTGTCCCAGGAAGGGTGTGAGGAGCAAGCTCAGATCCTGTGGAAATAAAAGAATTGTCATCAGACATTTTGATGACACAGCCTGTTCTGGACTGGCCTTGGGCCTTTCCTAAAAACGATCTGAAAGGATTCAGCTCCATTCCCCTGTCCCCTGTCAGAGGTCAGACACAGCAGTGCCTCAATCTCTTAGACCCATTTTTAACCTTTGATGAGGAGAGCTCTTTTTATCCCAGTGAACACCCATAAAGGAAGGCAAGACTGGACAACAGCAATTTTCATTGTTTCAGTTTTGTCACTGATCCTGGTATCAGAAACTTCTGCCTATCTGAAAGGAAAAGCACTAAAACATCCCTGTTTCTGGATCTGTGTTTGACCCATCCCGACCTACTGCTTTTCACCCAAGGATGCAAGTGCAAACTTCTGGAGTAGATTTACCAGGTGAAGAAAGGGAATCAGTGGGAGAAGTCAATGACTCCTTTAAAGGGAAGGTCCAGCTTCTTTATTAGGGGACATGTCAAGGTGCCCAGAGAGCACCCAGAGTATTCTTCTTTGCATGAAGTCAGATGGAAGAGAGGAGAGCTGGTTGACAAAGGAGCAATGTTGAAGTAGCCGGTTCCAGCAGGCTCTCCAATAACTATTGGAAAACTTGAAGAGCTCCAGTGTCCGAGACTCTGCAGGGACCTTGATATACCTTGAGTCACGAAACTCTCAGAGACACTAAACATCTCTAGACAGCTGGAAGGTACTACAAGGCCAGGAAAAGATTCATTGTGCAAATCATACAGGCTGTAGGCAAGAAGACAAAGGGGGCTTTATGTGTTTCGGAAGTTATGCTGTAGGTTTATAGCTGTGGTTAAGCTGACCTCTTCAGATGAAAAAAGGGGAAAGTGATCAATACTGGCATCTCGCTCAGATTTTTTTTTTCTGTTTTCTCAAATGATCTGCAAAATACCAGTGTTGCAGTCCCAGGGACACTAAACAGCTAAAAGCAGTCACATAGTCAAGAAATCCTCTAACTTAGGAAAGAAAGGAGTACTTGAGAGTGACTTTGAAACACCAGTGGCAGCAATCTAAGTCCTCAAGGTTACCTTTTGATTTTCTATTTGCATTCCCTGTGTGTTTCTGTGAAACACAGAGCACGAACAGTAGCAGGAAACCAAAGAAGTATCAGCTCTCAGTAGGGCAGCATCTCATCAAGGGACATGACATACCCTGTTTGCACACTGCTGCATAGCCTGGAGGGAAGAACTCTTGAACTGATAGCTAGGCAGAAAGTTAAGTTTTCAGGTAGTTAAAACAAGGCTGCTTTGGTTTTCTTTCATCCAGGATCTCCTTAAGGAATTCTCTGGGAGAGCACAAACCTCCTCACTTTGAAAGAGAAAACATCCCTGTGCTAAAGCTTATTCTCCCAGATCTTACTTACAGCTTTTGGTACTCTTTGTTAACTTTATGGAATAAATGAGGTCTATCGCTAATCTTTTAGCTATATCTAGTAAGTGTGATCTCAATGTGAACCAGATACATGTGAAAGGCATTAAAACCTCATTGGGCACAGTAACTGCATTATCAGAGACACGAGCTTACGGAGCAGCTGCTTCCCCAAAATGCGTGCTAGAGAGTTTGGGAATGAGAATCCCATCATCCCTGCAATGATTGTTATCAGCCAGACACCTCAAAATACCCGAGGACTTGCACCTCTCCAGCACCATGGGAGCAATGGGAGACATCAGGGCCAGTGCTTGTCTCAGTGGTGTCACATCTTTATCTCCTCCATGTCTAAGTGTGTTGCTCAGTACGGGATGCTTCAAGTACTCGTTATTACAGGAGGACACTACAACTTCTTACACAAGCCACTGGCTCATAGAGCTGAGGGGCTGATAAGCTCCTAAGAAGGTAGCCAGGCTGTAGGGCTGTGCTGGGAATGGTGGCCTCCCAGCCTGCAAGGGTATGTGCACAGGTTCTCAGACATCCTCTGCGCTGCAGTTTTACATCTTCATAGCAAAGCTTAGAGACAGCCAGCCCAGACACTTACTCTGGAACATTTTTCTTGAAAGACTCATTGGACAAAATAAAAGCCATTAAAGAAGTGGTCATTAAAATATAAGGCTCTGTCAACATAGAAAAATTTAGCTGATACAACTACATACCTAGAAATATGTCTGTATAAGCCATTATGCAGATTTAGAAAAATAAATATTTATGACTGGTTTAAATGTTACTTCTACATAGTCAAACTGAGACACACAATGACCTTTTTTATGTTATACACATGCTTCTGCTGCTCATTCCATCAACAGATCTACATCCAGCACTTCTGGCAGTGCCTTACCCTCAGGACAAAGCCTGGGTCCCTCTAGGTGAGCTCTACTTTGTAGCAGGGGTGGGATTTAGACATCACTGTCCATTTCTGCCCTGTGGAAAACACAGCAGTGGGCAAGACTGGCATAAACCTTAATTAGCCCAGTGAACGTGTGCCACAGCCTTCAGTCTCTACAGAAAACTTCAAAAACACAAATGGGAACGAAATGTAGAAAAAACATGAATAAGTTTACGGAGAACCCAGAAGAATGGTGTGAACATTTCTAGCTGAACTCTACTATGTTTCTCAGTGAAGCATTAACTCAAATGCCCAGAAAGAACAGCTTAAATTGTTTTGGTATCAACAGCTGGGAACAGGAGACAAATCACTCCAGTTTGCTACATGTGAAGCTTGCTTTGTTTTCTTCCAGATAATGGAGAGGCAGGAAAGGGGGCCTACATCTCCTACATAATTTGGAGAACTGGAGGGTTCCCTATGAGCTGCTTTTTGAAGTCTGCTCCTGGACAGCTGAGGTTGCAAAACCTAAAGGCACCTGAGAGAGCCACCACTGGTCTGGGCAGTCACCCAGTCTGGTGTCAGTGGTGTCTCACTCCCAGAACTTACATACAGGACATGAAAGGATGTTACCCTCTTCTGCCTCCTGAACCAAACTGCTCCTTAATAATCTGGAGAAAGATTCTAATTGCCAAGAAAGAACTTGACTCCAAATCCACTAAAACATATGAGACAGAATGCATGGAAAATTAAAGAGTAAAAAAGTAAAAAAAAATGCTAAATCTAAAGTATTTTTAAAACCTGATTTTCACACTCTTGCCAAAGTTAATCAAGTCCTTCTGTATATACCCGACTTCCCTTTGAGACACCCATTTCCAATTTATTTGTACGCACTTGCGGTAATGCTGTATAATGGAGCAAGCTTCCAGCCTTTCGGATCTTCCTGCATCCAAACTGTCTGGCAATGATGCACTTGCAGATGCTTAATTTTAAGCATCATGGAACTCCATTCCCAGGTCTTATGTGCCCATTTTATGGCAGACCAGCACTCGGAGAAAGGTTTTTGGGAACCAATTCTGTATCACTTCTTCACAAGCACAGCAAGCATGCTGATAGCAGTGTGTGTGGGGGAAAGCAGCACCAGGACTTCCAGATGTAAGATCCTGAACATGTGTGGTTTCTGGGAGATGGTTCTTGGGAGAAGCCCAGTCCTGCTGCTGTCTGAAATACATCAAGAAACACCTGAAGGGGAGAAGAAACAACAAAAACACTCACAGCAGCCATTTCCTAGGCTAGAAAACAATGGAATTTTTATTGAACAGAGATGGCTCATAAACACACTCAAAGGAGTTCCACCTGCTGTTCAGCAATATTCATTGCTATCTGATAATAACCTATGGGGGCAGCTGTATAAAACAGGAATAAAATACCAAATTGCTATATTCATTAATAACTTTGCCTTCCAAATACAGAACCGTAAGTATTTCAAGTCTGAAAATAGACCACGATTGTTAGCATTTAAACCAAACCTTTATGATAACAAATATACAAAAAAAGGCAGTCAATATATTAAACATTTAAATCAATAGCATACACTTCTCAGAGGTAAACATTGAGCAAACAAAGCCACCAATGATGTTCAGGAATCAGGTAAAAGTTTCAAGGTCAAGCTCCAAACACTGTAGCTTTTCTAAAGCTGTACCGGTATTACACTTTTATCTAGCCCCTACATTGAAAACTACGTAGCATGAACATTTGAAAATATAACACTGGCTACCCGGCAGGGAACTGGGAGTTCCTTAAGTCCTCCTTGTGTTTATATTGGAGCACCTGCGGAGACAGAGGGCAGTAGGAGTCAAGCACTTTGTTTTGCAATGTCAGGGTTTGAGTTCTGTTCTAGATGAGCGCAACAGTGTCCTCATACCAAACACGAATTCCAGCACTCACGAGAGAGAAGTATTGGCCTGACAAACTGCATGAAGAATCGGCCTCGCAACTTGCATTAAACAGAATGGGACTTGCACACCTGCCTATTTACTGAAAGCCTGTGCTATTTCTACTGCACAGAAAACGTCTCCTTCAGTAGCTGAGCCTGAGGTTGAAAGCTTGGGATACGTACATACGCTCAAAAATAATGTGATAAATCTACTATCAACAACTAATAAAAGTTCGTATTGCGATATTGCTCACAACATAAATGTACAATTTGCACAAAACATGGCTCTTCAACATGAATATTTTGCAAGCAACTATATATATATATATATAATATGTATAATTTCTTTTCTCTAAGAATTATATGCCAGAGTGCATGCAAAGAATTTCAAAGCAGTAGCACAACAGGAGCAATCACTTGTTTACAGGTTACTGAGACCATTCAATACAGAAACAGTGGGCTATTAGATAACAGACAGACAGGTAGGTAGATGTATGTACACACTGCTTCTTCAGGGACCTTCCCATGTGACACCTGAAGCTCAGACCCCTTTGAAAGACGAAACAGGGCTCTGAAGGTTCCCACACTCTGACCATAAATCACTTCTCTTGGAGATGACAGCGAAGGAGGCACTTGTCCTTTAGCCAGGAGTACAGGCAAGCAATCTTCTCCATAGCCAACATCTGTTCCAAATCCTGCTCCTGCATTTCTAAGCAGTGGGTGGTGAGCATCTATCCATCCAATGTTTTAGCTGGTCCCAAGCAGTCTCCTGCAGCCTTTACAGCTGGAAATCCAAGACTGGAGAAGCTGGATATCCTAAACAGCAGTGCACAGCACTGCAACCATTCTAGTCAGATATGTACAAGGAATGACATGTATCCTCTGGTTTAAAATTTACATAGAGTATATACAAATAAAGCTATTCTATCAAGGTGCAAGTTTATTGTTCTCTGGTGTGTTCCAATGAAGATTTCTTAAAAAACCTTTATACAGACCCACCAGGAGAGTTTACACAAAGTTGACGTTTTGTCATAGTTCATTATGTAGGCTTCCTTCTGCAAACTCCATAATGGAAACTCCTGTTGCTTTCCCTTGGAGTTCTGCCTGTGCACAGGACTGAGTTTGATAAACTACAGCCATGTCTAATATAATTTCCTTGATTGCAATACATTTTAAACTTGGATGAAGTGGCACCACGTGTTTTGGGGTTTTTTTCCAGGATGTCATTAATCTCTACGAAATGAGGCAGGACATGTAACTGGATGTCAGGGGGGTTGCAATTCATGTGCCCAGTCCAGCTTTCCTTGCTTTTGATGGGTCTGTGGTGTGTGAAGCTGGCACAGTTTGGCCCTATGGGTATGTCTGGAAGTCCCTGGTGCTATTTTACACTGGCTGATGACAGGCAATGCCCTCAAAGAAATAATAAAAAAAAAAAGCCCAAATGCAATTTACTAAACAGTAAACATCAGACTGATGCACTGAACAGATGGATATGGAATGCAACTTGTCTAAAATTAGAATGGTTGTTTTCTTAGGCAGGTCTAAATTCATAAAAATCTTTCCCATCCCACGCAGGCCTCATTCTGCAGCATGTAAATATATGATGCTTCTAATAAAAGTCATTGGGAATGCAAAGCCTGTGATCAAGGAGCACAAGGAAGGCCTGCCCTCTCCCATTTCTCTTCAGCAAAAACCTCAAGTAACATAAGTACATGTTTATGATCCCTGCTGAAGCAGAGGGGCTGTGTGCAATGACAGCAGGATTTGGCCTTCAGCCTTTATGGTGCACCAACCACAACTGTGCAGATGACTGGATGGGAAATTACATCTGCTAGTGCATTAAAAAACCATACAGCCTTGCAGTAACTCCCATTAAAAATTCCCACTGACTTCAGGAGAGAGACAGAGGAAGAGAGCAGACTTTAGCAAGTGCATGTTCTGCTCCACTGGAGTTACATTCCTCAAAAATCTTTCTGTAACAGCATGTTCCTCCATTTTGTAACCTGATTATATCGAGGCATTCAGAGCAGAGGCTTTGCACGTGTCCTCTCAAGCTAAGGGGAGTATTTCACACTAGAAACAAAGATCTCATTAGGGTTTTTTTTTCTTTTTCAGAATAATGCAATAATAAAAATCAGCTTGCTGGTTTCACATGCAGCAGTGCCTTTATACGGCCTTAACAAAATGACATCTAGCAATGACAAATGAATCGTAATCTCATTGGAGATTTTAAAAGGATCAGCATCAGACAGACATTAAATGGGGTTTAAGATGACCTAAGGTGCACTTGGAGAAGAGGCTGTGAGAGTGCTGCGGCAATTAAGAAAAGGATTCAAAAGAAATTAAATACAAACACACCCTTTAAAATAATGTTCAAGTTGTGGACACAGTGGACAAAAGCAAACAAAGCTGCCAATTCAAATTATGGCTGAGCTCCTCTATTTTTCATACATTCCCTTCTGCCTTGGTTCTTAGTGCCCTCAGTTGGTCTCTCCAGTGGAAGGGCTTGTGCTGGATCATTAACAGCACAAAACGGGCAATTTTCAAAAGCATCTAACACAGTCCAGAGAATGACATCTTTGAATGAGCTACAGATGTCTATCTGTCCTTTTGAGAAAAAATATTTGGTTCCAGAAACATTTGTATTTCTTAGCTATAATCCTTCTCCATTGAAAAACATCTGCCATCCTATTGTCCATACTCTGACTCTGTTATTTTGTTTTTATCCACCATAAATGGGTAAGCAAAGGGGAAGAAAGTTTCACCTGTGTTGTTAATTATAGATAACCTCAAACGTGCCTGTGAAGCCACAAACCAGTATTTAAGCCACATCTGTGGGATGGAGGACAGGAGCTCTGTGTTTGTTGATGACTGCTGTTGGGTTATGTGATCTTTCATTTCCTTCTCAATAAGAAGTGAAATGAAACCTTCACATAAAACCCCAACAAAAGATGGCAGCAAACAAAACCACTTTGCTAGAAAAAAACCCCAAACCCAAATTCATAACAACCATAACAAATGCAAAACAATCATAACCATTCCTGGGTTTGTATTACACAAATTAGGAGTCTGCCTAAAACCAGCAAAAAATCAAGATCAGCTCAATGGTTCTGCACTGTTGTAGGAACCATCGTATTTCTAGCACATCCTTTCCTCTTGTTTTCACTTTTCTTTCCGAGCTTTCAGTTCCAAGACATCTCAGGGACAGGTGGGAGTGGATGTGAAGAGGGAGAAAGGAAGCAAAGAGCTGTCCCACAGGCAGTGCTAGCTCTTCTGTCTTTTCAGGATGCTCACACTGGGATTTCCTAATTTAGCTGTTGCTTTCAGTGACAAAGATACAAACGCAGCCCTTCAGAAGTGGATCATTCTCCATTTAAAGATCGAGACCGTGCTTTCTAATTACGATACGCATTTGGCCTGCAAAGACTTCAAAGGTGACACAGTATGAAAGAGAGAGGGAAAACAGACCTAATCCACAGACAAGAGAAATCAATGAAAAGGCTTCCAGCCATTTTAATGGAGCAAATTTCATCCTGCTTTCATGTTTTGGTTTGTGAATGATGTTATAGTAGAATCTTAACTTGTATTTTTTCATAGAACGTTCATATATTTTTAACATGTAAATTACTTCTTGAACCCTATATCAAATATTTATAAATGCTAAACCAGGTACAAAGTGAAACCCATTTGGGAAAGTGGAGCAGAGGGAGGTTTAGCTGCACTAATGGATATTGCATTAATGCTTAGCGTCAAGGAAGGCTGACTGCCATTAACAAGAAATCTCATTACAAACATGATTTCACGCCTCATAACATATCCCATAGATCTATTTACTGTCCATCTCTCTCTCTTGAACATGCACACAATGATAACTACAGACACAAAATCTAAAGCATTGCACATGCTTAATATCTTCTTCCCAATGAAAAAATAAACAAAAAAACCCCCCAAAATAAGCAAAGAAACCAAAACAAAACTCAACCCCCCCAAAAACCAGCCAAACAACACAACACCAAAACCACAAAAACCCCCAGAAAATTCACAGCATGGATGATTAGAATTAAATTATTTTACAATCCCACTTCTGCTGTGAATGACTTAAGACGCTTCTCAGACTTTAACCTAATGAAAAGCCTGCTCTGAGGATAACTAATGTACAAATAGCATTACAAGAAGCTTTCAGAGGAGTGGGACTGAAGGTCACTCTAGCAGCCCACCTGTTACTGGGGGTGGCGAGGGCAGGTTGAGAGAATGTGGTATTTCCTGCGGGCTTTTCTTTTCCCTCCTCTCTCTGGTAGACAGTAGAGCCAAGAGAGTGGGGAAGAAGAGCACTGATGCTAACTCGGGTCTGTAAACAGCAGAGATCCATTATTCAACCTTCGCCATAATGCCGAAGAGATCAGCAGGAGGAACGTCCTGCACTGCAGAGAGTGGGATTTACAAATCTGGTGTCTCTATAATGCTCAGGCACCTCTGTTCCCCACTGGCACAGCACATATGGCTGCACAACAGCTGCAAGGCTCTAGAGAAACAGGGACAGGAAGCGACCTACTGGTCAAAATGCACTTATGAGACTTCAATAGGTCAGGTTTTTCTAGTACTAATTGGAATTTAGCCAGGGACATGAGGTCAAAAAGCTCTGAGATACGTTCCTATAGTCCTTGTATTCTTCAATGGATAAACATAAACTCACAACTGAAGTAAGACTGCACATTTTACTGCATCCCCAAATGGCACAATTAGTCAATGGCTTAATAACTGCAAGGCAAAAATCAGTTTCCAAGATACTGAACTGACTGGGTTAAGCAGGGTATTTGACCAAGGGACTGCTTGGCTGCTGGGGAAGCAGCTTTCACTCTGATGAGGCTCCACAGGCTTCCTGTGCTCCTTCCTACTTTCTGCCCCAGCAAGGCACAACCAGCACTGGGGCACAGGGGGCTTTTGACTGTCCTGAGGGGCGAATCCCAGCCTGCAGATGTGCTGTGAGCGCTTCAAAAGCTATGCAGAAAAGAGAGAACCTGACTTTGGAAAGGCTCATCTGAAAGCCTCTCACAGTAAGCTACAGGATATTCAATTTATCCACTGCTGGGAAGGGGAAAGGGTAAGGCTGGGCTCTCTTGAACCTGGAGCTTGAACAAGTCCAGATGTTTTCAAACATGTTAATCCATCCCTGCCAGAGTAAGGTTTTGACCTTAATTAATAAAAATTATGTCCTAACACACTGGATTTTCCTAAAGTGCCAGTTTCTTGTTTTTTGTTTCTGAGCATCTCCATTTTCTAATGTGGCTTATTGTAAACCATAAATGATTTTCAATTGGGTATTTCAGCAAGGCTTTTTCCTTGTCTTTGTTTGCTTTAGAAAGGCAGTAAGAAACAAGATTGCCTCTCACTGCGCTGGGCAAAGCCGAGTAATGGAAGTTTTAATGAAAACACAGCAGCAGAGATGACGGGGAGTGGAAAGACCAAAGTTAACCACACAAAAAGGGCTTCAGCAAATTTGCTCTTGCAGCAGCAGCACTGGCGATATTTGTAAGGACAAGGAAGTGCCACCAATTGCTTCAACTCCACGGCCATATCTGAGCATGGGACCAAGCAAACCCTCTGTGTGAGCACTGATGAGACTGGAGCCAGCTGGGCTGGTTGGGAGTGCCAAGCAAGTGGTGAGAGATGGGGCTGCTTCTCCTCTTCCTGCTCTCCCCTTCCCCTTGATATCATGGAAACTGAGTTGGAGAACAAATGAATTAGGCAACAGTGAACACTATACCTCTGGAATCAGAGGCAAAGATCTGGGGTTATACATTCAAATTCTTGTACCTAATCCTCTTCCCTTACTAAGACCTCTTCATTAGCGTGCCACCCAACATGGACAGAAACCTGTGCCTAAGCTAAGCACGCCCATTCACACGGTGTCACCACCTCTACAGGATGAAAGGACAAAACTGTCAGCCCAAAGAAAGGTGAAAAATGCCTCTCCAAAGGAAAAGAAACAACAAAGTTACTGTTCTGGTACAATCAGGTGGACAGATTTAGCCAACCAAACATGCAAAGCACAAGGTGTTTATAGAATTTAACCTATCCAGCCAACACAACCGCTCTTGTAAGTTGCTGCCATGTCTCCTGGGTGTTTTAGTGACAAGCAGTCCAAGCAAAGCACAAAACCCATCGTCTAATGAGACCCTTGACTTTGAGGAGGTGAGATACCACATTTTAAGTCCCGTGCATGCATCCAAGATAAATACACTCTAGGCCATTCATGGCTGTTCCATGCAGGAAGCCTTGGACAGAGCTGAAAGAATGACAGTTTAATGGCAGCAAAAAGAAACTGAACACCCTCCTCCTACCCCCATTGAGCTTCCTTCCCCAGCTCAAAGGCTCACTGAAGGCAGCTGACAAATTCCCATTAGTCTTTCTGCAGGTTTCCAGATTTTCCTTCTGCTTCGGGCACCACATGCACAGAATTCTCAGCAGTGGTCTCACTGAATTCGTGGAGAATTGTGCCACAGCTGAAGACTTGGCTTTGCTGTTTTTTGCACTTGAAGGCCAGTTACAAATAGCAGGTCAGGTGCAATTGTACTGAAATGTGATAATCTGGTCAGAGTGGGCAGCCTCTGTTTTCACCCACTGAAGATAACAGGCCTTACCCCAAAATGAATAACAAGTTAAAAAACAACGTAATAATTTTGCTATAAATGTATGGAACTGCTGCAGGTTTCTTTGCTAATAGGTTGACATCTAAAATTAGTGACGCTCTCATCTATGGGGTTTTCAGATATTATCTGAGGGCTATTTCAAGGCTAACTTCCTGCCAACTAGTTTATTAAATTTTAGGACAAATCCTAAGCAGCTTTTTAAATTCCTATAAATTTCAACATCTCTGTGCCAGAGGATGAAAGCAACATCAGGGCCTTCATTTCTGTAAAGCACTTGCAGAGCCTCACACAAAAGACACTATGTCAAACAAACTAACTTAAAGTCTTTGGCTTTAGGAAACTCTCATTCACCAAAAAAACCCCAAAAATTAAAAATCCAGTGGCTTCAGAGGCAACTTTAGTGAATGCAGGCTTCAGGCTGTCATCTTTCAGCAGTATTTTTAAGACAGAGACAGCTCCTGAGGGACCCTGAATATGTGCAACTGACTTCAGCTAGTTCTGTAGGTTCCCAGCTTCTCCCAGGATTTAACCCATAGACAGGAGCGCTAGGAATGGCTGCTTTTTCTAGGATGGCCGAATCCTCACCTTGAGTATGTGAATGTGTTAACGTAAAAAACCCCACTCAAACACAGTCCTGCATGCCTGAGTCCCCACAGACCTGGCTGCATTCCATGCCAGAACAGAACCCTCCTCTGATTTTAGACAGGTACAGCTGGGAAGAAGAGATGCCCTTTGTTTTTTTATCACTGCACTACCTCAGAGCAGTTTATTTCAGTGCAAACTGACCATTTCTCTTTTAACCTTTAAAGAGTAGCACACGGTGCCATGCTTTGAAACAAAACTAGAATTTCCAAAAGCCCCCAGTGTACCACACACTACAGCCCATCCAGGACTTGTGCAATGTTTGGTATGAAGCCAGTGGATATTCAGTGGGAAAAGGCTCAGTGTCCAAAGCAGCATGTGGAGGATTCAGCAAGCAGCTCTCATTAGTGCCAATAGGAGCCTGGCTACTAAACCTTCACACCTTTTTAAAGATGTTTCCTCTGTCTTTAATAGACATTTGCACAAATCTACTCCGGAGCTGAAACCAAATAGGCAAAAGTTTTAGCAGGGGAAAAAAATAGTCTTAGCCATTAGAAAGCTGGCCCTTTTCCAGAACAGAGAGCATCTGGCCACCAGCTGTGTTTAGAGGACAGCAGGCCTAAGAAATAGATCAGGGGAAAATCGGAGAAACGAGTAGACAGTGCTGAAATTTGTAATGAAAAGAATGCCAGCCTTCCCCTGTGATGTCCAAAACCTTTGCCCTCCTACATTCCCCATCCTTTTCTCTTCCCAGCTCTTGAGCCAATTATTGGAAAATCGACTATTCAGGACAACACAGATACCATTTCTGGGCTTGGGAAGGAATCTAGCAGGGCTCTAGAGTAAAAAAAACTGGGAAGTGTGGAAACCGGCAGCACGTGAACAAAACTGGGAATGTGAGGAAATTCTGGAAACTAAGGGAGGACCATGTAGGGACATAAGGAAAGATCTGCCATGAGGCAGGGACAGGATGTCTGTAAGTCCTCAAATATTACAGCAGTGGATTAGTATAAAAAATGACAGATGGAAAGGCGCCTTCACTCATTACAGGCTGGAAAGTTATATTAAAAAAGAAAATTCTAAGGTTTTCTAAGGAAGTTGTATTTTTTTCCATTTCACCAAGGCAATATTTGGCCTCAAAATTTGTAAATTACTGCAATTCATACAAAGACTAAAGGAACAGAAAGCTTTTTATTTTCCAAGATGATAACACCATGTCTCAAAAAAATGCTAATAAAATGCTCTGTTGGGAAGAGCCTTATCTGATAAGGACGGTATTCATGGGCACCCACTGAAACTCACATTGCTTTTTAGATTAAATTGACAAGAGCCCTTCCCCCCAGCCCCAGATTAATGGAAGGAAGAATCCATGCATGAAGCCACATATAATAAAGGTTGGAGATTATGAAACAGGCTAAAAGATTGGACCAGAATTGCAATTGATCTTGATGAAGTGGGGAAATTGCCCTGATTAGAGCAGAACAAATTTAATAAAGAAAAGTTGAAAGTGTTACACTTTGAAAGGTGTAGTAAACAAATGCACAAATAAAGATGGAACTCCTGGGAAGGCAGCAGTGAATCCCTCAGGAATTATAAGACAGACTAGATCAAAGTCAGCCATGGGATGTTCTTGTAGAAAATATCTGGGGATATATTTTCTGATATGCTTTTCTTAAACCACAGCAAACAGTTTCTCTGCTTTGCTTGTTAATATATAAAACTGCTGCTGAAGTACGGAATTTTGGGGAAAACAGGAAGCCATGAGGGGAATAACAGCAAAAATCAGAGACCTAGAAAACACTAGCAAAGGAACTAGGAAAGACTATACTAGTAATGCAAGAAGGATGATTCCTTTCATACATAGAATAGTTTTCTAAAAAGATCTTGTAAGACCATCTGTTTTTCCTGTCAATGAGGACTTGAAGGAAAAGTGGCTTGATTTGCAATGAAGAAATTCTGAAGTCTCTTAGGAAAACCTTCTGATTATGAGAGTGGTGAAGATCATGGATGCCTGTGACTGGATTTCTGAAGAGCCTGCAAGCTGCACATTGTCTGGCATGGTTCAGCTGGTCCTCACCCAGCCTCACATCAGGAGACGCAGGCTAAAATTGCCATTTCCAGACTCTGGTTTGTGGATCCACAAAGGTTTGCTGGCTGCTTCCAGGAGAAATGAATGCCAGGTTTACGCAGGCTGTCTTTTCTGCTGGCGGGACCACTGGTCAAAAAAGAACTGAAAGTTAAGACTCTTTTTTTTTAAGGTTTCCTTCAGCTATGCATCTGTGATGTTGGGATTACCAGCGTTGCCAAGGACAAAATTATTCCTGTATAAATCCTTAGCTGCAATCCTTTCCTGTAACAGCACTGAATGACAACTTCTTGGAGCCTGTTCTCTGCTACCACTTGCCAGACAGCAGCCAGGCAGTGGGTGCCATGCTTTCTGCTCTGCTCAGCCATCCTGATGCACGAAGGAGCCCACAAAGGAGCCCAGGCCCCAGGGCTCGGCTGCAGACCTGGCTCTGGGTGTGGCTGGAGGCAGCTGCACCGTCACTTTGCCCCTGGGTGCCCAAACACAGTGACCATGTACAGCCACCAAAGGCCCTATTAAGGCCTTTATTGCTGAAAGAAACCTAGTGAGCTTTACCACAGATACTCTCAACTCAGAAGAAAGACTAGCATGGAGTTACCAGTGTTTCCCTCTCATTTAATACAATGGTTATTGTTTAAAAAACTGCTGTTTTAAACCATGAGGCTGCAGGGTGAGGTCTGCTCTTAGCTAGTTATTTTTGTCATAGAAGGATGGGTTTCCATGGATGAGAAGGCACACCAAGCAACAACAAGCACTCCTTGTGCTGCTGTTCTATTAACTATGGTCTTGCTTCTCTATGATTACAACATTCACACAGAAGTAGCCATTACTTAAATGTCCAGACAACACCTTGTGTGAACATCTACTATGCAGAAAACAAGGTCTAATTGACTGACATGCTGTGTCTCTGCAACATTAGTGGCAGTTTAGACATTTTGTCATTTGTTGCAGAAACTGTAGAGGCTTTAGAAGACCAAGCACAAAGGAGGATTTACACCTCAGAGTCATAAAACAGCTTCCTACTGTGTTGATAGCTAAAGCCACAACTGTGTTCTCTGAGCACATCAAAAGCTATCAACATGGAAGGGCACCTGATGTAGATGCCTCAACAAAAGAAAAAGAGGTTAACATGCAAACTTCTAAATTTCCTGAATGGCACACTAGAAAATTAATATATTAATGTCACTTTGCCATGGAGAAGGCAACATCTTTGCCTACTTCTTACTGTGGTTTTCAGAAACAGGGCATCAGGAATGTTGTGGCACATAGCAGATTTCTCTTGCTAACAAAATGCTGCAAAATAAACAAAGCTGTAACATTTAAATCATATCCCCCACCCCACCCAAGCCCTGCATTTGTGGATTACCTGTACATTCTCAGAATACAGTGAGAAATCATTCTATAGTACATATTTAATCATAATTTTGAAAAGTCTAACTCAGACACAATCTCTGGCCAGTAGCAAAATATCCACACATCACTAAAGTAAAGATCTGTTATTATCTCTTCACTGCAACAAACAGAAATCAGCATCTCGAGAAGGAGCTTCAGGGGTATCATATCGCAGCCAATCACACCAGATAAAAAAATAAGCTAATTTCACAAATGAAGTTTGACAAGAAGTAACATTGCATCTGTCTCGGCGAAACGAAGCACGAACATAACATTTCACAGGTACAGTTACCATGCAAACGCATGTTTGTTGAGTTTGTCATTGATTTCAACCCCAAATCATGAGTAGCATGCAGTTCTCCTGCCCCCCCAACTACTGAATTAGAGACAGTCTGGGTAATGCGCCTCTTTGGTGTAACCATAGCCTCTTAGGCAAGATTATACCACCCTAGGAAAGAATACAAGCAAAACTTGATCATATGTGTGTTTACACAATGTACATTTTACCATTTAAAAAACCAAAACATGTTACATAGATTCTCAAACACAGCTCTGTTGAAAATGAAATTTTAAGCTTAAGAAATAGGTTTTAAACTACAAGGCCACCCCATTATTTTTTATGAACAGTTTAAAAAGTTCCCACCCCTAAAAATCTGCCAGTATATTTCCTCAACTATAACAGTCTTACCCACTCTCTAATACAGCTGATCTTTGCTGGACAGCAATAACAGTTCTTAAATTTCTTAAATGCACGAGATAATGGACTCCAGGATAGATATAGTTCTTAACTGTGTAACACTGGAACAAATCTGACTTAAATGATTAATTGGTCAATGCAGGTGTTCCCCAGCACTACCCTTCAGGCAGGGACTTCTGCTGTTCACTGATGAGTGTTCTGGCTTTTGTTGGCATCAAGCTCCACGAACAGGCTCGTGTTCAGAATTTCAGTACAACGGCAATACACCGGATACTCTGGTACCCAGCTTGCTCAAAACCAGGGAGGAACTTTGTTTTCTGTATTCTCTCATCCAGATGGGGACACAGCCCCAGCGCAGCACCTTTGGCCAAAACAGAACTATTTGGACGCGACGTAGAATTTTTTACATTTTCTTTTTTTTGTAGTCATTTAAGCAACTGCAACAGGTTTGAGCAAGTGCAACAGCAGACTTAACTTGCAGGGTCTTTTATTCAAGGGTTACCATCTTCCTCAGCTTTACACAACGGAGCCCTTTGAAGAAGACAAATGAATTGACTGAATCCTTGTGGCCAACGTCCTCTGTAAGTCCTCTAGTACATTCTGACCAGATGTTTCCCCGTTCTTGTCATACAACAACTGTTTGAAAGCTTCGTTTTCAATGAGGACCATCATATTTTTTAGAAAGTAGCCTTCACAATAGGCAGATAGTTCTGTGACGCCGAGAAACTACAAAAAGTGAAATTAGAAAAAGATAATGATTCTGATAAAACCCAGGCAGCAAATACAGTGCGTAAGAGCTGCACACAAACATACACAAGCTAAGCCTTTTAGACAGGCACAGTAACACTTACAGATATGAATGTGTGGAGGGGAAGGAGTTAATCAAACAGTATTTTATGCTGATGATTCTCATAATAATTCCTTGTTAAAAGACTCTGGCTGTTGGGAAACAAAATTCTATGGACTGAAGCTTTGCTCCCTTGGAAACTGATGGGAATTTTACCACAGAGTTTACCAGACCCATGATTTCCTGCTAGCAGTTACACCCTAACACTGCAAGTTTGGGAAAACATTACAGACCACGTTTCAAGAATGCTGTCCTTAGCAAGGATGGGACATATGACTGCAGAAAACTGTCACGCAAAATTTCATGCTTTGACGACTCATTGGAGGAGAAATGGAAACAATCAGCCATTGAAAAAAATCTCCCTGGGGCAGAAGGGGACTTCCCAGCCCTGGACACTTGCTGTTGCTGCAATGCCCTACCCACAGCAGTGCCAACATGACTCTGGCTGTAAAACCCGCCCCCCATTTCTACTGCTTCCATTGGGAGATGCAGGCACAAATAACTTGAAGGTTGGGGCTCTTACAGGCAAACCAGGAGCTGGATTTAGCCACTGGGTTTAAGTCCCAGCATCAGACAGGTCTAAAGCTCCATGTAAGAATTTTCTGCAATCAGGATGTAAATAAAAGTTCCATTTCACAATTCAAAGAAAACATGTGATATTTTAAAGCAAAATTATGAATTTTACTAACAGTAATACAAATTGAGAAGTTCCCACATGAGCTAGAAGACAAATCAAATATTTTTCAAACGATTCCTGCACTGTAATTTTTTTCCTATTAGATTAAATGGACCTGCAGATATACCTCATTGCTTATTTTTTTAGGTAGACCTTTGTGCTATTTCAAACACTGATTGCATGTTATCTGTACATGAAGACCTAACATTACTATTCTCTGTAGGAAATACCTGATGATGGGAATGGAGGTCAGATCTGCGGGGGTTTGGAGCAATCTGCAGGATTACTCTGTTCAATTGAACCTCCATGTCACAATGCATCAGTTTATTGTTTGTATAGGCCATGTAAGTTACAGAAAAAAATCTCCTAAGAAATGCTTGAAGAATATTTCACTGCACTTATTTGCGCATTATTTCCATCTTCCAAGTGAAAATCTAACTACTACACATGAGGAGGGAAGAAACTGAAACTAATCAATGTGGTAACCACCTCCACCAATGCGTGAAAATAGGTTTTCTAGGACAAGAAATGCCATGCTTTTGTGTCTAATGACTTAGGCAACCTCACAAGTTAAGTATATAATTTGATTCCAATAAGAAACTCTCCAAGACATAAAATTCTCATTACCATCCTTGCAGGGCTCTGAGCCATTGCACTTCCACAACGTGGCATTTTTATATATTGACAAGGTGTCACCAGCATTGAGTGTATCACCCCACTGGGCTTCAGGCAGGAAGAAACAGGTAATGGAAATAGGAAAATGCATCTTGGAAGGTGAAAGCAGATGTGTCCTCTTCACTTAGTGATTCCTGTTGAATCAGCTCAGCAGTTAGTGTTGCCATGAATAAGGGACAGATCTCCCACATAGTGGTACACTCAAATTGAGCTTGAACCGCTGAGGGAAGGGGCTGAGAAGCTGCCACCTTGGACTTAGACTACAGAATTTTGGACTGTCACTATACCAGATACCTATGAACCAGTCAGTCCCAGTAAATGAAAGACAAATCTTAAATACGTAACAAACCTACTAAGGATATGCTACATATATATCTATATATCTATATATATCTCTCTCTCTATATATATATCACTATGTATCATAAAACTGACCTACGAGGACGACGGCAGACACACAACATGCAAGCATATGCAGTTATTTTTACCTTGGCATGATTATAAATATCCACGCAGTTTTCTGTATTAATGCTTTTTGCACAAATGATCTCACAGTGTCGTTGTAAAGCCTCAAGCTGGAAAAATTTAGCAGCAGAGAGAAGCTAAAAAAAACAAAAGGCATGGAAAAAATAGTCAAAAACTGCTGAGTGATACAGAATCAGAGCTTGCTTCTTTACTGTTTCATTATATTTTTTTCTCTGCCCCTTCTTCAGTTAGCATGAAAGTACTTGACAGAAAGTCAGCATGAGAAGATTGCTTCGTTGTTTTAACCCTCTGCAGACTCTTCTAAATCATGCAATGGGAATCTGTACATGGAGAGAACACCAAAGGCTGCTCAGGTCCATGTGCTGACTTTGGAATGGGACAAGGAGAAAAAGGAAACAGCGGCTTGAAGAATATTTTGTCACTTTGCAAACATGACTCTGCAACAAGGGACCTGCAAATACATCCCCTAAACCCAAAGTTCTGGTTCAGCTGTTCCCCAAGATCTTATTGAAACAGAGCACCTGGACTGGATGTGGGAAAGCCACCTGCAAGGTCAGGATCAAGAGCATAGAGGAATTCAAACCAAATGATGATGGCCATCCTGGGCAGTCTTAATGTAGAGAGACAATAAATCTCAAACCTGCCACCTCAGCAGGCTCAGGGGAATGGAATCAGATCTCCATATGCTCCTTGTCCCAGACTGTGAGCAGCTGTAAGGGGATGTCCAGGCCAGCAGCACTGAAACACTGTCTGGGTCCACACTACTCCAAGGAACAAGTGCCCAGAGGGATACAAGGCAGAGGTGGGAACCAGCTGCGTGAGGCAGTGCCTAGCTAACATTCATGTGAGTGTCATGTGTCTGTCACTGCTCTGCCACAGCTCTCCTGACACCAGCACTTAAGATGACCTCCCTCCTTGGCCCTGCATCCCCCACTATGGCTATACTGCCTACCCTGGCATCTCTGCATGCCTGTGGGGTGAAAATGGCTTGAATTTTGAGTTCTCCAACTGATTTCAGCAGTGCTAAGATTTCCTCTTTTGCCCTTATTCTGTCCTTTCACAGTGGGAAAAAAAAATTTCATTTTCTGTCTTTCCGTGGTAGGTCATTGGCTCTGGCTCTCCGCTCAGCCTTAGAAAGCAGGTTGGGGCTCTTCGATGCTTGAAACCTTGCTGTAATCCAGCCAGACCTTAGGCCAAGCTGTTCACGTGTTTAAATAGCACTTATTCAGGCTTTTACACAGCCCTTATTATCTGGGACTGATAACAAAAAGCTAACCTGTGCATCCCAAAGGGGCTCTCATACTGCACCAGGGAACAAACAAAACCCTGAAACTTCCATGACATTATTCTGACTTCTCCTATGCAGTCTGCTCAAGCTCTACTTTAATCCCATAAATAAATCCAAGTGCTGGAAATCTGCAGTGCTGATGTGATAGCAGCCAGCTGGCCCCAATTATGAATTGCAGCAAAGATTTCTGTGGAGTATTTCTGGTGCTTCTTGTAATCATATTTGTAATAAGGCAAGTTACTAAATGCAGTTTTGAAAGATAAAGCCAAATCCTATTCCAGCTGCCTCT
Source organism: Callaeas wilsoni (assembly GCA_013398955.1). NCBI lineage: Eukaryota > Metazoa > Chordata > Aves > Passeriformes > Callaeidae > Callaeas > Callaeas wilsoni. The sequence goes on along the minus strand of VWPU01016463.1, from coordinate 158,277 downwards.
GTGGCTCAAACAGTCATGTGCTGGTTTGTAATTACTTTAAACTGCGAGGAACCATGGCCAGATCTGTTATCAAGAGATCAATCAATCAGTCATACATTCTGGAGTCACAGAAGTTTTGAGATGTCACAAAAGTAGAGCAAGCTGCCAGCTGAAATGCAGCACAAGCTTCTTAACAGCCCAGGTGATAACACACACATCTCTATAAAGGGACTGCACTGCCTAGTCTAAGATTCCCTTATTTCAGAAAAGGTTAGAAATTCAGGAGGTCTTTCAAAACTCTGAGTGAAACAGACAATTAGTGAACTTTCCCTATACAGCTCAGGAAGTCGATGTGGGTATGCTTACTTAAAAATCCACTGCCTGCACTGGAGAGGGATAATTTCAGTCCTGACCAGTTCCACCCTCTGGCTGCCAGACAGTAGTGTTATAGGGACAGAATAATACAGGCAACAGTAAAGAGTGACAGGACCCGAGGAAATGGAAAGTAGCTGCACCAGGGGAAGTGCAGATCGGCCATAAGGAACAGGTTCTCCACTGAGAGGGTGGTCGTCACTGAACAGGCTCCCCAGGGAGTGCTCATGGCACCAAGCCTGCCAGAGTTCAAGGCACATCTGCATGACACTCTGAGTGATGTGGTTTAGCTTTACACAGTCCTGCAAGGAGCAGGGAGCTGGACTTGAGGATCCTTACGGGTCTCTTCCAACTCGAGATATTCTATGACCCTGTGATGGTGGTGGCAGACGCTGATGATCACCAGCTGTTTAAGTAGCTCTGAATTCAGTATTTACTGACCTGCATTCTTTTTGGCTGCCTGAAAACTCCCTCAACAACTATCAAGAATTTGCCCAAATATCTCTTAGTTCTGTACAGTTGGAGTGGTTTTGCTGATCATAGCTGACAATGATGGGCATGCAGTATTTGGAAGGGGATGACTTAACATCCATAAGGTTGTAGTTGCATGGCTACACTGAAGGTTTGGTCAGCTCCAGCTGGCTTGGTTTGGCTTTTGCAAAAGGCCACAACAGCACCTGGATATTTTACATCCAGTGAGAAAGGAGCAAAGAAGTTTCTGTATCTCAGGGAGCAGATTATGGTTTTATTCATAAAATTTAAGAGTCACATGCTTGAAATTGAACTGAACTGTGTCTCCAGTGGACTTCTCTCATGGTTAAAGCCCAGCACATGCTCAAGACTTCTCCCATGTGAGGAAGCAAACTGGATGCTTTTAACGCTGCTGAAATAGGAAGGATGGAACACTATGTTGCTGGAAATTGATTCCAGATTTTAGTAACACCAGCTTTGCCTCTAAGTAGGTATTTGCAAAGTCTCCCAGTCTCCTGCAGGACTGCAGAGAGCCTGGGCACTCTGGGTGAGGCACTGCTGGCTCTTACAGGAGTGCTCAGGTCTTGCCCAGTGGCCGTGTGCCCTCGGGTGAATGGTACACAGATCAGTCAGCATCGCTCTCACGGCAATTAAATAAATGTCTCTTACCTCCATAATTTCATTATTTTTAATCAGGAGTGACTCTGCACCTCCATAATAAAGATACTGCATAACCAGCTGTAATAAAACAAAGGGAGTATCTATAAAAAGCAATCCAAGACACAGAGGAATGATGCAGGCAATACCCGAGGCTCTCCTAACACCATCAGAGATTTGTAGGTAAAAATGGCTCAGGCTTCCTGATTTCAAAGATATACTTGGTTATTCTCTCTCTCTGCAAAGTTCAGTGTTTCCTTCTCACTGGTAGTCTAACATCTCAACTCTCACCCTCAAATTGTCTGGACTTCCTGGTGAGCTCCAAACAGTTTGCAGGAAACTGATTAACTCATTCTGAATTTTCAGTGTATTTCCCAGCCCGTTAAGTACATCCCTGATTCAGACAAATACTGTATATATAATGGTTATTCCCTTATTCCTTCCCTGGCAAAGGCACCGCCACCTTCATCCAGCTGTGTGTGGGCATGCACAGATGATAAGAAAGAGGTGGAGGAAGCTTTGCACTGTAATACAAGCCAGCTAAGATCCCTCTGCAGGGAGCCCACAGTTATTGTAGGCAGCTGAGAATTATTTGCAGCGGTAACAATCAATACATGGAGCTGTCTGAGCTCCAGCTCAAAGCAAGGGAAGCATATCCAAGTACATGCTACAGGTAGGGAGAGAGCAAGCTCTGCCTTTTCATGGCAAAAAACTGATTGGAGAATGCTGCTAAGGAAGGGAATGAAGTGTGTCTCTTCCAAACCTGTCCATTAAATACAGAAAGAGCCAACTACAGAAAGAAGTGCTTTATGCTGACAGGCAGTGCTTTGTGTGCACAGCCCATGTCAGTGAAATGCACGTTGCTGTATGTGCTAGGGCACATTTGCAATCAATAGCACTCTGCAGAGCATGAACAGAGGTGAACCTGTGCTCGTGAAACCACTACTCTGGTTTATCAAATACATATGTACCAATTTGGACAGGGCATGCATGGTGCTCCTCTTACAAGCTCCATTCAAATTCAGTGTGAGGACTGTACCTGAAAGATGGGGTACTTCACGTAGTTGATCTCAATACAAGTACTGTCAGATGACGGTTTGCTAGACAGCAATGCTTTAAACCTAAATAAAAAGGAGCAAAATTGAAATACCAGCCCAATTATCTCTGTGAAAAAGTACAGCAAAAACAGTACAGAAGTGCAGTGGAATGGCAGCATGAACTCTTGCAAAACCAGTATACTGAAATGAACAGATTTGTCACCAAAAAGCATCAAGATTTAGACACTAACATAAAGTTCAAACCAAAAGGAAGAAGCCTCTCTCTCAGAGATCTCAATTTGAAAGTTTTGAAAAATATATCTGATATAACAGTAGAATAAAATATACATCCAAAATTCTGATTCTGTAATGATGCATATTACAAAGGCAAAATTTTTTTTCTTGAAGGCAACAATCTTCTATGAAGATTTGCAACATTTAAAGCCCGAACATTTTCCTTTTTTGAAGGTGATAAATTTTGACTTATGTCCATTATGCTGCTTTAAAAAAGGTTTTGGAACAAAATATTAAAACAATGACACTAAGACTTTTAATGCTCCTATGCAAGCTCAGTACAATTGTGTAAGAAGAGGCAGGAGAGAAAATTGGATAGGTTGCTGTCCTCTGATTATCAAAACCTGAAATTCAGACACAAGTTTCAGGACAAAAAACCTGCACCTTTTTAATTAATAATTGCAGACTTATGTGAGATATATACATACGTAACAATCTACTTCTCAAAACCAGGTACTCCCATCGATCAGAAGGTGAAAATGGGAAATGTACTGCCAGAAACACTCGCCCTTGTACTTCCTCTCTGATAATTCATCTGACCTTCCACCAGTGGTTCAAAGCTCAGCTTATCTATCACGACCAGCATTTGCTGGATGGTAACCTTTTCCATATCGTGACTGCATCTTGTTAATTGAAACACAGATAACAATTTATTTGCTTTCACTAGTGCCAAACTCTATTATGAACACAATTTAGTAGGCTTAAAGCTGGAGTTTGGAACATATTTGTACGTCTACCAAGAAGCTCTAAACCCAAATATCCATTTCTTAATTGAAGGTAGGGTCAGATACTGCAGTTACTTTATGCAAATTTCTTTACTCTGTGCTGTGGGTTGGCAGCACAACTAGCATCAATTCCCGTATTGTTAAATTATCCAAACTCAGTGCTTTGTCCTTGCCACATTTCGAACTAGGCTGTTATGGAGGGCCAGCTAGATTTGTTTAAAAGCACACCTTGAATTATACAGCTGCATACAAATAAAGTTTATGAGAAACTCTTGGGTTGGGTTGAGCTGGGTAACCCACATTTAGCCTTTTGAGCACAGGAAATCGACTATAAACACTGCCTTTGGATTATGTTTCTCAGCTATTTAATTTTATTTTAAAGTTGTCAAATGCTCTCAATGAATTGTTTTTCCTGGAGACTGCTTGAACTGATGCATGGTAGGATTTAGTCATTGACAAGATAAATTATTAAGAATCAAAGTATCATGACTCCTGTATGGTCGAGAACTGGGTGCAGCAAGGAGCACCATGCTGATGTGCCTCAGTGGAATGAAGTCAGCTGCATGGCCAGAAGCATGGATCATTCACTGGCTGAAAATCTACTGACAGGAGCACTTGTTAAATGTCTGGCAGATCAACCAGAAACAACCTGTGGAGAAGTTTTGATTAAGAAAAATTTGAAGATTGGGCCATTAGCCCTCGAAGAACTGGAACAGCAAAACAAACCAAAAAACCCCACAAAATCTAATTCTATTTTTGTTAAAAACCAGAGATGTATCTCTATTTTACCTTGGTGATGCAGTAAATAGCAACACTCGATGTGCATAAAATGGTCTTCCTTCCACCAGAAATGTGACATCTGACATCTCTTTATTGTTAAGGAAATGGGGATCTAGAATCACAAAAAGGAGGAGACAAAAGAGCCAATAACTTTAATTTGGAAGAGGTCATGAACGTACTGAATATTTCCCTGTTTTGACAAAAGAAAGCAACAGAATAGAAGGATATTGTTTTTAATGAGTAAAGCCCATAAAGCTATTTTGGACAGCCTGAGACAACCACATGGAGCTCAGACAAAGGGAGTTCAAAGCTCTGAAGTCCGTGATGACCTTTGCTGCAATGACAGCCAGCCGTCCCCACCGTGTGATGCTGGCACAGCCTCCCAGCGCTGCTACCCAGAGCAAACTGCAGCTCAGCAGATGCTGGAGGGCCCTACGCTCATCTGTACCCCATTAGGCCACTCTCCCTGTGTGAGGAAGTCTGTGTCAAGGGGAAGAGGACCCTGGAAAATTGCTTGGGTCTTCTCTCAGTGCCCTGAGAACACCCTGGGCTCTGCTGACCAAGCTGGGAGGGCTGTGCCACTGCAGCACCACCTGCAGCCAGCCACGGTGCCCTGAGCTCCAGACACACACCCAGCTCCAGGCCCCAGCCTTGGATCCCAGCCTAATTAGCAACCAGACAAATCTCTGCACATTTACGGCCCCACTCGAGCGCACCTGGTGACCCTCCTGATGTCAGTGGGAGTTTTAGGTCAGGCTAAGTTTGGGGCCCTTCCTTTTTCTAATTCTCTCTTTAAAATTGAGGTTTTCCTGACTCATGGCCCCCTCAAGCACCTGGCCAGCAACAGCCTTCCCAGAGCTCTCCCTGGAGAGCTGACGAGGACCTTCCAGTCACACTTACCCAGGCGGGAGGTCTGCTTGCGCTTAATTTCCACGAGCTTTGGAATTGGGTAGGGTCCATAGCAATGAGTGAAAATGACAGAGAGCTGCTGGCTGATCACCTCGTTCTAAGCAAAGGAAAACAAATATATGCAACCTAAGATCAATATGCAAAGGACGTGTTACGTTGTTCTCAACAGCTGCCTGTTTTGAAGGTGAAAAATGTGATTGCTGAAGCTTTATTAAAAATCAGAGCTTACGATTACCACCATTTGTTAGAAACTACAGGTCTCATTTACTTGATTGCTATGTCTCCTGTACAAATCATTTTAAATGAAAAGGTCTTCTCCTTGGATGACAAGTCTTCTTTGCCTAACAAATTCCATAGCCCCATCCCCTCTGCAAAAACAAAGTTCCTTTACAACAGTGATTTCATTTTATTTGCAGACTTACTGTACTGGAAAAAGACTTCTTTTTTTTTTTTTCCTCTTTAGAAAGTGGTCACTGGTCACGTCTTAGAAAACCCGAGCTACAGACAGATACAGCTGCACAGCCCGCACGCATTTCTGAGTGCAGCAGTCTCACAAACAGACCCTTCCCTTACAGAGTGACTGAGGCATCAGGAACAGCCACTCATTTAATCCCAAATGTTTCATTAATGAGCTCTTACACCTCTGGCACCAGCATGGGCACACAGTGCTGTGGAAGCCACCAGACCCTCAGAGAACCAGATCTGGTCCCTGGCCTTACCCCCTTCTGCCCCAACTCCGAGGGCAGGACACCCACAGGATGCTTTCCTAAGCACCTTGAGTATTTGTGCGCCTAAGCTGCAAGGGTAGTGAAATGTATTTAATGCTTAACCACCTAAGTCCCAGATGAAAGCAGGTTTTAAAAGCTTTGGCAAATTTTATCCCACACTTTGCTGATAACCGAAGCAAGTCTAGACAAGTTCAGCAGTGCCACACTGTTAATTCATAGTGACATCTTTTAACTACCCTGTTGGCTGGTGATTCTCCACACCAGGAAACTGTGAAATGGCAAGACTCTTATACATAAGAGGGTCAAAGGTCAAGGAAATAAGCAGGTGAGGGACAAAAAATAGTATCATAGTATAAAAATTTGGGGAGTGTAGATGTTGTACTAAAAATACCTCCAGGCTTTAGAAGCAGAAATTGAAGCTTTCCTTGCTCTGAGCACGTTTCAGAAGTGCTCCTTAAATCCCACGAGTGACAAGGAGGAGTGGCAGAGATGCTGTAATGACTCTCTTACTGAATCTAATCAAACAGGGTGGGAAGGGGTAGAGCTGTTCCCTCACAGGCACATGCTGATGTCAAAGGAAATTACATGCACTTGCCCGCAGGCAGGAGTTGGCTCCTATTACTATGTCAGATGTAGCACTGAAAGAAACGCTAAGATAAGAGAAATACTCATACTGAGAGACACCATTTAGCAGGCACAGGGCCCAGCCCTCAGAGAGGGGCTCGCTGCTGTGGCTCTGAGACAAGGAGGGCGTCTCACCCTAGGAGCATCTCACTGTTCAGCATCCTCCCGTCGAGCTCCGCAAAGCGCTTCACAAAGGGAGTGAATCACAGGCTAAAGAGAAAAGGAAGATTTAAGGCCAACTTTAAAGAAGGAAGTGACTCAGCTGCCAGGAGGGCTGGGAGGGAAACTTTAGACAGACAGGGCAGAAAGAGCAATTTCTTCTCTGCTCAGAAGGGCTGTGCCGAAGCTCCAGGGCTGACTGAGTCAGCCAGGGAGGAGTGCGTCCGGGGGGATGCTGATTACCAGCAGGGCAGCTCTGGGTTGGATCTGGCAGATGCTACAAGTCAGAAAATACAACAGAAGATGGGGACGATTCCATGGTGAGAGCAGAGGGAAGCTCCTGGAGAGGAGATGTAATGCTCACCTTTACCTGCAATGAATAAAAGCAAAGTGCACTGAAGAGGAGAGCTCCTGGCAGCCCCCTCCCCAGCCTGCCGGGGTGCACAGGTCCTGTCTGTGTCACTGAGCTTTTAGTGGGTTCCATGAACTCATCAGTCCCAGCCACAGCTGTGCCTACGCAATAGCTTTTCAAAAACACTCATATACATTAATAAAGACAATGCAACTCCTCCTTCCAGGGTGTCTGTGGGAATGTGCTGATGGAAAATCTGGGTACTGACTTCACAGTGCCTTGTTAGGAGCTGCAGGCCTAACTCACCAGAGCAAACCACAGCACCATGGACCAGGACATCCAGCTGCACTGAGACCAGGAAAGGACAGCCCAAACCAGCCACCTAAGTGGGAGAAGGGGATCCCTGCTAGTTAACTCTAACCAACATAAAGAACCAGTTGTGCCTGCAGACAATCCCATGGGAGCCTGCCTACACAGATGAGGTGCTGCCATCTCCCCAGGTCACCAACAGGGCATGAAGTCTGTGGTGTGCAGATATGAACCCGTTAAAAAGCCACTTTGCCCACAAGCCTGTGAAAAAAATGGTGTAAACTAAGCTCTAATTAGCTCAAGATGTGATACATTCACATGAGAGATGCTTAAAATCCCCAATACATGGAACAGAGATGGGACAAAGAGAAAAGAGACCCTAGGATGGACATATCAAAGAAAGCAGGGCCATCGGACAGACAGTGCCTTCGGACCTCCAATGCAGAACACTGATCTCATTTGGCAGAGAGGAGGCTGGAGACGTTAGGCTTCTGTTGATAACATTAAACACTTACATCTCATGCCATCCAAAGGCCAAAAAATGTGCTCAAAGAGAAAGCTGAAGCATGTGCTTATTTAGAGTCACTGCTAACAAAGAGCAGCAAGGGAGGGGAGTGGTAAGTTATTGCAGCACGCCAAGTTTGCTTCCCAAACCCCCAGCACACAGCCAAGCTCACAGGGCTGTGGCCCTGGATCTGCTCCCCACAGTGCCTCTGCTGACTTTTACCAAGAAACCAGGCAGAAACAGGAGATGGAAAAGGGATGCTTTATCTGCAGCTGGATGGCTGGGGAAAAAAATTGGCTTTTTAAAGTCAAATCCTGCTCTTGGAGGACTCAGGCTGCCTGTGAAGTAACTGGGAACAACTGCAGAAGTCCATGACCTTGGGCACAAGCATTCCTCTGGAAGACAGGAGGACACATTCAGCCTATTCAACCCTCACCTTCACACAGTGCCCACACTGAGGTGCTCAGAAGCTCCCATTTAAGCACCAAGATGGATAATTCTTCCCTGTTTATCCTTTCATCCTATCAACCTAACTGTGAAAGCCCAGCTGTAAGAGCTCACTGCAGCAGTTGTGGGTGGCAATATTAACATTGGAGGAGCAAACCAAAGTTGGTTTTCTTGCTACAGTTTGATGTTGGAAAGCATTGTGCCAGGATGTGTGAGGCTGACACCCAGAGCGAGACCAGCCTCCTTTCAGACACGGGCGTTCATTTGCACTCAAAGGAAGCCGACGTGCATCTCCTTCTGTGGGAGGGGGAAGAAAGCTTGGCACAGGACATAATAAAAATATTTACCTAGCCATGGGGTAGTTTACAGATAGGCAAGAGGGAACAGGGAACAACAGGCAAGTCTTCTGAGGGAGATGGTGCTTCCAGCAGAGAGCTGGTTGGTGAGCAAGCAACTTTGCTTTGTAGATACAAGCAGTCCCCTGACTTAAAAGCATTCTTCAGCAGAGATCTAAAGGAATTCCCCTGTCCTGCTGAATGCTCCTGAACTGTGAGGGGAATTCATAAATTCTTTTGAAGCAAAGCTGGAGGCTTTCAAGTTGTTGGACCAGAGATGCCTTGTTGATTGATCTGAGAAGAGGTGAAGACCTGGGTGGGGAGTGCAGGGATATTTTTTCCTGAATGTCCATCTGACAAAGTTCTATGGCAGGATTCAGGGAAGTTTCCTCCAGGCTTTGGCACATACCTTGCGAGAGCTTGCTCCATATTCCAGCTTACACAGATCAACACAGCAGAGCCATTCTGGGATGTGTTCCTACAAGGTACTAGTGGACACAACTGGGAAATACACGGCCAAAATTCTCCAGTACCTGTGCAAGACACGCCTATGCCCCAAACTCTGCAGGGTAAAATGTGTGCTGCAGACTGCTCAAACCCTACTGCTTAGTTCTCCTTACCAGCCTACAGACACCCTACCACCTCCACGTGGCTGCCCTCTACACTGGTAACAAGTCAGGCTTCTTTTCTTTACCTCTGAAATCCCAGTCAATATTTTGGGGTTTTCTTCTACTGAAGTCACCCTCACCAGATCAGCTCCGTTAATGCTGTTTTAACCTAAGTCTGCCAGGCCCTCAAATTCCTCTACCACATAGCCCAAAAATCAAAAGCTCACCACCTTAAGGCAGAAAAAGTAACACTTACTCTTCTGGGCGCGATGCCTGCCTGTTAATACACATCTCCTCAGCAAGCTGAGAAACCACACTGCTCAGGGAACAGGGGCAGTGGCAAAGATAACTTCTCTCTCTGGTCCTGAGGATGCTGGGGGGACCCATTTCTCCGCTAAATGCAGAGTGGCAGAAGTGCTGTTTCCAGTCACCCATCTCACATGCAGTCCCCAGCAGCTGTTCCAGCAGTGGTAGTCTCAGGATACCCTGAGCCCATAGAGGACTCATCCATGACATGCTAGGATACCCTTGAATTAGTCCTCTATTTATGCTCCGCTTTCCCAGAAGATGATAAGGAGTCAAGTAACAGAGAGGGCTTTTTGCTGTACCCCATTCCCGAGCACTCAAACTCTGAGACCTTCTTTGCCATCTCAGAACCTTCTCCATCCTTGCACAGGTGTTCCTGCTACCGTCCTCTTGCATAATTCACTTTCACCAAATGCCTCAAAACTAAATAAATGCCACTTCAGATGGTCACTCCTGGATGGTTAAGCAGCATACACATAATTAATATTAGTCAACAGTTGGAAAGGGAGGGAAGCCCCAGAGGCTGGAGCTACAGTTAGAGGCAGTGAACTGCACAACAAAATGGGTTTTGTTAGTGCTGGGCTCAAGCCCTTCCACTGCAAGCACAAACGGAAAAGAATTAATCACAGGTAAGGCACGAATGGACCCTTCCGTTGCTTCTGGGAAAGCCGCCAAGCCTCCTTTTCAAAAGGCTCTTTATATCACAGCTGTGCATTGTATGTAAAAAGCTCAGATCCACGGGCACACTCCAATCCCTGGGTGAGAGCCCAGAAAAGGGCAGGTGTCACATCCACAGCATTTATTTATTGTAAATGAAGAAACGGCTCCTGCCTCTGGCAGGGGAACATTTTAGAAGGTAGCAGAGGGTAGGAAGAAAATCAGGCCTGTGTTAGTACCAAGCTGGATGTGTGTTATGAAACCACAGGACAGGGTTAACAGTGTGTCATTAACATGCCACTCGGTACCTGGCGCTCGCCTCTCACACGCAGAATGCAGGATGTACATGTGTGGATAACCTGGGTCCGGCTTACTCGGAACTGTTCAGACACAGAAGTACTACAAGTGACAATGGGCAATGCTACAGATCACTGCAGTTGCTTGAGAACAGTGAAACCTGACTAACAAAATCACAGCAAGTCCCAGCCAAAGATCGATCACTGCGTGCTGGCTGGGCACTGGATGACACAGAGAAGGGCATTAGCCGCTCCATGGAATCCATATGCAGACCCTTTAGCATCCTGGGATGCCTTCAGGGTTATTTTTAGTGCAGGTTCTGGTGTGTCCATCTCCTCTGTGGAAACTCCACATTTTTCTTCAGCTGCAGTACTTCAGTCCATTTTCCATTTACAGGTGTTAACTTTTTCAAGAAAGGTAAAATATTATGTGGGAAACAAATATCCTAATGAAACCTGTCATTACAATAAAACCTCATTCTTCTGTTGAAAAGAAGTTCAACATGACAAAGAAGAGTCTTTCCTGATGGTTTCCAGGTAAGAGAAACGTGCACAGCACTCTCCCAGGGGAAGACTTTCCCCTGAGACAGGATGATGAGATGGTGCCTGCCCCAGTGCTATGTAGGGTTCACCTCTCCTCTCTCCCCTTAGCCCTTCCTGCAGAACAGGATAGTTTGGCTTCACACAACAAAATACAGCTTCACTCAAGCTCATCTGAAACATTCATTTCAGCCCATCATGAAGCAATGGAAAAAAGTGGAATTTTCTAGCTCCTTTGTCTTCCAGTGACACTTTCTAGGTCACATGCAGAGCCTGGGGAAATACTGATGTTTGCTGACCACCATGCCTGGACTTAGTAGAACAGACACACGAGCTGAGTCTGTTGACATTCTCTGAGGAACCTCTCCCAACGTTTGTTTTAGAAGAATCAAATCCAGAAAAACCCCAGCAACAGAGAAACAGAATGCTCATCTCAAGCTTCAGCTTCTGAAAGTTTTCCTGGAACACAACAGGCAGATGTTTCAGTCTTTCCTGCTGCCTTTTGTTTGATGAAGACATGAAAATACTTTTTCAGTAGTTAGTGCATCTGTGACAGAGGCTATTTCTGAAAAGATGTATTTAAAAAAACACCTCAAAACTTTCCTTTTCAGAGATTTTGGTTTCCAAATGGAGAAGTTACTGCTGAAAAAGCACTTTAGCAATTAAGCTATATAGGCTAGATTTCTCAAGATACCCACATGCCCAAATCCTTTTGGAATTTTAAAACTGGTTATTGTTCTGAATTGCTATTTGCTCTTGATAACTGTCAAGACCAGACTGATGGCTGTTATTCAAACAGCTCAGCCTTCCAGAAGAGCCTGTGCACTCCTGCACATTTCTTCAGCTGCCTATAGGTGTATTTGTCAAGGTTGGAAAACTGCAGGAATTTTAAATTCAGAGGAAACATCTTTGTGAAGTAGTTTCCTGCATCTTTCAACAAGCCTGGCTGCCCAACACCTCACTAATGGGCTAAATTTTAAAATAAACTAAATAAAATAAACATGTTGTCACTGACAGAAATGGATGGGAAGGATGAAGAGAGAGCTGCAGAATGCAATGAAGGTATGGCAGTGAAGGATCTACGACTTCTCAAGCTGACTTAGTCTTAGACAATACACTAGCAGGAACACTTACAGTCCTAAGCCAAGTTTTCCTGGTGTGACACACCTCTAGGAGCTTCAGACAATGCTTCAGCATATGTGCTCAATGCATGTGTGGACTCACACATGCACTGCAGCAATGCATGGCCACACAGGATCCAAAGAAATGGCAAAGAGCTCCTTACCCGTCCTATGGTGGAAAGGGAGAAAGCTGTAGGAGAGATTATTCGGAATTAAAAGATTGTGTATTTTCTCCAAAAAATAGGCCAAGGACAAGCTGATGTAAATTGCTGTAGGCAGAAAAAGCAGCGGATGAGACCGGCTCAGGACCTGACACAACTGGCAATGGTGCTGGCTCATCTACATGGATGGAGCTGGGTGATTTAATGACAATTCTGTCTTATGCAGAGCCATGGAGTGGAAACCTAAAACCAACCTCCTCCAAAGGCCAGATGTGTTTAACTTCCAAGGTTGTGGGTTTGAGTCTCTCTTTTCAGATTGTGGAAATGTCAAGATCAAAGTGAACAGCTCCAGGATTTTTGTAGACAGAGGACAAAAAAACATCTCTGCACATTCAGCGTATTACCCTCAAGAGAATCTCTGCAAAAACAGAAGAGCTGACCTGCAACCTCATCTCAGTCGCTATAAGCCCACAGATCTGGGCCTGCACATAGCTCTTTTAGAAGCCTCTGTTTGGGGGGGGGGGCACTCCTCAGGCATATCCTCTCCTCAGGCAAATATGGTCCTCTGACATGGGGCAGGTGGGCAATCCAGCTCAGAGTCAAGCTCAGGCAATGCAAACATCAACCTCACCTGAAGGCAAAGGAAGCTTTCAGTCAGGAATTTGGGGGACTTTCCCCAGGCTATGGAGAGCACAACACAGATACCAACAGGCAGGACTTCAGTTGTATCTTCCTATCATTCTTCTGTAACAAGATCTCCAGCATAATTTTAATTTTGAGGGATTTGACTCTGCTCTACCCAGCAGCTAAAGTTTAGCTCAGGGCTATTCACTGCCAGAAGTGACTCTCTCACTTCTGCCTCACACAGCCCTGTCCAAACCACTTTTAGCAGGTTATGCTTGTGTGCTTGTCGTCCAAAGAGACTGAATCCATCCCTAAATGGCAGTGCCTTTCGAACCCATCCAGTGTCTCAAAACCATCATGTGTCATGGACATTTTTACTGTTTAAGCTTTCCCGGTTTGGGTTTTGCTTGCTCTTAGGAGAGGTGCCTTAAACCAAGCTCTGCATGTCTTCGCCACAGATGTTGCTTCTTCCAGAGTACCCTGCCTCTGGTCTTTAATTTGGTAATGACCCAAGCTCACTGCAGGACAGCAGGAGCTGCGGAGGGAGCGACTGCAGAGCGATTCTGTCTGTTCTCACAGCTCTGCCTCAGCAGCATGGAAACACCACTACTTCCCCACTCCCCATGCAATTCTCAGTGGTGCAGCCGATAGGGACATTTGAAGGGATGAAAGAAAATGAAAGAGCTCCATCCCACTGGAAGCCACAAGGAGCTGGGTATCAAACCTTCATCTGTGCTTTTGGAAGACTTCCTCCAGGGCTTCAGTACAGCAGTGAACAACCCATGTGCAGCCTATACGCTGTTCTCCCCCACTTACTTCACAGCTTGAAGAAAGGCAATAAACCCAGGGACTTCAGCTCAGCCGATTTTGCCTGACTCGCCGATTTTTGTTGCTGTTCAGTGTTACAGCATCAGGACTTGGCAAAAAATTTTTACTTCTACTGTCAGCATCCCAGCACACAGATGGGAACGGAGTGCCACCCTGCCACCCAACAGGACACCAGCATCAGTGACGGAAGAGCTCCCACATAAACCCTCACATCTATATCCTCTAGAAACAGGCATTTTATAAACTATCTCTAAGGCAAAAGGGATTCCTCATATCTGACACTGTTCTTGTAGGTATTGGTTACATTTTCTTTAATATTTTCATATCTGTAGCATTTGGCCTTTTTTTTTTGGCATGGCCTGGGAACCTGCAAGAACATTTTGTACAACAACGCAAAGTAGAAGGTGCGGGCAGAAAGCTTGCTTCCTACCCTGAGACCTGCTCTTATGTTTCCATGTGATTTTTGGGGAGTTACTCTGGCCAAATTACTCAAAGCTATGAACTGCTGTCTGGCTTATCCACGTTATCACAGCCTCTGAGGCTGGGACTGTCACTGTATGAGACGCTGAAAATCTGCCTGTTTAATTACCTCAGTTTCCTTGTTGGTGAAGGGAGGATAAGATCTTCCATGTCTCAACTCATTAATATTAGTAAATTGTTCTGAGATTATGGGATAGCTGGAACTATTTATAGGAATGCAAAATGCCACTTCTACTAGGTGGAAGTTGCCATGCAATTAAAACATACTGAGCATCACAATATGTAGCAAATGGGACATCTTGTTTTACATCAGCCAAGAACTGCTAAGTGGCTCTCTGCTTCCTAGTTGCTTATTTTATACTTTTTGCCCTGAAAAACTCATTAAAGGAAATGTACTGGGCCAGACTGTGATGTTTAGCAAGAGTCATAATCTCTCTCGAAGTTTCCAGCCCACAGGGAAAAGGATGTCCGTGTGGGCAAATCAAGCTCCTCTCTCCACAGCTCTACAAAATGCAGAGCTTTACAGTTTGCTGTCAAGAGAGAGGGATGTGAACCACATTTACAGCCCTTCTGCACCTCTTAAAGGAGATTTCCATTCTGTGGGTATACATAAAAATCTCTGCTCTCAGCCCTTCCAGAGAAGAGGAACAGAAGATCCGTTAAATCTCAGCTTTCCTCAGCTGCCTTCTAGGGACTGACCAGGGAGAACTTCTACTGGCTCATTCTCCTACAAATGAATTTATGTAGATTCCTTCCAAAGGGTTGCATAATCTCTTTCCTCATTTCTGCCTGGGAGAGCTTTGTAAGAGGCCATTTGGACAAGACCACCACAATAATTCATAACATTTGCAGACAATTTGTAAACCCTTACAGTGTCCCAGAATGATTAATTATTTTTTCTAAGACTATGAAACACTGTGTGAGTGTGGGTCAGTGAATATGCATGAAGACAGGCAGCTCCCCCAGGCCCAGGGGCAGGCATAAAGATCACCACAGATTTATTCTTCGCTGTGTAGGGGTTTTTGTGATACTTCAGTTGTTTCACCCCTCCATATTTTAGGTTTTTAAGTGAACCCAAAGCAGAAGGTAGCAGTCTTATTTTTTTCCAGGTGTCCTACAAGAGACTGCAGAAGTCCTAGATGTACCAAAGGTATAATTCTATGTAAATGATTTATTCTAATGAGGATTGCTGGCCTTGGCTTCAGCCACCCAGGAGAAAAGCAATTGAAGTCATCCCTTATCCTAGATTACAAGGCCTAAACTTATTCTCTTGTTAAGTTTTCAATACGATTCGTTTTGTATCAACTTTCAAACCAAACAGCATGTTGCTGGTAGTTTCTGGATGAACATACATTAACCCAAGTGAGTACAGAACAAGGAATCTACAAATCCTAGGACTTGGAACAATTTCCTAAAACCTGTCTCAAAATATTCTCCATAAATACCCATCCAATACAAACTAATTGCAAAGGCAAGGCTCATGGGAGCAAAAATCAGAACAGTGCTGGAACAAATATGCAGGATTTGCTCAGGACTCTAGTCCAAGCCCCTTTTTTCAGCAAGATACAAGAAATATATACATGTAGGCCATGACTAGCTATACCAAGTCTGGAACCTTTCAGTATTGAGTGCCTATACCAGAACCTCTCCCCTTTTCACATTATTCAGGCTATTGCTGAAAATTATTTGCTCCTTGCTGTTACATATAGAGTTGGGTGATAAAAGTTACTTACTTTCAGTTTAACAATTAGAAGACCATACCTACATGTACCGTGATGCATGAGGAAAAAGAACAGCAATCAAGTAATTTTAATGCTTTTCATCACCACAGTGATTTTCTGGTAACAGTAGAAGTTGACTCGGCATTCCTTGGGAATGACTGACTCTCAGGGGGACCAGTAGACAAGAGACTATTGGTTACAGCAAGTCTTACATTCTTCACTAGGTAAGACACTTTCCTCTCCTTGCCAGCCCCATGATCACCCCTTTTGCCATTATACTTGCATGCCCCTGCAGTGGTACCTCCTTGGAAGGGTTTTGTTAGCCTGATTTGCCTGGCTAAGAAAACATCAGCTGAAAGCATAAATTTGGGGAGGCGGCAAGTACAAACACTCACACAGAAGATCTAAAAAAATTATCCTGTTCTGAGCTTGTAGAAACCAGTCTCCTCACAAGGTTAAGAGTCCAAATCCCACATGAAGGGAAGCGAAAGTCATGACAGGCCAAAGAAATCCAAAGTAAACATGAATATTAGCTTTGTTGTATGGTTCTGTAAAAGTAGTTGGATGAAGTTACTCTTTGGGTTGGTTTGGTTATCAACATCTCTTGCCACACTGCCGTGACCCTTTTGACTTAAATTTCACCACTGTGTATCAGCTTCTGCTGCCTCTCCAGCTTATTGTTAGCACCTGTTAATAGGCTGTTCTAGCAGAAGTGATTAGCCTGTGTGTTTATAACCCATGCTTCCACAGTGAAAAAACCCCAGATACATAGTACAGATAATAATAATAATCCTGTGCAGTCTAAACAATCTCTGGGAGAGCTGTTCAAAAATAACATTGCAAGCTTTCATGTCTTACAGGACAGGAATAAGGCTGATTTCCTTTAAAACACATCATTTATCCTACCTTGCTGGCCTTCAGTATCTCAAACATCAGAGGCAACCCTTGTGTGATAAGCTCCTCAGTGTACTCTTCTTCCTGAATGGACTTGAACTCCTTTAGCAAGCACTGGATGAGGGGTCGTCGGTGCTGCTGGAAGGACGTGCGCAGAGACTCCAGCCACGTGTGCAGCGTCCAGGGAACACCTGCAGACAGAGGACAGAGCTCATTCCCAGCTCCAGGGAAGGACACGCCCTTCTGCTTTTTTACCTTTACTGATGTTAAGATTTTAAGCAAAAGCTGCCAAATCATTCAAGAAATCAAATTCCTATTTATCCCTAATTGAGAAGGCTGATGCTTATCAGTACCTCCCAGAGCTAATGCACAGAGGCTTTCCTCCAAATGCTAAGAGAAGACTGTGGTCTCTCTGCTCATCTAGCCTTCAGCTTCTCTGCTGAGACTGCCAATTTGTGGTAATTGCTGTGGTGTTCTGCGTTGCAAAAGCCTTTTGGAAACTAGATTTACACTAGCTCATTTGTTTGAATGTGGCCCCGGAGAGCCATTAAATGGTGAAAAAAACCTGATTTTGGTCACTACCTACCTGGATTCAAATTGGTGGTCTTCAGATTAAAACTTGCTTTAAGTGATACCCCATGTCCTCTCCTGATCATTAGTATTTTCCCTAAAGAGCACTGGGCGAGTTAAGCAGATCAGCTCTTTCAAGCAGATTGTCATGGCAGAACCACTCTCCAGGAAGTTAAAGGGAACTGCTCCCATGCACTGAGCGAGAAAGCACATGGAGCTAATGTACCTCTGCAGGCATGAGGCTGGATGTGACCTACTTTCTGCTCTTACAGAACAGAGTGGAAGGAAATACAAGCCTGGTGTTTGGCGAGTGAGGGTTTTTCCTTCCCTGTCAGGAAATGTTCTATGCCTGGAGAGCACCCTTGTCACTCTTCTCTCGTTCATCTCCAGATCTTTGCCTGCACAGCCCACTGCACACCCTGACCCACACACCATGTCCCCAGGGCTGGAGCACTGCCCCAGGCAGAGGCACATCAGGCACCTGGGTCTCTCTTTCCCTGTGAACAGATGAATGGGGATGTTAAATACACAGTCCAGATCGATTTCCCTCTGTGCCACACAACCATCCTCCCCACAGGCAGAAGCAACTTCACCAGCAGGCTGGTATGATGTTCAAGTCCCTCATTGGCAGAGCTGGCATACCAAGGAATCAGTTCCCTGCTCCTGCCTTTGGAGTCTCAGAAAATAAAGTTGTTTTAATGGTGGACTGCTTTACAGCAGAGTGCAAAAGAGAAGCAGCTGGAGGTGGCCCATGACAGCTGAACACTGCCCCAGAGCCTTACCTACACCCTGCCATGCAGCAGTGCAGATGGCTCCTGGTGGAAACCACTGTGTCCTGCAGAAAAAAGCCCTTGGCCCCTGAACAAGGTGTGCTGTGGAGCTGGAATGGGCTGGGAACCCGTCAGATCTGCTTTCTATTCCAAAAGAGTTGCGGAAGGTGTGACTGTGGTGGGTTTAAGCAACAGCCTGTCAAGAGGGACATGTTTCTTACAGCGGTCTTTCCCTGGACGAAGAAGAGGAAGGACCCGGGACTGACCTATGCTCCGGATGTCGATGGTGACATCCACATAGCCGTGCTCGGCACTGTGGTACATGGCCTCCTTCAGGGCCTTCAGCTTGGCCTTGCTGTTGCGGCTGGCGCAGAGCGGAGCCGCCGCCGAGTCAGGCAAGTCCGTCCCCTCAGCCAGGATCTCCTCCAGCGACAGAATATCGCTCTTCTCCTTCTCCGGCTGAGCGAGCAGCTTGCGGAAAACATTCCTGTCGATCATAGCACAACAGAGAGACGGGGAGAGGGCAGGGCAGGAGAGGGAGAGCAGAGTCAGTGGCCAGGCTTTCACTGCACTGGGCTTACTTGCTGTGATGTGGCAAGTTAGGACACCTATCCAAGAAATTACTACAGCTAATGGTAGAACCAGCTGAGAGCAGACCCAAGGCAAGCACAGCTCCTGCTAGCCCACCTGCACTGCCTGGGACACGTCTGCAAATCACGGCTGTCGTGACAGGAACTGCACAGATGTCGCATGAGTGGCGGCATCTCATGGGAACAAAGACTCGTGAGCTAAACATGACTCAAAACTACTTCAGCAACCAAGGAAGACCAAGGTGCCTCTCAACAAGCTCTTGGGACTCCCACCATGGCAGCCACCTGAGAAGGGAGCTGCCTGGAGCTACTGAAAGCACCACCACTGGATTCACACTCAAAGCAGTCTGAGAAAGCTAGAGCAGCTAGACATTCAACAAGGCCAGTCAGGACAGGTTCAAGCACAGCCGGGACTACTCTACAAAGCCACTGATCCAGCTGGGCCATCAAGTAACAAAGCCCAAACTCAGAGACTTTGTGCCCTCAGGTTTGTACCAGCATAACCTCATCAACCTCCGTAGAGCTTTCCTTGGTTTTGCAGCTGTGAGAAGAGAAACCAGCCTGGTTCCCAGCCCACCCTCCTTGTATTCCAGTGTCCCCCCTGCACCCGCTTAGACTGCAGCATGTCCCAAACAAGTTTAGGGCAGAGCGGGAAGGAAGAAAGCGTGTGTGAGTGTTACACAGGTAGGAACACAAGAGTCAGAGTCTGTGACGTGGACAGCCAGCAGCCAAGCCAAGGACAGCCCCAGGTTCTCCTCGGGCCTGTGGCTCCCATTCACACTGGGTGAATGTGAGACTACAACACCCAAAGTGTCCTGTCTGTCCCAGGGATCCCTCGCAGGCTCCAGATGGGCAGAGCTGTTGAACCCGCCCTGACGTGCCGTGAGCGTGTTGTTAGACTGGCAGCTCATCTCTAAGCAAACACACGGTAGGTACTGTCTCTAACCTGTATCTATGTTCCTCTGGATGGCTACAATCAGAAAAGTAGGAACGTGAAGATCATGATACTAATTCATTACACTGCAGTCAACTCCTGAGCATTGCAAGGTCATGCATGCCAGGTGCTCATCTCAGTAGTTCTTTTTTTTAAAAAAATTTGCAGCATACAAGCAACGTTAAGACACACAAGACTTTACAGTAAACATAGATGCAGAAACTCTATTCAACAAAAATTAAGGCTGCAGCAGTACACACAATTCATCCAAACCTGTGAAATATGTCGAGAAATTCAGAAGAAATGTCTTTGACATCCCTTTCTGCTGTCACATCAGCTGCCATTTAACAACCACTGCATTGAACATACCATAAGGAGTCCCCTTCCTTTTTTTTTTTTTTTTAACATCAGAAATCAAAAAGCAGCTTGTACCACCAACTGGTTTAATTCACGTGCTAACAGAAAGCCTCACATCTCTGCTCAGTTAGTGGCAAGTTCAATTGTTCATGCAGAAATTTCAACCATCTGCTCAAACTGGATGCCCAGGCAAAAAAGAAGCACTTGAATGATGCCACTAGACTTGTTCCCACTCTACCTGTGTCCATGTGCAGCAGCCTGACTGAAAGAGTTCATGTCACCTTGTGGAGTCATGGAAATGCCATTCCTGTACATTGTTCCTATCATGGGGTCAGCTCCTCGCTCCAACAGCAAACTGACCAGTTCAAAATTTCCTGCAAGGCAAGAGATGCACTTTTACTCCTTTTAAAATCCAGTATTTGCTGACCTAAACCACAGATCCCAGCTGAGGAACTGTTACAGTGGGAGGAGAAAGAAAGTCCTTACCAGCAGCTGCTGCCAGCTGTAAAGGAGTTTCAGAGTAATTTTCCTCTCCATGCTCTAAGGAACCTTCTACCTTTGCTCCAGCATCCAGCAATAGCTAGAAAGAAAATTCACCATTTAGAGCAACTGGGGGGTATCACAGTCTTCAGAGTTCATGAACAGTGACAAATGAGAATCTAATGCTTCTTGTTATCTGCAGACCAGATACAATGGAGACACATGACATGCAAATTCTGCCCATTGTTTCACAGAGGCAAATTCATTCCTTTTTTCGCTCATTTTACACTGCCAAACACCAGAAGCACCAGTGTCCAACTTCAGAGCCAAAAAAGTTAACCCAGTGTTTTTGAATGGGAAATGGGGTAAGAGCAGTGTTAGGAAGTAATGCACTGGAGATGGAAGAAAATTAGCCCGACAAGCATCCTTCCTTCACGGTCTTCTAGAAGCCCAGCACCATCCAAAAATGGATCAGATTTCAACTGTCTCCATCTTTTATGTGAAGACATGGCCAAAAGAAAGGCAATTCTTAAGAACCAATTGCAGCAATGAGCCCGAAAGCTGTGGTCTCCATCAGGGACCCTTCCACACAAGTAGCAACAGTGCTGAAAACAAAAGTGGCCAAGGAGAGCCGGATGGAGCCTGTGCTCCAGCCCACTCTTGGCCATTTCTGTCTTAAAGCCTTCAAAGTTTTAGTGCTTGATTGTGTCACAGACACAGCTGTTTTGTAGAATAAACGTTCTCAACTTTTGAGATGCCAAAGCACAGAACCAGCACATCCCACGCAGCACCTGGATGGGGTAAGGAGAGCGAGGGATTTTCCCCCTCTGGAGCAGCACAAGGGCTGTTGTCCACCTCTCTCCCACCAAGGCAGCAGTTTTGTGTTTGCTAGAATATTACAGTGTAAGAAAGTGCAGTGAGTGAATAAACAAACACATAAAACAAGTGGTCAGGAAGGAGCACAAGGAGTTGTCAGACTTTCTTTGGTGCAACTTTGCTTTAAAATTGTCCTGTTTAAGCCTCATATTGGTTAAGGTTTGAACACCATATTCACTTTTGTAAGTCTATCATATATCAGTACACTCTTGAAGAAGCAGAAGTAACCAATATGAGTATGACAAGAGGATGCTGGTTTGAGATGGATGTAATTAGAACTGAAGAGGAAAAAAAAAAAAAGAATGAGATGCAGGTAGGGAAATACAATAATACCTGAACTACAGGAATATGTCCATGCAACACAGCAAATGTCAGAGCTGTCCAATGGCGGGTCTCAGGGTGGACGGATGGGTATTTATGAGCAGTACTGACAACCTATAAACAAATTAAAGTTATTTTTTTAAAGAGCTATATGTAACAAAATTCAACCTGCCTGAAAGCCAGGCATGTGAGGGAGTAAGTGAAACAGAAAACCTGGGAAAGGTGCTTTACAAAATGATTGGCTTCATTTTTTTCCTGCAGAATTTTTCTCAATATTAAAACTGTTCATGTTGATTTGACAGCTTGAATTGAGTTCTTACCAAATGAAGTCTTTTACCAACTACTGTAGCTCCATCTAAACCACTGTCCACCAGATTCTTTTGCACAAGGGCAAAACATCCACAGCTGGTTACAACAGCACACACTGGGGAAGTAAGGATGGATCAGGACACTTACAGCTAAGGACCACTCCCACTGACTTCACCAGACCATGTACCAACAGCCCCGGGTCTTGGGACTGCTTCAGGCCCAGCCAAATTTCTTTGCACTTAAATCAGTATGACTTTTGTCACTGCTGTCATGGAAGACACATTACAAGCCCTACCCTGGAGTCTGCAGGCATTCTTCCAGGCTCCTCCTCTCTCACCAGAGGGGAAAAAAATGTCTGAGAAGCGATGGGGCAGAGTGTCACTTCAGAAATGTTTAAAGAAAACTCCTTTTTACTGCCTTCTCCTGTCTGAGTTGAGCTAAAAGTGCTGGGCGGTGATAGTTGAAAGAGATGCAAACTACGTCCTTAGAAAACAAAATGCTATTCTTCAGATTGCTCCTTCCATTTTCTATGCCTTAGTGCCTGGTGCCTCTAATGTAGACATTGGGGAAGATGAATAATCATTCTTTGCTTCAGTTTCCCTGTCTTCAAGATGGGGGTATTAATATTGATGAGGTTCACAGAGCTGGTAAAATCTAATGAACATTTGCAATCCGAGACTGCACACTCAGATGGAGTGTGACACTAAAATTCAAAATCTTGTTATTGATCTTCAGAGGAAGACTAAAATCAGAGTAAAAGATGCACCATCTTTGTCTCACCAGCCAGCTCTGCTTTCACTAGTCTGTCAGAAGTACTTTTATCCATCCAGGGGAGCAGAGCCAGTCATTAAATATTCGGTTCCATCAGCAGCTCACATTTCCAAGCGCCACATGCAGTGGTTTGCTAGAAGCAGGCCCTCAGTCCCAAGGACAGGGATGAGGGCAAAATCTGAAGAGCCCGTGCAGATCCCATAGCTTGCCAGATCTGCACCAGCACCTGGCTGTCACCACCCAGATTTGCCAGAGGGAGAGCTCAACGGGCACCACAAGGAGTGTGCTGGCCTCTGAGCAAGGACACAGGGTTCCTCAAGGGCTGAGTTTGGTCAGAAGGAAGAGGATTGAGCAGCTCAAGCCCTGGGGTTTGGGATGTAGAGCAAGAGCAGCAGAGGGTAAGGATGGGCAGGACCACGGCTCAGTGAGTGCATCCAGCTCCTCCTCAAGCATGGCTCCCACCACTGTTTGGGGCAGTCCATGGAAAGCGGCAAAGAAAATGAAGTCATTTTAACTCCTTTGCTCCTTTTTGTTTTGGTTTTTAAGTCAGAGTTCTCTCCGACAGTGTTTGCAAAAGATCTGTGGCTGGATAGGCTTTTAAGGATGAGACTGGCTGAGCAGCTACAGGTCCCACTGAGTACAGAGCAAACTGCAGCTTCTCAGCACATCTGGAAAAAGAGTCCATTTTCACTAAGGATGGGCAATCAAAAAGGGAGGTGCCCAGCATTTGAGGCTACTTTAGGAAACACATTTGCAAAGTGAAAGGGAGAAAATTATGCAGGCACCTGACAGCGTATTTATTTTTGTTCATGGTTGATTTGCCTTTTTTTTGCCATAATTGCCCAATTTGCACAGTTGGTTGTGGTGTGCACAAATCATCTTATAATTGCACACCATAATTATTCACAGTTCTTGTCCAAAAGTGTTTTCATTTGATTTTAGAGCAAACACTCTACAGCAATGAATTGGGGAGGTTCACATTCCTCACTGGAGCTGTTCTCTCATATGTCAGCAGTTTCAGGAAGACAAAACTGTTTAAATTTGCATTTGATTCAAGCCTGGAGGATTATTGGAGCAATCGGGAGGACTGCTCCTAATGAAAACTCCTCCTAGGAACCAAATAATGCCACCTCACATCTGAGCCACAAGGCAGGGTTAAGGAAGAGATCAGCCTCCCTGCCCATCCAGTCTTTGGTCTGACTAGGGGTTCGAGTGTTCAGTTACTGACAGGTTTGAGGGTGGTGTGCTTGACTGTGGGGAACTGAAATCACCAGCTGATTTCACGACATAGTAGTAACACTGTCAGTCTCCTACGGGTGACATCCATTTCTACTTTTTAAATTAGATTTTTTAAAAGTGCAAAACGTCTGTCTGAAGCAGTGACTCCAATTTATCAGCTTGCTCAAGTCCAAACAGAACAGATGGAACACAGATAAGTGAAGCAGACAGCTTAATTTACTCATGACCTCAACAAATTGAAACTGGAATCATTAACAAATAACTCTTCCACAGATTTTCAAATGGCTCTTTAAAAATGTACATACCTGCATTGCACTGAGTTGGACCACAATCTGTTTGGTGGACAGATTGTCTGAGTTTGTGATGTGCATTCATCAATAAGACATTTATATTCCGGAAGCTTCAGGCTCCTCATCCAACAGTTTTTAGCCCAAGGCACTTTGTAAAACAAAACAATGGACCCTATATGGCACTTGTGTGCTGGGGATGCTTACTTGGAACATCCATATGCATAGAAATGCCGAGCTTTGGCAGGTTACCAGGTGAGTGTTTCTTTTACCTTCTTCATTTAAAGTTAGCTGAGATTCAGTGAGTCCTTCTAGTAGCATTAGGGCTGTGCTCAGGGCTAGTGCTAATTAATGCCTGTATTCATTTGCAGTGTGCAAACACAACTAAATCACTGTTACCTGTGGGTTACGTCCGATGACTGGACCCTTTCTGTGCAGTGAATCCCAGTGTTAACCTAATGCCATTTGATTTCACTGTTCATTTCAAGTGGTCCCATCCAGGATAAGAGAGATTTGTTTTCTTTTTAATTCTTGTGATTTTCACTTCGCTACAGTTTCAGGGGGTAGTTTAAGATGTAAACAAACAACAGAAAAAAATACAACCAACAAAAAGTCCTCACCTCAGCATTCAGATCTGCTCCAGCATCTAGCAGCATCTGCACCATAGCCTCATCACCCCTGACACAAGCATACATCAGTGGAGTCATGCCCTAGTCATTTTTTGGAGTTAAAAAACAAAGGAATTGACAAATTTAACACAGAACTCTCTTTGATTTTTTAAAACAATTATTTAAGTATATATCATCAAGACTAACAGCATGTATTTAATGAAAGCCATTACCTCTGTTACAAACATGCCCCTCAGAGTAGCAAAAGTCAACCATTTCTGTTAAAATCTCCATTTTTGTTGTCACTTCTGCTTACTGCTTATATTTTTCTTGTTGTCTTCAGCATGGTGAGTGAAACTAGGCTGGCCAGCCTCACCTCCATCCTCGTATACTAAACTGAGCACCTTTGTCTTTGGGGCCCCAGCAGAGACATGTTTTCACCAAGGCAACCATTATTTCCACTGGTATTTTAAAAAGACAAGAATTCTATTCAGTTTTCTATAATCAGTGTCTTAAAATCTATCTTTACAATTACTGAAAGAGCCTTTAAAACATCTCAAGCTCCTTTTAAGATCAGTCAGATTTGAGCACAGCTTTTTCAACATAGATACTGTAAGGGGCTGGAAATGTCAAGGCTTTGTATAGCACTCCCTAGCAAACATAGACTTAATTTTAAATGAAATGCCAGACAGCTTTGTTGCAAGTTGCTGGCACTAGGAAAACATGGCCCTGCTTGGCGAAAAAGTAGATTAACTGACCCTTCACTACAGCATCACCACAATGAAATTTACATTAATCTGAAATACCTGCTACGCCTGATCACCATTTCCCTTAAGGGAAGTACTGCTGTGGCTGTGGTAACGAGTCTAGATGAAACCATGAACAAAATTATTAAATCTACTGTAAATTATAACAGCAAAAGCTGCTTATTAAATACAGTAAGGGGGGTTGACCAACAGCCACCAGTTGCTTTGCAGTAAATCTCCTGAAGTATGCAGCTACCTCTGATGAATGTTTACAGCCTACCTCGAGGTCCCCCAGTAAATCTCCTGTCAGACCACAGTCCACTTGCTCTTTAACCCAAGTGCTGCTATGAAGTGAAGTTATTTTCAGAGAAACTGAGGGTACCTGTCCTAGCCAGGCACCGAGCTGTGACACTGCTCTTCCTAGCAAGAGCCCAGCACCATTGTTTTTGCTGAACTATCCCAGTTTTCTTGTTTGTATGCAGGGCTAAAGGTACTGGATGCTTATGTATGGAAGGGCTGCTCCTGTAGAGACAATACAAATTAAGGTTTGTCCCTGCAAGGTCCTTAGATCCTCCCTGAAACACACTGAGCATTTCACGGGATCCAATCTGCAGTATACTCGTGGAATAGGCACCCGGGGCCTCATGCCATTATTAAGAAAACATAAGTTCACCCTAGGAAAGGTGAGTTCTTGGGTGACTTGAAGCTATTTGCAAAGAGAATTTGAAAGGACTTCAGCCACAGTCAGTGGCAAAACATTTCCTGTGGCAGTGAACAAACACTGTGGGAACAAACACAACCGTGCGAATTACAAAAAAATTGTGCTTGGGCCTTGGAACACGAGGATGGGGTAGCAGGTTAAAATTAAATATATGTTCCTTCAACTGGTTTTTCAGTTTCTGTAAGTGGCATCACTGGATAATTAAGTCAAGTGTTCATTTAGCACAAGGGGTCTAATCAGATCTGTAGGAAAGAATCTGAAAACCCGGTGCCGGGTCTCCCCTGCAAGACACAGCACGTGGGCAGCCACAGTGAGGAATCCTGCGGCAACTTCCAGAGCAAAGGCTCAGCCTGGGAACCACCCAAGATGTTCTGACCCTGCTGCAGCTGAAGGAGGACTTAACACTGACTAAGAGGGGCCCAGAATGTCCTGCTGCAGCGCCAGGGTTTTAAAGAGTTAACGAAGATTTTAACCTCCCCTTCCCTTGCACTGCTGTCCCTGCTGCTTTTGCCTCTGCCAATCCCCCCAGGCTTGCCCCGCAGCTCAGCCTTGTGCTGCAGCACCACTCATCCCCCTCTCTGCACGTGGGAGGAATGGATTTTTAATGAGCCCATCATTAGTGTTTGAAGCACACACAGGAACACAGTAACAATGTGTACAATCAACACAAAGGGCATCTGGCTTTTGGCAAAATACAAAATTACTGTCTTTCTTTCAGCTTTGTATGACTTAGGGCTCTGTCCTTCGAGATGTGGGATCCTGCAAGATGTGGGACATTTGATCCAGCGAAACATTTAAGCACAGGCTTAACTTTCACTCAAATAGGATGTAAAAGCATGTGTTCAGAGTTAAGCATATGATTAGGTACTTTGATGGATCAAGCCAGAGTGTTCCCAGTTTTCAGCCTGGAGGACAGAGGAAATACGCTGTGAGAAGTTTCCAGGTTCAGACTAACTTAAAATAACAATACTTTAAAAAAGTATAATGTATGAACCTTGGAATGAGCAGCCTGATACTATTTTTTTGCAGGAAGTATTGCCCTCTTCTAAAGCTTTTCTCAGATGAATCCACAATATTGACTCAGACTGAAGCTACTGAACAGCAACATAACTCACATTCCTGGAACAGCTTTCATCTCAGAAGACCTAAACCACCTAAACCCATGAACAGTCCAGCTCCTGTCCCATGTGACCACCTGAGAGGGGGCAGCCAGCTGGCTCCTGTCAAAAATGATGCCACAGCTCTGGGAACATGCAGTGACAAACTTTCATCAGGGGCACCAGAAAGAGCAGGGGACTCCATTTCAAAAGGAAAGGTTAGTATCCATGGCCATCATTTTCCTCTGGGAAGGGAGAGCCACCTCGGTGAGCATCACAGTCCAGCAGACAGCTGCCAGTAGGTAGTTGCAGAAGGCAGCTTTATCCCCAGACAACCACCAGCCTCATGCAGGTGTAACTCCAAGGAAATTTAGGCTCTTCAACTGGTGAATGTTGGTTATAATGACCCGCAGAGGGGTAACTGCAGAGATACTTTCACATCTGTGAGGTCTGTTCAAACTGGACTGAAGTCCATTAAAGAGCACCAGCAATTAGCCATTTACTGACGGGCTGGGTGGTGCACATGAAGCGGTGACAGATCCCAGAGCTGCATGCAGTGGAAGGCTGCTCACCTCACAAAGCCCTGCCTCACACCACCGTGCACAGCACTGAAGCAGTTTTATGTATTCAGCTCAACACTAAGCTCTCTTGGGATCTTCCTCTGCCTTCTCTCGACTCAGTTCACTGTTAAGAAGATTTCAGGAGATGCAGTCGCCCTCATGCTGAGTTACCTCAGTCCTGACAAATCAGTACAACGCAAAAGGACCACACTTAACACAGACATTCACCTGGCAGTGCTTTAACTCAACGCAAAGGAAGGCAGGGGAAGCATTCAAGTCCTGTCTATGTAGAGCTGAAAGCTGGGGCTCATTTCCTGTGACAAGCAGACCAAACTCTCCTATTTCACAGTTGCTTCTTTAAATGTCTATCCCGTTACCTGCTCGCTCATGCTGTTAATCCCATCCGGCCCCAGCAAGGATATGGCTTGCTTAACCAGATCCGTCCGGCCGCAGTTGAGCATCCGAAAACCCAGGTCTTGCTTGAACTTGGCCTCGGTGGCAACTGCATCCAGCTTCCGAGAGGCACAGAAACAGTCGTCGATCCTGCAGGGGTGAGAAATGAGCTCCCTCAGAGGACAACCAGGGGACAGACCTCCCTAGGAAAATAATACTGTGCCCCGGTTTTGAAGGATTTAGGTCACGCA
Source organism: Callaeas wilsoni (assembly GCA_013398955.1). Classification (NCBI taxonomy): domain Eukaryota; kingdom Metazoa; phylum Chordata; class Aves; order Passeriformes; family Callaeidae; genus Callaeas; species Callaeas wilsoni. The sequence continues at coordinate 129,478 of VWPU01016463.1, read as the reverse complement.
CGCATCCATTCTCCTTTGACCTGCATGTGCAAGGGAAATGCTGAATGGGAAATGATAATGCAAGCTAATGGAGATTGCCCTTGGTCTACCTTTCATGGGACAAGTTATACATTTCAATAAAAACTGGGGAAAAAAAAGCACAGCTTTCACTTGATTTTGTTTCCCTGTTTAAGCAATGCACAGTACATTCTCACCATAAGTTTTCTCTCTGCATGGCAAGGTTATCCAGTTCCCCTGATCCCTGAAAACCTTCACTGACTGCAGTAAGCTTTGAACTCACATCAAATGGATGTATAATCGTTGACAATACACCAAAGAGAAAATAATGTCATTCCAAACACCCTCAAGGATTTTACCAGCATAGCTCCAGTAACAGGGAAGCCTTTTTGGACCAGAAAGCACAAGTCACAGAATCCCAGGCTGGCTGAGGTCGAGAGGAACCTGTGCAGGTCACCTGGTCCAAGCAGGGCCACAGGTACATAAGACCACTATGCAACCGGGGAGAAGGCAATCTTGCCAGGTAGTCATGGCAAAACACCACAAATCCTTGCTGGCTGTGTCTAACAGATGAGATGTCCTTCTTTTAAGGTCTTATTCAAAAGATCTCCAAACTGTAAACTGATATCCATTTCAAATGAAAGAAAGCCTAGGAGTTATTTAGCCAAGATGTGAATCTACAGCTCCAGAGAGAGCCAGGCAATTCAAATCTAATGTTTATCCAACTTGGTTTCATCTTGTTAAAAGACAGATTTGCTTTTCTTTCATGCTGAGGAGTGTCTGAGGCAGAGGGTGGAGTCCAAATCCACAGCGCTTTTGGTGTGAACTTGGATAAAGGACTGTTTGGAAAAACACTGCTTTAAATCTGAAAAAAAATGCTAGGTCAGAAAACGAAGGGCTACTTATGAAGGAAAAACAAAATATAGAGATCAAAAGTGAAAAAGTCAAGCATACATCAAATATTTGCTTTCTATTTCATATGTAAAAAACCGCAGCAAATCAAAAGAAAAATAGAAACAGCACATCACTATCATTTAAATTTTTTCTTCAAAGTGCTTTATCAGACCTTTATAAAATATATAACACTGCTTAATATTTAACAGCACTATGCAACAAATATGCTGTTTATATAGAAGCAGTGGTATGTAGCAATAGCTGCTGCTCTTCCTCTTTCAACAGAGGAAGGAAAGCGAAATGCAAAATACGAAGTGTTTTGATCAAAGCTTCTACAGGTTTGAAACTGGCATCTGATCGCAGACTTGCTCTCTGCTGTGCTGGGCCACAACCAGTCTGGAGGACAACGGATGTTTTGTTGATGTTCATTCTACTGCTCAGTTTGGGTTTTGACTGATAAAAAAGTTCGTGTCCTAAGAACACAAAGAAAGGTATGCTTGGAGTACCGCTGAGGGGAACAAGGATGACGTTCCATCACCACAGGATGCTGCAAGATTAATGCACAACACTCAGTCACAATAAACACACTGCAACAGCAGTAACAGAATTCTGCACCAGCAACATGCCCACAGCAGAGAGGGGAAAAAGCAACCACAGCAAGGCTGGGTTTTCTGCAGTAGTTTCTGACTGAGTTAAAGGAAAAAGCAAAACTAGCACAGATATGCAGGGCTGAGCTCACTGACATGAGATCCATGGGAGCAATCGAGGTTAAACACATTCACACCACATGGCACATTTCTGACACAAGAGCTACAGCAACATTTGGTGCTTGTTACCCCCATAGCATGAGACACTGAAGATCATCTGTGCCCTCCTTTAAGGCACGGCAAAGATAAAACACGCTCAGAAGTTAGGTGGTGGGGGTTTTGGTGCATGGAGGAGAGACCTCCCAGCTGCAGATGGCATTCCCAGATGATTCTGGGCTGGGAACGAGGTGGTTTCTCAGCAAAGTGCAGCTATGGAAAGATCTAGACATCCTCTGCAGAGGTGTCTGTCTATTCTGCTATGAATCACTGCCTGTGTTAAGTCACCACTTCATCATTTGTACTGCGGTATGTAACATACACTGAATAAAATGGGTCAAACTCAGACAGAGCTCCACTGACGTCAGCCCAGCTCAGTGCATGCACAATGATAGTTGATCATCTCCTCTTTAAAAAAAAGCCAGACTTTGACCTGGGTTGCACACCCACAGAAGGGAGGAAAGAGGAACAAGGACCTATCTCACCTAGCCTGTATGGGCTGCCCAGATCTCTACTCTGGCATGGGTTCAAAAATCATCAGGAACTCCTCCATGAACTGGCTCTGGTCTCCTGAAAGCACATCAGTTCAACTGCTTACTACAGTCAAGGAAGGAGAGCCATAAACTCCTGCTGGTATCTAGTACCAGCAAATCAGTACTCCTCAATCAGCTGGGGGGGAAAGTGTCTTGGTCCAAGGGCTCCAGGATGCTACAGCTGTAAAAACAGTGCAACAATAACATGGGTGCCAAGGAGTGCCTGGGCTGCACAGCAGGTAGGACACCAGCACTAAGTCTCATCTAGACCAAGTTCCACAAAACAAGAAACCACAACTCAGTACCACTACCAGTGGCCCACTGCCTTTTTATACCCCAAAAAGGACCATTGTGAGTATTGGCATATGTTGACTAATAAACTGGATAGTGATCAAAGTGGTGAGTTTATTAGAACAAGAGCATGACACAAAGGAAAGGAGCAGAGCACGAGGAGAGAAAGCAACACCTCGAAAAGCCAGAGAGATGAATGAGTTAAAGAAAAAAAGATGTAACATGTACTGATAAAAAGCAGTGAAGAGACATCAAAAAATGATCAGGAACTACAAGTACAAATAGAAGAGCACAGCATCACTTTTAACACTGGAGAAAGCCAGCTGGGAAGACGGCACGGCAGACAGACCGAGCTGTCGCATTTCAAAATGAAAACTGGAAAATTAAAAAAACCCTGAACCCATCAAAAATCAAACCTAAGCCAACACAGCACTGCACTTTCTCCCAAGTTCTCCTTCTTAGCATCCACTGCATAATACTGATTCCATAAAGAAGCAGAGGGTGTCTGCTCCATATTACACTGTCTACGGCAATACTGCTCCATCGTGGACATCATCCAGAATCACAAACACTAAAGAATGCAAGATAAAAAAAGAGGAAGGGAAGAGACTCCTAGGCTTGACTCTCTCAAGGCTCTATAACTTTGGACTGAAACAAACATACTGACAAGCTCTGAAGAAGTGGGAAAGGGATGGGAAAAAGCTTGAAACATAAGGCTGACGCGGAACAGTAAAGTCATCTAAATATACAGGGTCACTTTTTAGAGTTGTGAAACTGTGCCTGCTAAGCAAGGGAAGAGAGCATACGTGCAAACAGAGCTGGAAACCTCCCCAGCTGCACTGTCAGTTCAGGGCCCTTTTGCTAAAAAGTCTTTGTGATCTTTCCAAGTGCACAGGAGGCTGACACCGGCCCAACAACAGGATGTCCCCTTCAAGGCCACCCTGGTTTGTTGCCAGAGTCTGCCAGCCATCAGCATTCACACAGGTCATCCTTTCCCTAAGACCCTGCCCTGCAGAAAAGGTGCATTTTCATCAAAGGGGCTAGGAAGGCTGATGGGAGGAACAGAAAATCATGGAGGGGGGGGGCAATGCTCTTCTGCTCCTCTTCTACCTAGGGACAGTCTTAGGATGGCAGCACATCACCACACCTGGCTGGCTCAGGAAAACTTTGAGGTACCCCAGAGGTGATACAGTGACAAAGTTGGGACTGACCAACATCCTCTGACACTGACAACCTCTCTCTAAAGACAAGAGTCCATTCTGAACTTCCCTATTTAGCAACGCATGGGGCTGGGCAGGCTGCTTGCCACCACCACCACCACCGCATAATGCTCTCACTCCCAGAACTGAGAAATAATATGTTTGAATTAATAATATACACTGATCATAGTCCTCGTGCTTAACAGCAAATTCACCCCTCTAATTCAGGGGTTCAGCCACACAGCCTGTCAACTCCCCCCCTAGTGTGAATCAAGCCAATAATTGCCTTTAAAAATAAAAGGAAAATTAGAAACAAGTAAAATAATTTTACATTTGCAGTAAAATTGTGACCACATTTTTTAACTTACAATGCAATACAATTTTGTCCAAGTTCTCTTTTAATTCCTGACAGGTACTGCCTCTACAGCTGTTATCTTCAAGATCATTACAGTGTTGCCACTGCACATAATTAAATTGACTGTGGCTTTATATGGGGAATGCCATGGTAACATTAATTATTTGCAAATGGTCACTATCAAACACTGCATGGTGACCATGACACTCCATCATACTCTTAAGTATTCAAACCTCTGAAAGGAGTCAAAGATAATCTTCTTCATTTGTAATGGGTCCTAGCAGAACAGCAAATTGTTTTTCTTTTCCCAAACTCACATTATAAAAACATAATGCAGCACTTCTACAGCAGCGGTTTAAACACAAGGGACGCTGGTTTTTTTCATTTTCACTCCAACTGGCTAAGAGAGAGTCTGTGCAGATCTTTAATAAGTTACTCATGGGTTGAATACATTTGGGAAAATGGATGATTCAAAGGCAAAGTGTTTCCATCGTAACTGGTAGACGCAGCTGATTTAAAAGAAATGGAGTGCAGCCTGTGATGAGCAGCAGGACAAATGTTCCCCTTGGTTCAAATGAACAGATCACCGCACTGATAGCCAAGCATCAGAACCTTGTTTGTCCACCTGGGACTCCATCACCAGCCCTTTCAACTGAAAGAATTATAATCTACTAATTAAGTCCATCTTTTTAGCTTTGTAGAATTTATTCAGTTTGTCCTAAATATGAATGAGGTCTTGAGTCAGAAATTATAGTTCAGCTGGTAGGAAGCCTGGAAGGAGTCATATTTTAGCCAGCAATATACATGCATTTGCAATGCTGAATTTCTTGGGGTCATGGATCACCGTTTTGATCTGGGCTGCACAGCCCATAGCACAAAAGGGTCTTGTTCCCTGCCTGGGGCTCTTCAGTGAGACTACAGACACAAATGGTGAGAGTGGGAGCAGCAGACAATTTGATTTAAATTTGTGAGCACTCCTTTTTCCAACGTGGTGCCTTAAAAAGGACTATAATGCTGATATTAATAGAACTGCAATATAAATACTATATTGAGACAATTATTTGCATTTTCAGTTTTGGAGAGAGGAAAATGTAAGCATAAACATGTTGATCAAAGTGATGAAGAGCACTACTTTTTATTGCAGAAATAGAATATCGCCATTTACTTTAATCAGGAGCTAAATTAAGACAAGGAAGAAAACCACTCCGGATGTTTATTATCCAATCTCTTATTCTTGTGAAAGGTCTGAGAATAAATTGGTTACAAATACTGGAGAAGACATTAAAAAAATGATGTGTCTATCAAATCAAGACCCAAATCTGTATTTCAAAACAGTTTTAATACTCCAGTTCTGTGTATATAGGTCAGGAACCATGTTCAAAATTAAATCTGAGCTCAGATTTTGAACAAGGCCACAGTGCCATAGGAAACTTTTGGTACAGATTGATCTTTCATATAAATAGATAGCACAAGTCTTCACTAATGAGTGGAAAACGGTGTGTTATCTGTATCCTGATCGTTGTATTCAGGAATGTAATATAGGGACATGTAATATATTCAGGGATGCAATAAAAGGGACCGAGCATATGACAGAGCAGTAATGAAGTTGCTTGCAATGGGAAAAAGAAGGCTGGATCCTAAAGCCTATAAAAATGCTAGTGTATTCTGCCCTAAAAGTGAAGGAGAACATGAGGCCCAGGTCCTCCCATTCAATATTTTTTTTTTATTACTGCTGTCTTCCAGCAGACAGTTGGCAGGACAGGTTGAGATTCACCTCAGAAACCCGTGCTCTAACTCTAAGTAATAAAATCTCCTTCATCTGCTGGCACCATCTGCCCCAAGGGACTGCTGGATTTTGTCAAGCAGCTTGTTTGCTACTGCTCACATTTTTGTATCTAATTACAGCAATAGCCATGGCTGGTGCTAAAAGGTTAGTAAAAACTTGTGGGAAGAACAAGGACATTCAAGAAGCTAGGCAAACACCAACCATTCCTACTTGAAGGTGGCTGTATCTAATTAAATAGCAGAATTTCTTGCCAAATTTATACTGTCTTTCTCCAGAAACTCAGCCCCTTACCCAACACATTTTAAGAGAGAAGGAAGAGCAGTGGAAATTTTTTTTCTGTTTTCTAATCTCTATTTATTAAAGTCCATTTATACTTCCATGCTCTAGTACAAGCACAAGATTTCCATAAATAAAACACTAAATGCAACTCTTCTGCTGTCACTTTCAAGTTAGAATTGCACATGTGTGGTATAGTAGTAGGATGACCCAGCAAATGGTATAGACTGCTCTGAAACAACAAAATAACACATTTTCCCTTTACATCACTGTATTTTCCCATTTCCATAGTTTTAAGAAAACTCTCTAGAATGAGCCATGGATGCTCAAATAATATTTTCTTTTGAGACTGATAATCCAATTTGCCTAGAGAGCCTTCATTAAGAGGGATGGTCCCAGACAGAAAAGCAGACTTAGGTATTCCCAGGACACGGCTAATCGGAAATCAGGACTGATTTTCAACTGAAGACAGATTTTCTAAGGCACTCAAGACCCTGCATTTGCCCAGAAACCTTTCTGGATCACAGCTGCAAACGCAACTCTGAGCGCTGGGTGAGCCTACGAAGGGCAGCAGCCGAGGGAGCACATGGGACTGGAGGTTAATAAACCTGGTCCTGTGCTGCAGCAAGGCTTGGATACATCTACGCCTTCAGTCGGAACTTACGCATAACTTGCTAATATTCACATACCCCTGTGTCCATGCTGACCTTTAAATAGTGTCTTTTTCCTTCCATAGTGTTTACTCCTGGTGTATTTCTGGAAAAGAGCCACAGGTTCCCTCAGCGCACACTCTGCTCGGCTGAATGAGCCCCTTTTTCAAGTTTGCCTCCAAGAGAACATTTTGTCAAAAAACCAAACCACCTCAGCCCATTTCTTTCTACCTGGTCCAAAGAGAATATTTTTTTGACCAGGACACAGGATTTGTGATTCCTCATCACTTCCTACCACTTTCACATGGCACCAATATTTTTCTGTTTCTCATGGAAATTCCTCTCTCAATGCAGCCTCAAAATGCATTTGCTTTTTTCATGGCTGAGGAAAAATCCAGTTTTGCGGTTACAATCATTCTGAGATGAAATACTGCTCTACAGCCTTTACCACCACGTTTCCAATACTCTGCTCTCAATATAGTATATATTAGGCTGCCTGTGTAGTGTATATGTTACATACACACTGCAGTATGTATATTTTGATTTTAAAAACACATTTGCCTTCCATCTGTGGAGAACTGCATTTCCATTTGTGGAAAACTGCATTTCATCCCATTTATTTCGTCCCAGCCCTCAAGGTCATCCACTTTTTCCTGGATGATTTCCCAAACTTCCTCTGTCAGGACAATGCCTCTCAGCATCATGGCATCAGCAAATTTTAACTTCATGAGCACACTGCTAGAATTTGTGCCAAAACCATTTCTGAAAACTAAAAAAATACCAGTTTTTAAGAATGAGAGCTGAAGGTCCCTACTTGCAACCCCATCTCAGCCAACCCAGCCCTTGCCACCTCTCTCAAAGCCAGCCCCTGCTCACTCTCCAGTTTCCTTACTAACCCCCCCATCTTCTTGTCTTAATAGCTCCCTGCATGGACTGTATCAAATCTTCACTCAAGTCCAAAGAGATGAAATTCTACTGAATTTCCTTGGGGTAGAAAATCAGTTATCTTATCAAAAAAGTTATTAGATTAGCCTGGCAAGATCTATCTTTAGAAAATCTGTGTCACATTTTATCCCATTTTTCCCTCAACAACATGTCTTTAATCAGTCTTTGCTTGAAAAAACATTCAAAGGCCTTGCATTAACAGCCTGGAATTTTCCTTGGATCATTTTTCATCCTTTTCAAATTCTAGGCATTACTATTATTAATCCTTAGCGTTATGGCATCACTCCAGGCTTTGTTAAAAATATTTCCCTCTGACCCCCTGATTTTGTGAGGCAGCTTTTTCTCATCGCTGGGATAGAGGTTATCTGGTCATCCTGATTTGAGTGCACTAAGCTGCATAATTTTCTCTTCTTTTATTACTGTTTTTCCATTGTCACAACCTTGTTGCTATTATTTGTTTTTCCTTTTCCAACAGGATTTTCTTCCCCCAAACCAGAGGCAAAGTATTCACTTAAGTTCTTGAGTGATGGCCTCTGTTGGCGCTGATGCACACCTCTCACAGGTGTTCCTTTACGTCCTCCAGCACTGTCACGATATATTGCCACCATGAATGAAGCCCCTGGCCAAAGGCACAGCAGCCTTTGTGCTGAGCAACACAGGATGCTCCTCCCTTTCTCTGCTTCTCTGCCATCAGCCTCCAGTCCCCAGATGCAGTCATGCACCAGTGATCCTCCCACCACACGTCTAAGACACTGGGGTTTGCTTTAAACAAACATCCCACAGAATGGAGGAAGGAAAGACGTGCAAAGAGCTTCTTGTGTTTACCTGGAGCAAGGAGATAGGTACCTCTTGCAGATGTGATGGTGAGGAGAAGCCAACATTTGCTTGCAGCCAGATAGTGCCTGTGCAGGCTTCTTATTACAACAGAAAGGCAGGTTGACATAATTTTTACCACCACGCCCCTTTCTGACAACAAATTACCTTCATCCCTGATGCCTTCATTAATAAAAGGCATCCCTGATGCCTTCATCAGAAGAGGGAGCAGAGCACCCACCTTGCACACACTTCTCAATTGACTACATGCAGCTGCCTCAGGTGGCCCAAGGGGCCTGGGTACAGGTGAGGCTTTATGTAAGTGTGCTGTCCCACTGTGACGATATCAGGGACACAACTTGGGCTGCCATCTCAGTGAGCTGTTGTGCATCCAGCACTCAACTCATCTGTGAAACCTATCTCCTTGCAAAAGGTGGAAAAAACCGGTCTGTCTAAAGCTTTCACTCCTGGGGGAAGGTGAACACTTATATTCCTGCTCATCTCCCAAAGCTAGGGAAAGGGAAGAAACTTTCTGGCACATCTACTGCTGTAAAATGAAAAGAGGAAGTAAGAAGACAGGCAGCTCCTGACTGAGTCCAGCTTCCCTCACTCTTCTACCTCTAAGAGCAAGAGCAGCTCCTTTTTCAGGAGAGGGAAACATTGCAAGAAATTAAGGCAATGAATTTTTTTTAAAGGCTCAGAAAAAAGGGCAAAAGAGAAGAATGAAAGGCAGGAAGAAAGCAGGGATGATTTACAAAGCCACAGAATGGGAACCTCACTGCTGGAGTATGTGATTGTGCTGGGAAATGTGACATGAACCTGTGGGGAGACCTCCATGCTATAGTTCAGATAAGCTGGACATTTTGGGTTTTATCCAAACTGATCCTGAACTTCACAGCCTTTGAGATCCTGCCAATCTCTCCCTCTCCCCATATGCATGTTTGTCCAGCATGGAAGCTAATTTTGCTTTATGCACTTGCAATGAGAGGTTGTGAATCAACACCGTGGAATGATGCAGTATCACCTGGGACCATGGGAACTTTTGGGTTCAGGTCTCTATCTTTTAGAGACTAAAGAAGACTGCAACGAAAAGCCTAGAAATTGAACCATTTTCAAGGTTCTGCTTAATAAACCCTTCCTATAGAAGTCACAAAATTTATCAAGCTAAGTGCACTTAAAACCCTCCAGCTTCCATCCGTCATGCAGCTTATTTGAAAAGCCATCCCCTGCAAAGTTGTTGTATTCCCTCCTCCAGTGTTAGGATGTATAGAATTGATGCTCCTTGAGGAGTTAGGAATTGGAAAGGCACCCTCCCTAACGGGGAGGAATGAAGGGCTGGTGTTTGGCTTATGAAAATCAGGAGTGCTGAGGGTCTGCTGAATACAAATAAAAAATTACAGGCTGCAAAGTTCCAAATTAACATCCTGATGACTCACATTATTCTTCAGAAAAGCTCAGTCTTCCCTTTGATCTCAGGATTACAGGCAGCCAGAGTCTTATTTGCAGCTACGTAAAGAACCTGCTGCACTACACCAGCAGTAGGCACAGACCTCAAAATAAAACCCAAGGTACACACTCATCTGCCAGCACAACAGAGAGATTGTCATTTTGAGACATCAATGGATGAATCCGGCCCCTGCAGTCAAACACAGGCACATTGCAAAGGCTGGTCTCTCTAAAATCCAGAATTTGCCTCAGCAATGGTTTCCCTTTTTATTCTCATCTGATTAATCTCAGACTGTGCTCTTCAGGCCCATTCCCACTTTTAAGATAAGCAGGACAACAACAATCATTTGTATTCTTTATGAAATGAATTCTTGACGGCAACTTTAAACTAAGTGCTGATTAGTTCCCCGTAATTAATAAACTCTTCTGCAGCATAATGCAACTCTCCACAAGTTCAAATTATTCTGAAATTCCTGTCAAACTGTGTAACAGTTGATGAGATTTTTTTATATATATGTGCATACACACACACACACATACATAGTCAAAATCCAACTTTGGGTGGTATATTGTTGGGTTTTTTAATCCACAGGTATTTAACTGTATCTACCTTAATTTTTAAGACAGAGGGTATAGAATAGAAACTTTACTGCCTTATTTGCAATCCTAGGGAAATACCTGGAGAGGTATTAAATGAATTGTGCTTTTTCAGAACCAAGTGCCAGGTCTTCAGACAGTGTGTAGCACCCGTACCTGTAAGTCCTGACATTTCAGTAGGGACACAGAACGCAGCACTTCCGGAAACAAGGGCCAAGGTGGACACATCAAAGGGAAGCAATTACAGCCACGGTTTGAAATCTGAAATGCTCATGATTTGGCTTTTGAAATTCCATAGATTTCTTCAATTAAATATTGAATAGCTGTGACTATAAAAAGCCTATGTAGATCTGGGAGTAAATTATTATACTCTCTGGTGAAAGAGCATGTCAAGGCCAGAGTCAACAGAAGGCAGCTGCTCCCATGCAGGTTATCACAGCTAATCATGTAAGTCAGCCCTCTGCTTTCTGTGTTGCAGGAAAGAATGCATCTACTGCTGTATCGAGAGGCAGACTGCTGAAAATTGGGGTTTAAGTACAAATTTGTGAAGCAATAGTAGTGAATCATTTCTGCTTTGGCAGATTCAGAATGCCTTTTCATACGAACATCAAAACCAAACATATTCTTGACTCCAGAACGGTCCTAAAACATACTTTTATCCAAGTACATAATAATAAGGCAAAACAGACACTAAAAACATATCCTGGCAATAAATACTTTAAGACTTCATTAGAAAACCAAAAGGTCACATCTGATACACGAAAAAGTCAAATTATCTAGGCTGACATTTACAAGTAATTTGAGCTGACATTAGCATGAAAAATACAATTTTACTGTAAGAAGTAGTCTTACCTCTAAGTTTAAATGTGCCCTTTAAGCATTAATGCTGAAAACAAAGCCCTGAAAAATATCTGCAGCCCTGCCAATTACATTTCGGTATTTTATAGCAAAGCAACGTGAATCAGACAATTAGCAGAAGGTTTCAGCCCCTGACGAGCAAGCAGAACCTAATAGGAAGAGGAAAAAACAAACCACCACCACCACCATGTAAGCTCTGATGAGCAGATTACGGGCTCGATCCAGCTGTGAGATAGTCAGGCACCCATTACCATGCAACCAGCTTATCCACGGATGCGAGCAAATACCAGGAGCTGATTTTGCAACACACACAGTGAGAGCCGGAGCATCCCTGCGCCTCCCCAGGCAACGACAGAGCCCTGTGCCCGCCCGCCTGCCTGCTGTTCACCAGGAAAGAGAGACACATTTTGCACAAAGCAGCCGATCTGCATTCCCTGGACTTACTTTAACTGTCGAGGCTCGCAGTCAACTCCCGGCAGCAGGAGCCTCGCCGCCTGCCGTACGTCATCGCTGTCCACCGAGAAACTGCGCCGGTGCCCCGCGTGAGCCACCGCCACCCGAATCCACTCCATCAGGGGAGGCAGCACGATGAACGGCCTGGGGAAGCATACAAACATCAATGCCACAGCACGCTAGCATCACAGTAACAGGTAGAGAGAAGCAGAGAGCAAGGGGGGAGGGGGTGTGCGTGTGCATATATGTGTGAGATTATAAATATACACAGAGAGAAGGCAGCAAGGAAAACTAAAGAATGGGAGAGCAAACGAGCTCAGCAATTTTCTAATAGGTCTAAATCAAGATGTCTCACCGTGTCTCCAGGGCAGGACTACTTGGAGAGTGAGATTTATGAGCCATGCTCATTCATGGGGCTCTGAGAGGTCAGTGCACCCAACTGTCAGTGCACCCAGCTCCCATCCTTCACATAGCGTAACGCCAAAAAGAGGGCAGGAGTCTGGCACAGGACCATGTCCCGCTCTGGCTGACACGCTGGCCTGGGTTCGCTCCCCTGGCTCTTTGCAACAGGGACAGGAGAACAGACCTGGGCAGAGAGAGGGCATGCCCCAAGACAGATGCCAAGGATGGAGTGGGAATGCCCCAGGAAGTCTCCAGCATCTCCTGCCGATGCAATGGGCACCTTGTGTTCAGCACGGGAAGTGGGGGACTTTGCAGCCAATGTGAACAGGTTATCTGTGAGCGAGGTCAGAAATCAGAAATCACACTGCTTGGTCTCACTTTTAGCGTTATCAAACTGCTACACCTTCAGGCGCCAGCTGTTCTGCCAACTGAGCAAAACCATACAAAACTGCCCCCAGAAGTGAATGCTGGGATTCTGGGCCACATCCCCACAAAGTCTCGGCACTATCAGAGACATGGTCCTTCACTCCACAATACCTGGACAGCCCCATGTGCCAGCAAGAGCTGCCCAAGCTGTAGATGAAGCATGCAGTACACAGCTCGCTCCATCTACGCTAAGAATTACTTGGGAACCAAGAGAAAGATGCCAAACCATAAGTAAAAACCATAGCTTCAAGTCCTGTTTCAGAGGAAAACTAATAAAATAACTGCAGCTGAACACCTTGAAGGTCACTGCAAGTCTCTTGCTTGCCTTTCCTTCTGCAGTCCCTTTTCATGGAGGAAGGAAAAAAAAGCCTGCATTAGGTGCAGAGTAGGCAAATATTTTACATTTTAAATGTACAATTTTACCTCAAAAGGATCTACCCTGAGAAAAATTATTTAAGAAGCTGTTGATTCTGGAATATCCTTTTCCTATTTATAGCTCTTTATGCATTTATTTCCTTTTTGAGGACTTGGCTTTACATAGCTCTGATATTAATATTCCTGAGGGGGGAAGAGACACTTCAGAAGCGCCGAAGGACAGAGAAGCCCTGAGGCCACTGACTCTCCCTAGGACACCAGGTTCCCAAATCTCACGGGCACTTAAATGAACAACCTCTTTTTGAAATATGACATCTTTGGCTGAGTTGCCACTTCCATTGTTCTTCTATTCAAACACATCGCCGTCACCTCAAGACCAGGCTGCATTTGTTTCCAAGGCTTTTGCTCTCCCCAGACCTGCCACGGCCACATAAGGAGGCAGATAAGGACAGAACATCATCTCCCACAGCTCCCGTGAAACAATTTCCTAACCCAGCTCATTTGTCATGAGGGTAGTGGGAGTCAGAGGAGGTGAAAGGGGGAAGAAGGGGTGTATCTGCTCCTGCTCCCCAGGTCATCTTCAGAGCAGAAGAGACTCTGTTTTGAGGCAATAAATACCTGGGAACGAGTGATCAGTGGGAATTTTTTCATCACCTGCTGAGCAAACAGCAGAAAGGGAGCTGCAAATGACACTGGGGAAACTGCATGTAGTTACAGACATAACTTGGTTCTAGGAATACAATTAAAGGAAAACTCAATTCGAGGTTATGTTTTGCATGAGTGAATGCAGTTCAGATCAGAGAAATGAGGACAGGCTTGTACAGGGCCTTCCTGTAACATCTGCTGGGCAAACAGAAAAGCAAAGAGCTGTGGTTGAACAAGGGGCTCAGAGGTTCACACTTTTTCCTGCTCTTGTGCAGGTCAGAAACTCACCCAGCACAAAATCTGCCCCACCACAGTACGTAGCAGAGCAAATAAAAATATTTACAGGAACTCAGATAATTGCACTATAAAATTACCCTTTTTTTTTTCCCCCCTCAGTCTTGCCAGTTTCAACAGAGGAAAAGAAATGAGTATGGCTATTTGGTGCAATAAATCCCAAGAGGGAAGAGAATCAGTGTTCTGCAGAAGCGGGGAAATTTTCTATAAAGTCCAATTTCAGTCCCTAGATGAGGATATGGAGCTTGCTCACAATATATTACATTCCTTCTTCCAAGGCAAGAAAAAAAAAAATCATCACTGCATATCTCAGCATGTCAGGAAATTTGTATTTTGAGAAGAGAACCAAATATGGCTGAGTGCAATAGGTTAAAAATACCCTTCAAGAGTCTGTGCACCATGTGAAGGGCTGGGATTTTTCTTTTAAATACTGCTTGTGTGCCAAAGAAGAAAGAGGAACACAGAGTTATAAGGGTGTGATAATCCACAAGACAATGTGACATCAGCAAGAAATATTTTACTTTTCAAACAGCACTGTGTGAAAATGGGTTAGCCAAATGCATCACATCACTGGCATATACACTGATTTATCTCTGGTACAAAGGCAGGTACCAACCAGGAGAATTCGGTCATTCTGTGTTCCAGAGCAGACACAGAGCAGAGAGTCACCCAGTTACATGCATGGAAGCACATGCCTTAATTAAAGTAATCTAACCGTGGTGGGAACGTGCTGGGCTTGATTCTGCCTGAAGGATATGGGAAATCAGGAGCAGCTCAACTGCTGCACAAGCACCTTACCTGGGCTGCAGATGAGTGCTCTGACATCCTCCTCCAGCCCTTCTCTCTACCTGTGCTTAATTTTCAATGCATGCTTCCATCCTCTAATTCCATGTAGTTTAAAGTTAAGTATGGACTTAAGTAATATTTGGGGAAAAAAAAAGTTTTTTGGCACAGACTTGTATTTTCCTGAGCTGACATCTAAATGGAAAAACATGCCAGATGAGGATGCAGGGAGAGGTCTCTGCACAAAGCAACTCCCATCCCACGCACAAGAGCTGGGAGTGGGGGAGGGCTCAGGGAGGCCAACACGAAGCAGATCCCCAAAGGGTTGGACCCTTCTGGGCCCTGTCCCCCTGTCCTTGGGAAGGGAGTAATAGCTGGCTCCTCCTGGAATATGCCTTCTCCTACTTCATCAGGAAAGGCAATTATGAGGGCCCCACCAACCCTCAAATCTCTGGTTTCTCCTCCCAGGCAGCATCCTTCCCTGTTCCCTCCTGCCACCCAGCACTCCTCTCACATCTATTTCTGGACAGCTCAAAGGCCCATAAGCTCCTATGCCTTGCAGACATCTGCAGGTAACACCCCACTGGCACTGCCCCACAAGGAACAACCCCTCACTGTCCTGGCTATCAGAGGTCCTTCTCCCCACTGCCTTCACACATTGCAGCTCCCTGCCAGCACCCTCCCTCTAGAGTGGGGCAAACGACCCTTCTCTACCCCATCAGACCTCAAACTTATCTCGGTTTTGTGCAGCTGATGTTTCCGGGGCACTCTGAATTACAAAATGACTCATCAGAAAAGCAGATGTTATGGGGGTGGACACCTAAATGTAACTGCACGAGGGGTTCCCTAAAACCTGCACTCCCTCCAGAGCCACACGCAACCTTCCTGGGCTGCCCACCATTCCCCCCGCCTCACTTGCTGGCACACAGAGATATTAAAAATCCTGTCATGCACATGCAATAACTCAGGCTTTTTCATTATTATTAGCAGTAGTAGTAGTACTGTTATTGTTATTGTTGTTATGGTAGCAGTATACCTGTATATAAACAGGAGAAATTGTCAGGTGGAAGACCATGAGAAATGTGCACCATAAAATGCAATAGGATGCTTCATTATTTTTGCATTGGTCTGTGAGAAGATGGATGAAGCTCCTGTCTGGACACCACCTGCTGCAATGCCGGATTTGCAAAGCACTAGGGCCAGCACTCTGACAAGCTCCAGCTCCAAATAATCCCTAGTGGTGGTTTTTCACAGTTCCTACCATCTTTGCAAGGTGCAGAATCCCTGCTGGCTGCTGACCAGCTTCACAGTCCACCTTCTGCCCAGAGCAGGGCCACTACACACAACCGCTCTCTCCTTGATTTCCACAGCTGCCCCCACCAGCTGCTCCCTCTCCCCTGCAGAGAGTAAGCACACTCATCACCTTTGAATGCTCCTCACACAGGCTCACAAACCCTGGATGGGCCACCAGCCCCTTGTTCCCAGCAGAGCCTACGGCGTGCTCCAGGTCCCAGAGCTCATCAGAGCACATGAGAGACTCCCAGACAATCACAGTGCTCCAAGGAAAAAATAATCACTTCAAGTGCAGCACAACAGCCTCTTTATTTCCAGGGGCACTTGATATTGCTCTTCTCCAGACACCTATGGAGCCCTTGCCCCACCACAAGCACTCATTCACTGCCTGTGCTAAATCAGACTTTAGGGAAAGGACTGGCTTGATAGTCACAATGGGAAGAGAGAAATTCCCGAGGCATAATCGTGTTCGGATGTGAATTCCCACAGCCACCTCCTGTAGTCCCTCCCTCAGCTTCACCGGCTGCGAAGTGGACACAGCTGAATAGAGCTGACCCTGCTTTAACTTGGTTCAATTGCTGCAGTTGCTTCAGATGATGTCTGTTTGCAGCATCCCTGGGCTACTGAGAAGGCTGGTGGTGGTGCAGGTGTGGAGTTTCTCCTCTCACTCCAGCCAAGGAGTGCTGACTGCCAACCTCTGTGGCAACAACAGGCAGATTGGTACACAGAGGCCACTGCTGTTTAAATGTGCAAAACTTACCAAGTAAGAGTTAAAGGTGCTTCTAAGAAGCACAAGACTGTACTTTTACACGAAAAAGCCTATCTAGACAAAGGTAGGGAGATGGTTTTTCTTGCAGATATGAGTCAGCAACTTTAACATTGTAAAGAGCTCTTTATATTTGTTTTGTTTGTTTATGTTTTCATGGGTGGTTCTTAAACAAAATCTCAATATATGAATTGAAAAGCATCCTAAGTTCTGGCAAGTTTTCACTTGGAACTTCTGATGAAAATATATATGCAATGCTAGTCCATTTTTAGCATTATTGAAGAGATAGAAAAGCATGGTTGTTTCCAATGTAGAGCAAACATTTCAGATGGGATTCTGGGATGCAAAACTCATTTATATTTACACCATAAGCTACTTGTCTTCAGAGGGAGCAAATACTTCTCGATGCCTTCAAAAAGCTGCCAGACCCAATCCTTCCCAGAAACTCAGCAATGCCAACTGCTGCTCCATGTAAGTTCATGCAGCTACTCTATGCTAGCTTTGCCACCCCAGAAGCCCAGCTAAGGGTGACCCAAGCAGCCAGTTCTGCATTTTGTTCAGGCTCAAGGATCAAACCTCCTTGCTCTCACACAAGCCTCATGAGACCTGCCTAGGCTGAAGAAGGATTTACCCTTAGGCTTTTGTGCACCAAGACATTGGTGCTCCAGAGTCCACAAACGGGTATCTGCAAATTATGGTTTTTGAACCCGCATCCAGGCCTGGAATGAGCTGTCCCTGCTGCCTCTCCTGCATTAAAAGCATTAATGGCCAAGACCTGAAACACAACTGAGTCAAAGTGATGACTCAGCCAGCAACCACAACAGGGAAATATTTCACTGGCAGCTTTGACATCAGATTTGACACGACTGGCAATGGCATAAATCCCTGAGGACACACAGCATTCAGAGTGCAGCACGGAACAGCCCAGATACCATGCAGTTCTCACAGGGCTGCACACAGTTTTCTCTGTTTGAAAAATCCTATAGCTATCCCATGGACAGCATAAGTCCATCTTGATAAATTAGCTGTAGAATACAGACCTAGACCAGCAAGGATATTGCCGTGTAACAGCCGAGCTACAAATAATGCCTGAACTGTTTCTGGTAACATGTGCCATCTCACACGCTGCAGGCAGCTCCAGTAACATTGCTGAAGGGATCTTTAGAAAGTGAGAAGTTTGATACTTAGCATGCAAATCTAGAGGATTTAGGTAAGGATGCATTGGAATTTCTTTTCAGTGGTTCCAAGTCAAATCAACCCTGCTCTCAACTTTGACTTCAGCGAGGCTACAGCTTTACTATGTGACGTTTCCAATCAAACAGTGGATAAAAATAGACAGGGTTACATGGGGCTATGGCGTACTGGCACATCAAGCATGTGTAATCCCTTCTGCACATACAGGTTCATTCGGGTTTCACTGCAGGACTCCCATATTCCCAGTACTTTACCTGTTTTTCATTAGCATTCTTCACCATTCTCTCTACTCTCTTCTGGTCTTTGCTGGAGACTGCCCTGCCCAGGGAGTTTGTACCATACAATAATTTAAATCAGGGACACTTTTCCCTAGTTCTCTTCTTACTGAAATTTTTCTGTAGGTATAATCTGTACTGCGCACATGGCTGTAGCAGTTACGAAAATGCTCTGAAAGAGTTCAAATTATTTTATAGCAGTGGAACACTCCTCTCATTAGAGGGGCTGCATCACATTAATTAGCCAGCTACACTAATAACTACCCGAAGCATGAAACAAAATTGAGATAACCCAAACTCTTTCCATTAATCACGAATGACCAGTCTACAATGTGCATGAGCAGGGAACATGTATCTGTTTATGTGTGTGTCCACGTGAGCATGAAAGGCAGGCAGAAAGATAAAATGCAAGCAATAACAGCCCATGGCAGTTTCCTGAGGGATTGCTCCACATACAGGGAATAACAGTTAATGAAAAGGGAAAGGAAGGTTAAAACCAGACATATATCCATCAACTCAATTAAGACTCGAGGAGAAAAGCTAACGGCTGCCAGGTGGTACAAGGAGCTAATGCTCCTCCAAGGTGGAGCAGCACAGGAAGCGCAGGAGAAGGGACTTGGCTGCCTGTGAGCAGAATTAATGGGTGGTTCTGGACTGGCTGAGCTGCTGAGCCACAGCTTCTCAATGAGCTGTTAATGGGGAACATGGCAAGTTAGGAAGTAATGAGGACTTTGTCAATACAGCTGTGGATAAAAGTGGGTAAGGAACCACTTAAGGAAAAAAAACATCACACAAATCTGCAACTACAGATTCTGCACTTTCCGGTGCTTAAGAAATTACTTGCAATAATTTTGGAAGCATTATAGGGGCTGACAAGCAAAACATAACCACAGGACAGATCTTTTTATTAAGCTAGAAGCAGCAAGCAAGAAAGAAATCTTAACAACAGTGCCCTCATCTACAGTTCTTTCTCTTTTTTTTAATTCCCAGGAAAGCAAAAGAATCACAAATCTAAATAATCTACAGCCTCCTGCAGGTGGAAGCACTGGAGGAGCACTGCTTTTGTAGGCAACACCCAGCACAAGATAAATGGCTCCAGCACATCCCAGCTGGGTGCAATAGGGAAAGGGGACCCCACAAAGAGGTCCACCCTCTTCCTTTACCTCCATCCCTGCCAAAATAGCCACCTACATGGTATCCAGGGTCAGCAGAACTGGCTTGTGTTGGTGCCAAAAAATCAGAGTCTCTGCCAAAGTGGCCAGATTGAAGGAATACAAATTTGAGGTGGGAGGGGATCACACATCCATCTTATGGTTGGGTTTGTTGGCATTTAGGAAGTGGGGAATATTTCCCAGGTTTTCTAAGCAATTCTGGCCACTCTCCACTCATCCCCCTCCCATGAAAGCAGCCTCCCCTGCAACAAGAGTTTCACTATATAATAATTTTTCCCTTTTCTTTTCTGTAAAGATAAACACTATTAAAAACATACTTTGTTCTCCTTTCTTTACCTCCATGAAGAGCAAACACAGAGAAACGCTCCCTAGAAACAAAG
The DNA here is from genome assembly GCA_013398955.1 of Callaeas wilsoni. NCBI lineage: Eukaryota > Metazoa > Chordata > Aves > Passeriformes > Callaeidae > Callaeas > Callaeas wilsoni. Next base: position 109,577 of record VWPU01016463.1, on the reverse strand, counting down.
TGCTGGATTTATTCAAAGGTAAAAATCCCATTTTATGTGTCCCTCAAGGCTCTGAGGGAGGTATTGCTTTCTGAACTGCAAAGTGCTAAGCCAGGCAGCAATGCCACCATACTGGATTCCCCTCCCATATCCAGCCTCTGCAGAAGCACATGTACAACCTTTGCAGCTCAGCCTGGTTCAGAACCAAAATCCAGGTGGGCTGGAGATGAGTAGGAAGAGTAGGATGGTCTCATGGTGCCACCAAGCCCTGCAAGTGCTGGGAGAATTCTTTGTCTGCATCCCACAACCCTCTCTACCCTGGGCTTGCACTGTCAGAGAGGAGGGGGCCAAGACAGTAGCCAGTTCAGCTTCACAAAGAGCCAAGGACAACTCCTATTTCATGAAAATACTGCCTACAGCCAGATCCACACCGTCCTGGCTTCTCTGCACCAGCAGGGACACAGAGAGGCCAAGGATGGGGAAAGATGCCTGGACCTTCTTGCTTCCTTCTGCGCTTCTTACAAAATAAAAGCAATTGTCACAGCTGGAGAGCGAATACAACACACAGATACGCCACAAATCTTGCAAAACATTTTGCATATAAAAGTGTCACATTTAACAACTCCATCTCCCCACAACGCACAAAATCCCAGCATGGAAACTGAAACCACCAGAGATAAGTCATGGACCACAAAGCACAACTGCATGTAAAAAAACCAAAATGCGGGAAATGGGTAGGAAGGCTCCTCAGAGCACTACAGAGGAGTCAGCCCCACTGTTCTCCCTTCTGAGCAGCACAGGATGGTTACATCCAGCTGGTGAAACTCCAGAGCTCAGCTCCATGGAAATATCCGGGCGCATGCTCAGCCCTGCACCACTCCCACTCCAGCACTAAGTACTAATGCATGTTTGATTGGGCAGCAGGAGATGTATCTGCTCCTTCCAGAAGTGACCACAGGCTCTTGGCAATAACACCGAGTACTTGCTCTGGCCCTCACCGCACGCCGCAGTCGTTCACTGCCCTGCCAAGGGAAGGCGTCCTGCCAGATGGAGTATTCAAAATAAAGCGAAGAACAATCCTTTTAAATAATCAGTATTTCAAGCGCTCTAACGAAGAGGACGCGTATTAAGGCGACCTCACTGAAAGGAAAACCTATTAAAGCAAATGCTGAAAGTCATTTTTCAAATATCCCTGCCCTTTTCAATTCTGCACAGGGAAGTCTGAAGAAATCTTACGAAACCAGAGGCTCAGCTTTATTCACCCCTATATCTCCTCAGGCTCCAGTGGCATTACTCCCACAGCTGGGAACTACAGATCAGGTGAGGATATTTTCTAATTTTTTAAAACTTTTTTTGCACATACTAACCACTCTTGGACATGAGTTAGGCCTTCCACAATAACAAGACTGGATGAGAAATCATGAAATTAAAGATAATTTAGAAAAAAAAAAGAGAAAATTCTGGATTCTTGTCATTTCCCTTCTGGTTTTTTTCATACTTTGCAAATAACAGAACAAAAAGTGACAGACATGCTCACAGAGCGACCCAAACTTGAAAAGAAACAAAATGCCATCCAAAGGCAAATGGCAAAATTCCCAGTAACGTCATTAATGCCAGAATTTCATCTTGTATGCTCTTCTGCAACTAATACAAAAGTATTTCAATTAAGATATCATATGATATACCATTTACAACTACACACACAATGAGACCCTCAAATGCTGCTTCGGAGATGCAGACCTCATACTGAAACAATTGCCAAGCCCCATATGTGCAGCCCAGAGTTTGGCTCACACGTACACTGCGATACATACTCCGGGATGTAAATGTGGAGCCCGGCCTGACAAACCAGCTTGCATTTGCATCACCACAATACCCATCCAAAAAGTTCATATCCACCACTTGCTAAGCACCAGCCGCTCCTCTCATCTGTGCTCTGGGGTTGCCTGGTTTAGGGCTGGTTGAGAGTGTGGCAGGGAAACAGCAGAGTGTGCCCCAGCACACAGCTGGACACATGTTTTACTAGAGGGTTTGCTGGGCTTTTGACGCGAGATGGATTTTCTTGGTCAGCAATCTGTCCCCTGTGCTGGGCACCCTGCCTGCCAGCTTCAGGGGCATCTCCTTCTCACCTTCCATCAGACCCAGAGTCAGGACAGGGCCACAGGTGCATCTCCCCTGCCCTGCCCATCCCTGGAACAGGGACAAGAGCAGCACAGCTGGCACTTGCCACATCCCTGGCCAGAGCAGCCCCAAGGTCACCCCTGTGTCCCACTACTCAGTGTGGCTGGAGCCCAGCATCTTTAATGACTTCTTTCTACACACTACTGTATTCATTTTCCACTTCCCCAATCGCAGCTGTTGAGCCCTATTAACACGTAGGGGAAAAAAAACCACATTTAAACCCAAACCTGCTAGGCCAGAAATAGAAGTTCTCATTTTCTTTTCCAAAACACAGAATAGCTGAGCAACAACGAAAGGAAAAGGAAATCTCTCCCAAGTGCACATCTGGAACCAATTTGCTGTCTGCAGCCACTGGGTGTCACTTTTGATATATATTGGTTCAGCCACGCAGCAGTTCGGGGAGAGAAGCGGATTTCAAGAAGGCGATTCTAAACCGAACCAGACTGCTCCGCAGCCTCTCGCGCGCAAGCTGTAATTAGCAATTAGCCAGCCAGGCTGATTTATTAACAAAACATCCTCACCACGGCACTGAGCACCGTGCAGAGGCTCTTACCTCTCAGTCTGCAGCGTGACTTTTGAGGGCTCCACGTTCGGGTTTTCCCACTCCATCTGTGGACAGTGCATGAAGTAGCAAAGGGTGTAGAGAGCCTCTGGCTCCCAGTAGAACGATCCCTGCTTCTGGTGCATTGGTGTCCCATTCCCGTGCTGCTTGGCATTGAGGGGCTGCAGGTGGTGCATTGCTCGAGACACCAGGTCACCTGGAAAAAAAGCAAGAGCCAGGTGAATGCCAGGTTGTTCAGCCACCTCTCCTGAGTTTGCAGACTCAAAGGCATGCTGGGTTGGTCTTCCCTTCCATTTAACCACACATATGCAAACAGTAGAGGGTAGGACAGGATCCTGGGTGTTACTCATCACCAGGCTGAACTTTTCCCGGTGGTTTACGTGGTGTGGTGTGACATATCCAAGCTGCAGACAAGCCCACAAAGGCCTGCAGGAGATGTGTTTCTGCAAAGATGGTGTTGTGGGCAGCATCAGCCTGGCCCATCTCAGCACCACTGAGACAGCCGGCACGCCGAGGCCAGGATCACAATTACCTACTTAGCAGCCTTTGGAGGATGCCAAAATCCCACAGCCCCAAAAAATGACGATGCAGAGTGGCACCAAAAGCTGCATGCTCTTGGTCAGAGAGGGGCAGTGAAATCCAGCTCCTTGGAATGAGGAAAGAGGCAGTCAGATAACACACAAAGCACTGCAGGAGCATGCAAATGAGCATGTGAGTGAAGAAAAAAGGAGAAAAATATTGCTAAAAGACAATATAAAAAATGTGCAACCAAAATGAACTTTTAAGTCCAGGCTAGGCATAAAAAGGTTCATGTCAGCAAAAAAACGAAAACCTGTGTAGTAGGCTCACCTGGCCCCCAGGTTTCCAGAGCACAGAAAATGGCTAAAGAGGAACATGCTCATCGTCCCCCCTGCACCAACAGAGTCTGGGGTGCTTCCTCACGGGGCAGATATGGGAATCCAGCCACAACACACGGACTGGGATCAGCAAAGCCAGCAAGTGAGATTAGCAAGCAAATATATGGGCAAGCAGAAGTGCACAACACTGATTGTAAGTAATTAACTAAAGCATCTCTCTCCAAGGCAGTGAATTTTATGTTTGTTGACTAGTGACCATTCTATCAAAGGCAGGGAAACAACTGTGGTTATAAACTGCCTTTTTTCACATGTTCAAATCACTCTGAGAGTGCTTTTGGGGGAAATAATGATTTTGAATCAAATAAGTTGGTTAGTTTTAAATGAAAATCTGAGCAAGAACCCTCTGGGTCATTCTTACGCTATACAAAAGCAAGTGATGAGAAAAAGAAGACATAATTTTCCAGCATTAAGAAGAAGTCACGCACTTTCTCTTACTTGCTTTTCCCAAGTGACCACTGAGCACTGAAACTTTGAAGGAAAAGTTTAAAATGTACATCAAGGTAGGAGCATAAAACCAATTGTGGAGGAATAAATAATGAACTCCCGGGCGAACTTAAAGGAGAACCACTCTGACCGTGTGCATGACTGAACTACAGGTTTTTGCAAAGTCCCACCCCTTTGAACACAGCACATCACCTCTCTCCAGCCTGACTCACACAGAAAATGCTGCTGCTGCAGTGATAATGTGTACCAGGGAGAACAGAAATGTCTCACTTAAAAATCTCAGCCCAGTCCTCCAAAAACGTAGCCTTAAAACCATGAAGAGAAGAAAACCGCTGGCATAAAAAAACTGCAGAGTCCATGATTTCAGGGTTTTGACACGATTTTTTGCTTCACCCTGCAATATTCTTCTGATTCAAAGCTTTCATTTAAAAATAGCTTCTGTCTTCTCTCTCTGCCAGGAAATTGTCATGATAGGACCAATCTTGCAGCCTTGCATGCTCATAATTTCCAAGAGAAACTATGCATGTGGAAAGTATGCAGGATCAGGACTGCAGAAGAAACAGATGTGCCTCTGAGATGACTCCCCAGTCCTGCACAAGGCTATCTGCAGGCAACCAGAAGCAGCAGGAAAGTTTGGGACCTCCTTCACTCAGCCCACTCTAGTCACAGCAGATGTGCACTGCCAAGTCTCGCACAGGCCAATTTAACTGCTAGCAGCCTTGTTCATAGTAAATTCCTCCCTTTTTCTCCAGAAGGCAAAAAAATTGCATAGAAGTGCTGGCTGCAACATCCAGCTTCAACAGTAATAGCAAAGGCAGAGAAAACGGAGACACACACTAAAGTCAGCCTTTTCAGACCCAAACCATTACAGCACTGAAGCATGCGGGTAAAGTTAAGCACACAGCCAGTCTTATTTCAGTGAATTGAGATAGCAGGCACCAGAGAACGCCTCTGACTTCTGTCATGAATGATGAATAAAAATTAAGATGCAATTTAGGCCCAGACTCTGGCAGCAGCATTACTTCATCCCACTCCTCCCTGAGCACTGGGGTGATGTGACCTCAATGACACACCCAGGACCAGAGGAAGCTGCACGGTGAATAAGAAGGGAAAGCAGCAGTAAGAATGACGTGGGCAGGACAGGCAGCTAAGCATCACTGCTGATGCAAGGCTGGGGGAACTCAAGCCTTGCTGAAAGGCAAAGCTCCAATTCATATCAATACGACCAGGAGCTCATCCTTTTATGCTGTATTTCCTCTACTGCTTCCTAAAAAACCCAAAACAATTCATACCATTAAAGCTGAATTAATGCTTTTTATATTTAAGCCTCATTTAATTACATTATACAAAGAACTGATTGCTTAGACCTTTCTTTTGCCTTTACTATGCTTTCTCTGATCACATTTGAAATAATTTCTATATTAAAAATTATTACAGCATTTCTTTATCAATAAGTTGACTTATTTCTTCAGGTCAACTCAAAGCCTAAATAATCAATACCTGTAAAACACTGAGCTTCACACAGAACAGAAAGCAAGCATAAAAAGCCCCACTATATTGGTACCCGACAGGCAGAGTTGTGGAGGCAGGACAGGAATCACTGTTCTGTTTTATTCCACAGCATAGCCTCGAACAATCCGATACATGCCCTGGTGCCCTTTGCCTCCTTCAGCCGCATCCAGTTACAGCATCAATTCTCCAGGGCAGAGTCCGTGCCTTAGCATATCTGTGCTCCAGGATCAGTGCCAAGAAGGCACGGGGAAGCTGACAGGCACACGCACACACTGCATGGTAGCACTTAGGCAAACTCTGTAAAATGTAGCACAGTGCAACATCTGGTTCTAGGTGTGTGTGTGTTGTCTTGAATCCCTACCAGGTTTTGCTCCTTCTATTGTTTCTCAGTAACACGCTTTTGCTTCTCATTTCCTTCCTAAGAATGTACCAAGAGTAGAGACACTGATTCCAAGGCACCCCAAAACCCATGGATGTGAAATCAACTTCATGATGGGATGCACTGGTCTGCTCTCCAGCAATCAGCCAACTCCCGTCTCCTCTGGGAAACCCAAACCACACATGCTCTCCTTGCCAGCTGTAAAAGCTGTGTTATACCCGAACAATGAGGGCAACCTTGAATTTACGGCCAAGCAGAGAGAGATAAGCCCCCTTTCACAAGTGTGTGCTAATCCCTTCATCAGTGTCAGCCACCCCTGCTCCTCAGGGCTGTGCTCAGCACAGAAAGGCTCTGCAAGGGCAGGTTACCTGCTCACAGCATTGCTGGCTTTTCTGCTTCTTTTTGGCCCTGAAAATATGTCTCGGTTGTATCAGCCGAACACATCTGAAAGGCCGATAAATTCCTCAGTGCATCATTTCCAAAAAGAACACATCTAAAATAAAATTCCCAGCAGCTGTGTTGACCTTGCAACTCCATGAATGAGGTTCCTGATGGCTGTGGCATCATGACCCAAGGGGCTTGGCAGGGATCCCTGCCTTGCCCTCCACTGATCAAATTCCTGCCCTGTACCACCACCTGAAGAACAGACTGGGGAGTTGACCTGCCTGACAAGAGACCTTGCCAGTTTTATTTTGTTTTAAAATTAAACTCAATGAAAACTTCCGTAATTTATGGAACATAAGCCAAGTGAGCCAACGCACAAACTGCTTTGCAGGCACAGCCAGGGAGATGAAAACACCACATTGTGCAGGGTAAACACAAGAAAAAAGGAAAAGAACAGCAAAGTGGGGGGGACATTTCAGGACATTTCTGTTGCCAGATCTGGGAAGCCTAGAGGACAGGCTCCCAGAGGGTACCAAAGGCAGCAGCAAGCCCCGGGCGGAAACTGCCTTGCAGCCCTGATTCCAGATGGGGAAGGGCTCCAGGAATGTAGCCCCACACTGGAGCTTGTCAGCCCTGAGGAGAAAGGCCATGCCTTGCACACCGGCTACCAAAAACCTCTGCACCGCAGTGTGCGGAGAGCTGCCACTGCAGCTGCCAGCATTTCGTCCTTCCCATGACTAAAGCAGGGCTTGCCCATTGCTGCTGCTGTCAGCTGAGCACGGTTGGTGAACGCAAGACCCACATACGTTTGACTTAAAGATTGAAAATATTATGTAATGCGCATGTTATGACACGGGCCTGGTTTAAGGCAACACTGAATATTTAAGGAATAGCTTCACTGACTTCATGCCAAAGATCTGATGTGACAGGGAAAGTAAAGCTGCTCCCATCTGCATGGGGGTGCGACACAACATACAACAACATACAGCACACAAGTGGGCAGCTTCAGCCTGAGCCCTCTCTGCAGTGACCGGTGAAACTTTTTTTTGTTAAAACTGTGTTTGGCTTCAGTAAAAGCTATTATCGCTGCTTTTACTATGTTGGAGCCCAATGTTTAAAGAATAACACAGCTGTTTCCAATTCAGGGGGTGGGGGGGAGGGGCAGAGGAAAGCAAAAAAGAAGGAAGAGAAAGAAGATGACAGATACCCAATGCCCATGTCTGAGAAGCTTCCTGTGGGATTTTTTGATCTGTCATGATGGACTCGATGATGCTACCCTGCCTGCCTAGGAGCACACTAACTATTTTCAGACCGACCGACTGCCAGAGCCAAACCCATTCAGCTGGGCACATGCCTGCAGAGCCACAGCCCTGAGGTGAGTGACACGGACAGATCCTTACGCAGCCGCTCCTTATGACACCTACCTCATGCTCTTCTTGTTTCAAAAGCGTGTTCTAAAACTACCAGAACAACTCAGCAATGATGTCTTTGCGCACTGAAAATGAGCCACACAGTTTTTTGACCTGTGTCTTTCCTTCAAAATCCAGGGGAGAGAGAGGAGCATCTACTGCCACCACAGCTGTCTTCCCACGTGGTGCCCTGCTGGGGCACTGTGTGAAGCAGCAGGAGACCACGTTTCTAGCATGACAGCATTGTGCAGGCAGCACCCATCAGTTTGATAACGCTGCTCTGGTCATCCTTCCAGCTGTCCTGGACTCCTACGTGTGTAGTCTGCACTCGGGAATCATGCCTTGTAGCAGGGCATATTGATAGCAGCAGTGTTACTGCTTTGCTGTGCTACCTGGGTGAATATTTCCTCCTGCAAAAAGCAGGCCAGAGCCATACTCAGGAGCTGCGTCTTTCAGAGCCCTTAACAACCTCCTGTGTCCTGTCCAGACCATGAAAAGGAGGAGTATGCATCAGGGAGCTGCATTCTAGATGCCAACTTCGTGTCACGGTCAGTAGGTTCCCCCCTTACAAGCATGTGAGCCAGGTGCAAAACTCATTTTCTTGACCCAGATTCATTTCACACTTCAATATAAAAGTCTTGGATCTATGGATTTGCTCACAACCAGCTCTGGGGAGACTATATTGAAAACATGAATTTATAACCCTGACAATAAACCATGGTCTATTTAATCAGACAGCTACCTGGTAGCCACAGCCACTCTGCATCCTTCCTACAGCATAGCTAAGTCTCTTTCCCTTTCTACCTCCTGTTGCCTCTGGTTCCTGCACCAAAGTGACACATTGGTGCAGTTCACCCCAGTACACACCTGTCAGCACATCACTGCAGGTGAATATAAGCAGTTGCTGTGCCTCCCGTACCAGGTCACCCTCAGCCACCCAAGCCATCCCTACACTCTTGATTCCAGCTGCGCTGCTCCTCCACATTCCTCTGCCTCCAGTGGTACATCAATCTCCATGTTTCAAAAGTCAGCTGAGCCAAAACCGCTCGAGCAAAACCTGTCCTCAAATGATTTATTGTGAGGTTTTCTATTGTTAACTCAACACTACTTGTCTATACCAGGAAAGGAGTGTGCACAGACATAGGGTGGCTGCACACTAGAAAGTGTGCAGAATGCATTTCAGTGTGAATGCTCTCAGCACAAAGTATCTTCAAACATAAAAAAGTTGAGTTGCTCTTGGCACACAGTATATTCCAGATTTTATTCTAGCTGCCTCACGCTGTGGGTGTGCTTGGGGTGCCATAACCCACAGTCAGTGGGGCACACAATGTGCAACAAATTCATCGTTGAGCTCACCTTGCAGAAACCTCCCCAGCTCTGCCATCTCTGCTGTCCCATGCTGTGCTCCTATCTGCTACCACAGGCAACCTTCTCTTCTCCTAAAAGCCATTAATCTCTTCCACAAAAAAGAGCAAGAGAAGGAACTGTGGTCCCAGACTCAGAACTGAGAAGACAGGACCAGGATGCAACCAGCACATTTCCTGGCAGTGGCTTCCCTGTGGCCTCCCACAGATCATTTAATCTTTTTATCTTCACTTACCCCACCATCACAAGAAGCTTCTATTTATATTACAGAGTAAGTGTTTTCATGCAATTTAGTGTTTGCAAAGCCTTTGAAGACTGATAAATTACGGATTGGATATATCCCATAAAAAAGCCACAATAATAATTAAACCCTCCTGAGTTCACATACCTAATATAACAACACTTACACGTTTAGGCTCTCCAATCCAACCTGGCAAGCGTGATGTTTGTGTCTGATTCCCCTTAAGCCATGTCAACTTCAAACAAAACAAGCTTTGACTTGGATGAGCTATTCATGAGCAGACCTAATGCAGAACCTTCCCTCTGCGAAACACCACTGCCTTATGGACCACCATTCCCGGATTTTCTTTGGCCTGATATAGACCCATGTCCTCAAATGGAATTTAAGAGTGCCCATGGCCAAGCAGGCCAGCTAAGAGTGCTCACCCTGACCTGACCAACTGCCTGTGCTCTGCACAGCAGAGACGAGTAGGACTGCAAGGAAAGGAAAATGCCATTTGAATCCCGAGTGTGTTGTGATGCAGGGGTTCAGAGGGAACAGGGGTCTGTACCTCAAATGTAGTGTACATGGGGGGTTTTGGAGTTCACATTGGTATATCGAGGAAGGCTGGTGGAAGGTTGCAGCTCCAGCACTCCCCACCCACCACAGCGATGCCTTTTGCCTCTAAGCATCAAACCTGAGTGGGCTTAAACACAGGAGGTAGAAGCCCTGGAGGAACAAAACCACCCTGGGCTTGTCCCCAAGAAAGGCAAAGGTGGCTGAGTCTCACCCATGGAGGCAGCCAGGGAGCACCCAAAGGAGCACTGAGGACCCAGACAAGCAGCAAGACAAGCTGCTCCGTTACCCAAGACAGAAATCCACCCCCTCGGACAACAGGGCAGTCAATAGGAAGATAAAGCCTGAGCAGGGTGTAACCCGGTATTTTCAAATTATTCTCCCTCACGCTTCATCTCAACTGATAAATAAATGTATTGCTTTATGGCTGATGACAGTGGGTATCTCAGGGGCAAGAGAAGAAGAGCAAGACATTGTTTGGGACTATTAAGTAACCCACAACTCTTCCTGTGCACAGATGCAGACAGTGAATGGAGGCTGTGGTCCATCACTCAGAGAGGGCAGCAAGGAGAACGGGGTAGAAGCTTGGGAAGCCTGCAACCAGGCAGCCCTTAACAGAGGCAAGAAAATACCTACCATTTAAGCACTGCATTCATCTGTCTTCTGTTCTCTGCTGGAGGAGGTTTCTCTGTTGAGGAGCATCTCAACAACTTCTAACTTTTATACACAGACCCGATGATGTGCGGATATTAGCAAGGAGGAATTGCAAATTAGACACTCAGAAAGCAGGTGAGTGAGGACCTAGAGACACTGGGCAATAACCCAGTGGAAGGCCCTTGAAAACTGGGAAAAGCATCACCTTATCTGGAGAGATGATACACAGGCTGTCAGTCTATGGTCAAACCTCATGCTGAAGGGAGCATTTCCATCTGAATGGCAGGTTTTGGCTAGTACCTCTGCTTAGCTCAGCACTGTGCTCCATGAATCAAACCGTTCACAGGGAATAAGCTTGGTCTTACTCTACAGTGCTGCTTAGTCTGAGAAATACATCTGACAAACAGGGCTTTTGTTCTGGCAGTAAATTAGCAGAGCACTTATGACAACACTACTTCAGATGCCACCCTTCCAGCAAGCACCTTTACCCTGGCATTTGCTTCTAAGCCTAGGTTTAACCTCTTATTTAGAGCACATGAATCAATTTGTACGGCTCCTGCAGTGCTCCTTCCTGTTGGCTGCAGAGGATTGAGACTAGATGAAAAGGCAAGGGAGGGGATGCCGACTTTCATCATCTCCTCAGCTGGGGCTGCAAGGAGAAATGAAAAACAGTATCAGTATGTGCAATCACATTCCTACTTACACTTGAGCAGTAACCCTTCCTTTCATCCCTAAAAGGGTGCAAAGATCCACTGGGAGGCTTATTTTAGAAATATATACATTCAGCACTGTGGATGCAAAGAGAGGATGACGGGTAATAAAAAGAAGGGATGAAGGGTGGTATTTTTCCAATGGCAAAACGGAAAACCTTGCTGAGACCTGAGTGGTGACAGGGAGGAAATACTAGCCTGAACATCACATCTGGGGACTGCTCTAAGTTAAACACTCTGCAAAATCAGCAGTGTTAAGTCACATCTTCAGATTATCGCAGTTTAAAATAAAAATGATTATTCATTGCGGTTAACACTCAGAGCGATACCATCACCAGTCACTGTGGTTTGCACAAGTTTGGGTGGCAAACTTCTCACCCAGGAAAGCCATAGGAGACTGGCCATCTTTGCACCCAAAACAAGCCCCAAGCAGTTTTTTGCTCTAACCTGAAGACGTACACTAAGACACGCTTCGGATGACATCCTAAACCATGGTTTATCTCCCTGTGCTGCTTGAGACACACAGCCTTCTACAGCCCTACAAACACACCTCAGCACAGGGTGGTGGGCCCAGGTCAGACACTAACACCTTGACAGTCTTTAACCCAAGGCAGCGAGGGACGAGTATTTCTTGGTGCCAGGATTGGTGCCCAGTGCACCTTCAGGCTCTGCTCTGCCTTCTCACCACCTACATGCACACAGAAGAGAAAGAGGGTCCTCCTTCACCCAGAAAAACAGCGACGACCTTCAGTTATGAGCCTCATTCCTTCTGCATTTGGTCTCCAAGCCAGCAGCGGTATTTTTAGATGGATGATGAATAGGTGTCTTGGAGCATTATGCAGTCAAATATAACATAAATGTTTGTGGATTGCAAACACGCATATAAAGAAGTTAGGAAAAATATTCAAAGGTCAAAATGCAGTATCATGGGATCTCTCCACAGCTAAAGCTCTCCCTAATGTTCCTGTCTTTTTCTATTCAGTCTGCTTTTTTTTTCCCATCTGAAAGGGGAAGAAATGAAAGAGAAGAGCTAGAAATCTACGAGAATGGCAAAACCTTTCTGAAAAAATCCCAAACAGATCTATTTCCTTTCTCCTCTAGGTCTAGTCTAGAAATATATGAAACTTCAAGGGAAAATAATTAGGGAAGGAGGGAAAAAAAAGGTCCCGTGAAATATTTTCTCTGAGACTCAACAGTGAAATACTGTCAGGCTACTGTTTAAAATCCTATTATTTTTGCTGTGCTTCAGTTCTTCCCAATGTTCTCTATATAATAACCATTTCAAATGAAATTACATTATTTTAAAACACACTGTAGTAGGCAATTACAACTGCTGAATACTAAATGCCAATATAACACAGACCAGATTTATTGTTGTTCCTTAACTTTCTGCCATGTTCATTATATTTTAATGAATAAGGTTTCACATTAATTTTTTAAGCCTTTGCCTTGGAATCATGCATTACTGCTGTAATTATGGTGCAGAATTAGGTGTCTATTTACATTCTCCTCCTAAGTCCTGGAGACGAAACCTCTCTTTGATTTTTTTTTCCCCTAAGTCAGCAACATCACCTCTTCTTCCTATTTTCTGGAAAGCACCCCTGGGCCAGTGGCACTGCCTCACCTGGCCACTGCCAGTCAGGCAATGTCCCAGCAAGGATCAATGCCTGCTGCCTGCTGAGCCTGGAGATGAGAGCAGAAGCACAAGGCAAGCAGGATTTGGCAGGACCAGTGCAGCATCCATGAGTCCAGTTGCACCTGCCTGACCAGGAGGACTCCTCAACGGCAGCATCACCAGATGGTGCTGCCCTCCCCCTCTGGTTGTGTCTGCCATTCCACCTTTCCCCAGTTTTCTCCTACCTTCTGTCACACCCAGGGAGACTCAGCTTACCCAAATGGTCTTTTCTAATACACTGACAGAACACATGAAAAAACAAAGGCTGCAGACACACAAGGGCCATCACGGGTAGGGCAAGGTGAAGGTACCACATTCACCTCGTGAATCTCTTCTTCCCCAGGACAGACTGTAAAGAAATTAAGAAGATGTGAGCTGAAATACAGATGCGGGGCAGAACACAGGTCTCATTTGCAAGCTGTTGTCTTCCAGGGGACGGATTTGATGTCCTGGTCTCAAAGTTTCCAGCAGCTCAGCAGCTGGTCACACTGCTCCATGCAAGGACGCTGGGTAGAACTGAGAGCGGGGGAAGCCTTTCCTCTGCACACAGACACTTGTTAATTCCAGTTATTCTGTGTACTTGCAATACTTTAATTATTCATGTCAATAAACTACAGGAAATCTCATTCAATTAGAACTGCTTTTTTCAATATTTTTTTCCCTGAGATAAAATTAAATTGCTTTATTGCAAGATCAGTCTTTGCCCTTGTTTTTATGCTCTTTTGATGAGAACAGAAGTGAAATCCTGGCTCCTGGGATACTGCAACCTGATGGGACAATGCAGACACATGCCTGGGGACTGCTCGCTCTGCTGGTCCACAAGCCGAGCTTCTGCTCTCGTCATCCACTTCTGGTTTTCATCTCCTCCTCCTCAGCATCCTCTTCTCAAGTGCTATCCTCTTAATTCCCTCCTATCCAGAGAGTCTCCCTCACCACCTTTATTCACCCCCACAAAAGCAGGCGCTTCTCCCTATTTAATCCTTCTCTCATACCTCACTTTCTCCATGGCAATGCTTGCCATATCCTCTTTCTTCTCCACATTGTCCATCCCCCTCACACCACCAGAGCAACAATAAATCCTCCTTTGCCTTCTGCCTCCATGCCTTTATGATCCCCAGGTGTTCCCCCCACCTTCTCCTCACTGCTCTGCATTTCTGCCCCACGCTGCGGTTCCCCACCCACCCTCCATGGCAGAGGTTTTGCTGTAACCTCTGGCTCACAGCCACTTCTGATGCCAGAGACAGACACACAAGCACTGAACAAAGAGCAAACCTACTTGTATCCCCTCACTGCTCCATTTTCCTCCCATTTCAGGATTTTTCCTCCAAGCTCAGAGGGTTTTGCCCACCAACACGCTGCAACTCCCGCCACAGCTCAGTTTTGAACTCTGCACCAGCACTGCTCTACAGCGCAGATTCCTACCCAACTGAGCATTATCAAGCCTTGCCAGTTACTGCTCCTCCCACTGCTGCTTCCCTGACATGCATCTGCTTGCAGCGGCCAGGGAGGATCCCTCGAGTTGGCCACAGGGCTTTTTGGAGGGCTACCAGCCTGCTGGATGTGCCAACTTCTCCGACGGCTGCATCCAACTCCCACTGACGCGCTCTGTTCTTCCAACTGGCCACCCTGAAGAGTGTTTTGCCTGTGTTTGCAGTCAACAGATGTACAGAAAGCAAACACTACCAACAAAGCATTTGAATCTAAGGTAGGATACTTAGAGGTGATAGAGTTCAAACTGTAAAATGAGATGGGGTGCTCTATCCAAGGAGTCTGCCTGTTTGGGTTGACTACAAAGGTCGAAGAAAAATCCACAATAAAAACCCCACCCACCCTGAAATACCCACAAATTACTTATTAAACCCCAACCATATGAACTGTAAGAAAGAGAGCTGTATCATACATAATTTAATTGGCACACAGACAGTACTGTTGTGTGTTTCATGCGCGTGAAACAAATGAGCATAAATTACTTCATTTGAATAACACCGAACACCTGATTCCAGAGATGAAGCAACACTTCACACTAAGGCTCTTGGCTTGTTGATGCTGCACCAGAGCAAATTAAAATTAGCAAGCTGAAAACAGAAATCCATCTTGTGTCTTGTAGACAAACATCCATGGTGCACCCACATGGCTCATGAACGGGAGGAAACTGAACCATGATGATATGATGGAGCTACAGAGCTGACTCCCGTTGCTACAGGAAGTGCCAAAAAATGAACAAGAGACCCCTATACATGTTCTTTATGATGCTGTTAACACACAATTCAGTAATAAGAACAGCAGTAGGTTGGGTAGCCTATATCTTCATGGATTTGAGTATTTTTAGTGTCTCCCAAAACTTCGTAACAGACCTCAGGAAAAGAATACTCGACAGTATTTCTCACAAACCTCAGAAAAAAAACCACTTTTTTTGTCTGAATGATTCTGTTTTCCCACACATAGCTTCCTGTATCTAACTAGACCACAAACATGTGATTGGAATGCTTCTCTCTTAAGAAAAAAGACGTTTAAATAAAGCACTTCTGGTAACTTTATCTCCACGTCAGATAAGGACACATATGGCCTTTGCCTCCTACCATTTATTTGTGCCAAAAGCCAAGTCTTCAGATTTTGACAAATATCACAGATTCCCATATTTCTCAAAAAGTGCTTTGATTAATAGCAAATAATTCATCTTTCAGGAGTAAATTCCTCTGGTGCAGGTTTGAGTTGTAGGGCTGGAGAAGCAAAGGCAGGTAAAGGATCTCTAATAGAGGTGGAAGTCGCTCTGCCTTAAACGTGTAACAGTATCTCCTTTACTTATTGCAGGCTTCAGCTTTCTGCCTGCCCATCACAAAACAGACATCCCACTGAAATGAGACAGGACACCAACACAACAGACATCTGCAAGTCTGGCCAGGCTGAGAGGTGCTCTCAAATACAACCCAAGGAAGACGGAATAAAGCATCTTTCAACTTTAAAACTGAGAGCAATGTATGCAAACGAGCCATAGGCACTGCTACGAGTCTGCACAACACTTCTTTCCTCTTCTAGCTTCAGCTTCTGAACTAACAATGGAGGATGAACACAGCTAGATCTGCCCATCATCTCCTTCAACATCACACAGCCCCCTCATCTCTCCTCAGCGGAACTAGGCAATGCACTTAGCTTTGCTTTACTTCGAGGAAAGAAACCCAGACATTCTCAACAGCCTGGTACTTACTGAGTTCAGCAATGCTCCCCACGCGTGTGGCAAGTAGAGACTGCTCGATGGTCCTTAGCTCTGACTGGCTGAACATCTGCATCTCCCCGGGCTTGTTTGACCTTTGCTGGTCCTTGTGAAGGTTCAAGCTGTCCGGCAGGCAGAGAACACCTACAGTGGATAAAAAGAAAGAAGTCCAATGTAATTTCAGCCAGTATGGTAACTTTGCTGCCACCACCACATCGTTTTGGGGACATTCCAAGACATAGCCTGCGTGTGCAGAGCTCAAAGACAACCAGCATCTGTGACACAATGTCACAGATGACTCATGCAGAAGTGGCCCTTGTTAGCCCTTCTGAGTATCTTCAAGCTGATTACGATGTCACCTCAGGATAATTCTTCCAGAAAAACCTTGGAGGATTGCTCAAGGAGGGGCTCAAGAGGGTTCCAAAGAAGCCTCCGAGAAACTACTCCAAACCCATACGAAATTATTAGAAAATGATATCTAATGGTATCTCAGAATTCCTAAAGATTAGCTTTAAAATTATATATGAGACAGACAACACACTTACAGGTTTTTCCTGCAAGGGGATTTCACTGTCAATTGCCAAAAGAACGGACAGCATCAAGATGCCAGAAGTGTCATTGATGCCTGATTGAATTTCTTTTGTATATACAGTTCTCAGCAATTGAACTGCTTGGGCTTCAAAAGCCCATTATGCAGAAGCCCTTAGAGCAGTGAATTTTTATGGTGCGGGGCAAAAGTAAAGCTACTGACATAAAATGATTTACATACACATTCATTCAGGCACAAAAGTCACTTTCTGCCATGACATGTAAACCCTGAGTAATAGATGGAGGGTATATATTTATTCACCAAAATCACTGTCGTGCTAAAAATCAGAATTTATTTACAAGAGCAAACACTGCATTACCAGACTTGGGCAACAGCTGCATTGGTCCATCTTGGAGAACAAGCTCTCCTCCCTTCCCAGGATCTGTGCACAGTCAGCTATGGCTATGCTTTTCACAGCATCACCTTCCCAATCCCTCTGGGACATACACAGGTGGAGACCCACTGGAGGCAGAGGAACTGTAACCCTTTATGACGACCAAATGTCATCTTATCACCAAATATTACCTTTGAAAAGAAGCCAGAGTAGGAGACGTATTTTTTCCATTGTTTTTTGCTACTCCTTCCTTTAAATACAGAGTGTAGGTTCTGCCCTTATAGGTCAAGCAGACTTTGCAAAATACATTAAGGAAGAGGTACAGATTTAATGTTTTTCTTCAAGGGAAGAACTTGCTTACTTTCCCAGCTCAGTAAATATACGACATGTAACTCTACCAACCAATAATTCTGTCAACAGATTGACAGAACTGTCAACTGCTTTGGAGCACTGCAAGGCCAGGAAATGCACCTGAAAGGAGATGCTTCTCAGACATCTTGTTAGCTTCACAAAACTGCCTTGGATTCCCCTCCTCACATCCATCTCCTCCCTGCAACTGAGTCTGGAAGTTATATTTCTAGCACAGACCTAAAAACATCCATCCTGGGAGAAGAGAGGTGACACAGGTTCAGTGAGTCCATTCCAGAGAAAAAAAGAAGAGGTATACACTGGGAAAACCAAGACCAAAGGTCTTGTCCACCACGGCCATGAGACAGCAACCTGAATTAGGATCATCCTCTGCACACAGCAGCAGCACCAGAACAAAATCCCCAATAGCCTGTTCGAGTTTTGGAGACAAAGGAGGAGGACCAGATGTAATTCCCAGCCCTGGCTCTGGTCCCAGGCTTGTAACAACCCCATGAACGTGTAGAAGGTCATGAGAGAGCAGCACAACTCAAAAGCAAGTGTCCTGGATAGAAAGAGCAGGACACCTGACACAGCACCGGGGAGGGAAGAATTCAAAGCCGAGAAGTAAAGAATGGAAAGTAACAACAGCTTATCAAACAACCTCTTCAAATTTTCCTGCCATCACTCAGTGGCTGAGTCTCATAAACACTTGGTGCACTGATCAACATTTATATTCTGTGGATGTACAGAGCTCGGGAAGCACACCACCTGCATTTAAAATGCACGCTTGCCTGCATATTTTATTAAGTACTCTCTGTCATTTTTTTTAGATTCTTCTTTATAATTTTAATGGATAGAAATTAAGACAAAATACGAAGAGTCTTCCCTGCAGAAAACAGATGTAAAAATGATCTAATATTCAAAGAGATTTCTAAAAACAAGAAATAGAGCACAAGCAGCTTTATGGCATCTTTGAAAAATTAATTCATTAATTTTTATGCAAAAATACACCTTAAGTTTGGAGAAAAAAAATACTGTTTTAAGGTAACTTTACAAATAAAATTCAAATGGTTTAAAATCATAATTATGTACAGAAGATATTTCTCCAAGTGATTTATACAGTGGGATATAAAAATTTTATTCTCTACTTTGCCTATGACTGTTCCCACAGCCAGGCCTTTTCCTTACAAACAGCCCTGATGATTAATTACTCTGGTCTTTAGCGAGGGGAGTATATTCTTAGGCTCTTGGAGAGAAAAGCTCCAATGAAATGCAAAATGAGCCATTGTTAGAAAACTTAACAAATTATAGGATGTGTCATGCCAAAGGTTTACACTTGGGTTGGAGATTAGCAAAGACACACAATAGCCAAACATCTGATTCTTGTATCAGCTTCAAAACTATAATTGACCACAGCAAGTGACCAGGGGGATGATGGAAGATTTGTTTCTAACTCATAATTTTGCTGGATCAAATCTGGTTTTTGAAAGTATGGAGAAAAGGAATTTTATGGCTTGGGCATGCAACTCAGCCATTCTTCTAGCTTCAACTGCTTCTCCCCAAAATATTAAAGAGAGAAAAATGCCTTTTAGAAGAAAAACCCACTCTCTTTTTATCAGTGTTTGATGTAAAGCTCAAATTTTCTGATGAAAGGCTACAGCAGGGAAGAAGAGAGCACACCAAATTGAAGGGGAGGGGGAAAAGATAAACACTTTGTGATTATAAATATCTTTTCTATAGATAGAAACATCTAAAAAGCCACCATCATCTTTCACTGGTTTGGCCACAGTTCAATTTCCTTATTTTAATTCTCTGCCAATTGGTATTATTCATTTGCTTTTTCAGCCTTATTGTGTTGCACTTGAGAACAGGTGAGGACCTCAAGTTTCCAAAGGCCTGAAAACCAGGACTTTTTCCCTGTTCCTTTTCTGGCTGTCACCACCAGTTTTATCTGTCATTCCACACCGAAGATTTCTGTGCAGTATCTTCAGAAATGAACAGCGGTACCTGTGTTTTCTCTCAACTGGCACTGTTCAGCGTCCTTCCTTTCTGCATGGTTACTCAGCCCTGTGCGCTTCTTTGCCCATTATTTTATCCCTCTTCTTCCCTCCGATGCGCTGGAGTGGAAACGAAGCAGTCGGCTGTTGCCCGATGAATCCCGGGCCAGACTCCCTCGGTGCATCCCTGTCTGCTCTGTGCCACCCAGCGATGTGCAGCAGCCACACACCAACTGCTGTGAACTGCTGGAGCAAGGCAGGACAGCCAAAGCGCTCCAGCGTATTTGGATTTTGTCACCTCTTTTGGTGCTTCTCCTTGTCTCTGTACCTTCCTTGGGGCATGGATGTGCCTAGGATTTGATTGCACGGACACATCCAGAACGGGCCGTACCCAACACTGCTCTATTCACTTTGTGCTTGGCCTCAGAGTACCCTGCAATCTATAGGTAAAAGACTGAAGAGAAATGCATACACTTTAAAATCAGCAGGTTGCCAAAAAAAAAATCACAGCGATAAGTTCCTACTGCTTTCCCTCCCAAACCTCTAGAGAAAAAGCAACATCATAGAGAAAATCTGATGCACAATTAATACATTTCACATTCTCCTGCCTTCTGGGCTCAGCTAAAGCACAAGCCAGAGCTCAGTCTCTAAGGACTTAAAAATCCCAAACCAAAGAAATATCACACAAAATGACGAAGTGAAGGTGCCTATATTTATAAAAGGAGCAGTTATTTTAAACCTTCATGCAAACTCATCCAGAGACTGGGCTACCTGGCAATTCTTTCCATTTCCCCCCTGCACATTCCCACCTCTTGGGCTTAGCTGATGCACCACCCTGCACTGCAAAGCAGATTTTGGCACAAAACCACATGCTTTCCTGCATACTTCTTTCAGAGCTTGCCACAGAGCTGACCAACGCTGTCCCTGCAGCACGACACGTGTGTGCATCACACAAATATCCCAAACTCAGCGCCCAGCAGCAGTCCCAGCTCAGCTCCTCAGTGCCTTCCCCACAAAACAGCCTGAAAGACCTGAGAGTCAAGAACAACTCCAACACAAGACACAGCAGCCATGCTGTGACCTCTTACAGCTTTTCAGGGCAGGAGAAATATGGGGTTTGTAGCCCGAATTTCACCTAAACATAGAGGTGCCATTTAAAAAAAATTTTTTAAAAAAATCTAAGCTTTCTCCACTGCTTCTTAATTTAGACAGACAGCTGCACTTACCTACTAGCTCTTGCCAAACACTTGATTCCTGAAGTGGTGGCACCTATACTCATACTTCATGCCCATATCTCAACTATTGCTGAATTTTTATTTTTATATATATATATATATGTATGTATGTATGTGTATATATATGTGTATGTATGTATATATATATGTATATATATATGTATGTATATATGCATATAAAGTGATAGAAAAAGGCAGGTAAGAAGTCTGCACTGCCTATATTCATGCATCTGCAATACCCATCCACATTTCAAATTCTCTGCCTCCTCCCTCTCCTTTAGTATTCAAATCCCATGCTCTAAACAAAATGAATTTCCAATGACATTAAATTAATAAAAATGCCCACTGAACAATGTGATTCAATGGCTGAGGAATCTAGCAGAAACCTAACACAAATGCATTTGCTTTCACTAAAAATATAAGTTTTGTAAATACCATAAAACACTTTTTTCACATATCACCATTCATTCCTTTGGAAAGAGTGCCAGACTTCTTTATATCAATTTGGAGTCTGAACAGAAGCATGAATGCTTTGCTGCTCTCTCGCTATTCTTTAAGTGCTCCTACTTTCAAGAGAAAATAATTCAAATAATCTTTGACCTCCCTCTTTATATATCTATCACATCTCAAGCAAATGTATGTATCTGGAAAAGAGTTTATACTCCCACTGCAAGGAATAGCTGTATCCTACTAAGAGTTTATAGAATTTAAGTGTACAGGATAGATATAAGGCAAATTGCTACATAAAATGAGCCTGAAAATGGTAGTTAACCCTGAGCTGTCCCCAATACGTGGCATTGCATATTACATTGCTCAAGTAAATGCCAACCTCACCCAGGGGGACTACCTTTAGGAGTAGGAAATCCCCTCGGTCATCACAATTTGTAAATTTTATTACATGGGAACACAGGACTAGAAAGTCTTTGAGTCCAGTCTCCTGCTCTCATAAATAATCATGTGAAGTTCAAGAGCTCAAAAAATATCCAATAAAAAAACAAAAAAAAAAAAAACCCAAACCAAAAACCCATTTCTTCCACAAGCTCATGTACTAAAATACTTTCCAGCACCAGAGAGCAAAAAAAAACTCTACAATATAAAAGGTCTATGGGAAAAAATAAAAGGGTCAAAAGTATTGCCAGCTGCCTTTGCAACAGCAAAACACTTGACTAGGTGCAAACCCCACATGGTGGGTATTCCAACATGCAGAAAAACTCTCCTGACCCCACACTCTGCAGTCGTGGCAACCATGAGTACATGAGAAGGATGCCATCCAGTTGCTCAGCAGATTTTCAGGGGTGATATGGGATCACCAGCACCCCGAGCTCAGCACCCCGACACCAGTGCGCAAAAGCTGGTGAATGTAATGTGCTACAGTCGGAGCTCACACCTGGAAAGAAACCCTATGGTGTCCATAGTTTTAAACATCCTGCATCATCGCTCCCGGGCTCAGCCTGTCCACCTGATGGACAAGGCAGATGGAACACATCTTGACTTCTCCTTACAGAAATGAGACCACGGGGAAAACTTTAAAGCTAATCACATCAACCACTGCTTTCAGCTAAAGGACGACCTGGAAACCATTCAAGGCAAGAAGAGCAAAGTGTCTTCTTTCCACACATTCCAACGCGCTTAAATAACAGGGAGTGGCTTTGCATGAAGAAAATGCAAAGCACTTGGGAAAGCTAGGTGGTGAGATCAAGTTTCCAGAACTGGAGTCTTACAGTAGGCAGAGCAGCCCAAACGAGGAAGGGTGGAGCAGGCACAGCAATCGGGAGACTAAAGTGACACTGCCTTTGTGTGTCTTTCACACCCAGTACCCAAAGACATGAAAAGGCATTACAAAGCCCTACACTGCACCTCAAGACACTGGCATCATGCAGGTAAGGTAATATTCATGTCTAATACATAGAGAAAGTGAAAGTAAAGCATAGGAGACTTTAGTAACTCATTCAAGGTGAAATAAGTAGTGTCAAAGAAAACCAGGAAAAGACCGTAAGGCCTCTAGTTATGCATTTTAACCACAGGAGATCACCCTTTCTCTCCTGGAAAAACCAGAAGAGCAAATGAAAAATGCTTAAAAATTACAGAACTGAGAGCCTAACTAAATCATCCAAAGCAGAGAGCACCTCTGTGAGACACCAGAGCAGATGCTACAGGAAGAGATAATAGAATTGTATTACAAAATGCGACCGTGACATCTTTTCTTGTAACGAAGTTTCTTAGCACAGCACATTCTACTTAACTGGGATGTCCTCCTTATTAGGATCCTTCTAAAGGCAATAGCTTTTGCCTAATGATAATGAGTGGCAATCACTGCTGCTTAAAATGGCATACAAGTAACAACAATTCAACTAAATTAGGATATATTCTGCTAGCACCAAGCAGTTAAGTGGTGCACAACCAAGTGGAACATGGGATGGATTTGATTGTTCAGGCTATATATTACAAAACAAAGAAGAATCAGAAAATTAAATCCCCCTAAACATAGAAACTGAGGTCCCAAATCACCAACTACAGCTTTACATTTATTTTTATTAGGATATAGAGGAAAGACAATCTTAAGTCTTGCCAAAATGAATTGCTGAACTTCAAAATCCTCAAAACCACCACAAAAACAACTACAAAACCAGTGAACATGGAGGAAGCCAGTCCACGAGAGAAGAACTGGAGATCCGTCTTCTCATGCTTATCTCCAAAGTCTCTCCCTCAGTTCCCTAAAGTGGTCTTTGTGGCACTGCCGAAGATGCTGCTTTCCAGCGTGCATCCATGGGCTGGACAGCCAACAGCGTGCTGAGAGCACAGGGAGAGGCAGCTGATGCCACACCTGCATCCCTGTCCTGTCCCCCAGTGGGGGCACTGATGTCACCCTGTGCCTTCACCTCCTCCTGATTTTCACCACTGCTCTCTCCCTGTTGGCCACAAAGGGGCATTTTATCAACTTCACAACATGAAAATTGCACGACAGCACACTCTGCTCAGTCACGCTGTTCCACTGTCACAGCGACCATAAAAGTTTCAGTGAGAGTTGCGATTTTTTTGGCAGGGAGATGTTAGAGCTGACATAGTGCATTAATTTCATGTTGAGCACCCATCATCTTGAGATTACCCTGATCTAAGCTAAGCTGCCCTGGAACTCACGATATGTGGGAAAAAGGTTTTGTCTCACTCTGTGATAGGAGGCATCCAGATCTTAAAAAAAAAAAAAAGTAAAATGCCAGTACCATCTTTCTGCTCTGCTATATGCAAATAAATATAACACATGCAGCCCTCAGTGTGGTGACCCAACAAGAAGCTGAGAGGCTGTAGGCAATCTGATGGAAGAAAAGATGACGATGAATGTGTTTGTGGTACCAGCAAGTGAGAAAGTTTGAAGAAATGCAGATTTGATGGCACCCAGTCGAACCATGACACTGCCTCTTGCAGCAAGACGTAAGACACACACTCAGGGAGGAAAGGATGTGCACTGGTAGAAATGGGACTCTGGGCATGCACAGGAGTACTAACTCATGCAAAAATGGGTTTGGCTAAAAACAAGCACAAGTTCCTCTTAGACTGAGAGTTCAAAGAAGGTCTAAGCCTTTGAGTCACCAAAAATGACTAAGAATGCGTTAATGGGTTTTGTTTTACGGAAAAAGACCTGTCAGCTGATAACAGCAGAAAGAGAGAGGATTCAGTGATTCATAGCTTATAATATGCTTTCCCAGAGCCTGTAATTTCCTTCATTCATTACCTTTGGCCCCCTGAAATGCCCAGCCCGGACTGAAGCCTTCCCCTTCAGAACCGTGATACGGGCACAGCCCGAGAGCCCCATGGTGCTGACACGGCACCTCTCCTGACCCAGTCCAGCCTCCTCCAGTGTTTGACCCAAGGCCCCAGCAGCTCTTCAGGCACTATCATGTAAGAGCAGTGAGCTCCTTGTAATAACACTGGTTTGGGCTTCTTGAGAAGAGAGACTGAGCATCTAACTGCAAATGAGTAACCCCACGCAAGTACGTAATCTTCCGTTTTTGTGAGACCTATAATCCAAACAGGCTCATGTTCCGGGTACTGCAGCTATAGTAAAGCAGCACAAAATGCCTGATCCAAAAGAACATATTTTCTATTGTTTTCCCTGTGTGCCACTGTCCTTTTGGCACAGGCACCATGCGTCACATGCCTTCAAGGGTCAGGCACATCATTTCAAAAACACTCACGTGCTTCCATTTCTGAGCAGTTGCACTAGTTACTCTACAATACACTTGGCAAGAATACTCTGAAAACCCTAAAAAACACCTCCTCCATTTGCTTCAATATTTGCAAAGATTAGTATGCTTTTTACAGGAGAAGGAGTTGTTTGCCAAAAATCTCTTCTTTCACTTTGGAACACCATCAGCTTATACAAAACTCTATGAATAATACACAGCAGAGCAAACACACGGTGCTGAGACTAAGCACAGGTATTCCTCATTGTAGGTATCAGCTGCACCCTTCCCACTTCCCAGGTGGAAGCAGCTGGAAACAGGATTGAGGGGAGTGTGACAAAGCACCTGTAGTCTATGGAGCAATCACTTGCACTTGGGAGCCAGTTACGTATGCAAAAGCTGATGCAAATTTGATATGTACAACAGGAATAAGGATGGTTTGCAATTCAAACTGCTGAAAACACCTGACCATACAAGGGTGGGGTGACTGGTTGATGGGAGAATGACACCGCTTCCTACAGAGCTGGGTGCTTGCTCTTTGCTTTTTAAGTCACCTTCCACAAATGCCAAAACCTCGGACTCTGGCCCAGGCAATGCTACCATAAAATCACAAAGCTGCTAAAACCATCACCATCCTTCAATTCGAACAACTAAACCATCAGCCCTAAAGGTTTCTGGGAAGGCACTAGGTATGCGTTTTAATAAAATAATATAAAATAAATACAATTAGGTCTGCAGTCAGCGAGGCATCAAACCCAAAACCACTTGATATGTAGGGGCTGCAAGGAAACCCCTAAGCCTATGAATACATGTGAACAAAATTGCACTGCTGCTGCATGTCGCCATGCTTCGGCAAGAAAATGCAGGCAGCTCTGGCAGAACTCTCACTGACTTAGGGTCAGGATGTTACCCCCCCCCCCCCCCCAAGGAATAAGTTTTGGGTAAACTGGAGTGTGTGGAGCCCACAGAAAAGGCTAAGTAATTAGGATTTCCTTTCAACTGCTTGCACAGATGACTATCAGATTAGCCACTCCACCCTCCCCATGAAAGCCCATGCTTAATGAAAGTAAAGAATGATAAGATGGTTTAGAAACACAAGCTGCTATTTACTGGCTTTAGGGCAGTATCCCATCACTCCAAGAATTTACTATGCTCCCTCCCAGCCTGCTAAGGATGCACTAAGCAAATGGATTATCACAGCAGGATAAAAACCACCTACCCACGAAGTTTACAGTACAGGATTATGGCAATCTTCTGAACTGCCTACAAGCCCACAGCAGGACGTGCCCCACAGTCTCTCTGTGGTTTGGTACATCACTTGGGGTATCCCTAGCAGGTGAGATGCCCCCACCTGTAAACACCTGAGCTCAGGGACTGATAGCCATGACCCGCATGGGACCAAGGTACTCATCCTCCCTCAGTAAAGGAGGAACCTTCAGAATATGCTTCAATGGGGCTTAGCCATGTATTTAAAGCCAAACACTCACCTAAAACTTTCACTGACTGGAAACCCTGGATGCCAGCCAGATGACAGTCCTTTCTAAAAGTAACCTTTACATTCTTCCAAAATTCCACTTGGCTTACTAAATAGAAATTGCCTGTTAACAGCACGTATTTCACCATTCAGACCTTTGATATATAGACACCTACGACAATAAATCAGTTCTGACCAGTAAATGTTAACCTATATACATATATATATGGCAAAATCATTACAGACAATGAAAAAAATTTACAAGAAGAGAGGTTAGACTATGCTGCTAGCACACATTTATGATCACTTGCCCTACAGATTGCCTGGCTGAACCGATTTCAAATAATTCAGGTTTTATAGAGCTGATAGACACACTCTTCCCTACCCAGCTGTAATACAAACTAACTGTGCTGATGTGCATGAGCTCATTACACCTTATCTGAAAAAGACTTAAGTTTATTTTACAGACATCTATTAGTTCTTTTTAATCCATGCAGAGTATGCATTCATACATTCTGGATTTTACAGGAAGATTCACAGTTTTATTCCTAAAATATCTCATACATTTTTTTAGAATTTATTTTATTACTTTTCCCAGAGAGAAATGGCTGCACATTTATTCTCAGAGTGGTTAAAGGTCAAACACAGTTTTCATTTATGCATAATCTGAAGATTTGAACCTTTGCATTATTAATCTTCTCCTCTGCTTCACCTCACAGATCAACACAGACCAACAAACACCAAAAGCCCTGTAGTACAGGAATATGACCATTTCTATGTCAGAGCCTTCTCAAGAGCACTGAACAGACAGTAGTTAATGAATAAACACGCTCGCTATTTTATCTTTGTGGTTCAGTGTGGTTTCCAGCATGACTTTGACGTGACCGCATCTTATCCATCCTCTGCTTTGAATAAAAGCCATTCCCTGTGGGCTCACATCTTCCCACTGGTGCCCTTGCAGGGACTAAGACAAATCCTCGGCAGTGCCTTGCCCACCCTGTGGAGCTGCTTCACCCTCCAAGCACAGCTCCACCAAATACTCAAGCAGCAAAACCAGGCTGAGGAACACACCACGGAGCAGTTCTGCCCCCACAGCCTGGGTTTTAGAAACAGCTGAGACAACTCAGCTGAAACTAAAAAGAAAAAACCGAAACAACAAAAACCCACACCACACACAAAAAAGCCCACCGCTAAACAAAAAGGAAAAAGAAGAATTTTTAAATCCTTTTGGGGGAACTGACTGCCCTAGAAAAAGATAAATACTGGTGGACCATATCAGAAGCAACTGAAATCAGGGATGTATAATAATACAGCAGGTAGCTGTAACTGCCTCACCAGCTACATCACATCTGCTGATTTTATTTAGCCTTTTCACTTTTAAGCAGACTGAAAGAAACCAAACGGTGTTTGGAAACTTCCAGGCAGGGCTTCAGTGGGTCAGCATTACATAACGGATTGGTTGACTTAAGCAGCACTTTATGCAATGAAGGATACAGAAACTGAATATAAATCTTCAAAATTTATTCAAGTCAAAAGCTTAGATAGGAAAAACCCAAAAATAATAAACCACTAACAATAAACTCCATTTCCTTCACTCAGGTATAGTCTCCAAACAGATGTGTGTTTGTGGCATCATGCAGGTGGTTACAGCCCCTAAACTAAATGAAGTTATACCTATTTCAATCACATTCTCTATGGATAAACACAACAAAATGCTCCCTGGTTTAGATTTCTTAATACTAACAGTTATAGGAAGCAGAGGGAATTACAAGAGAATTATGAAGTTCGTTTTATTTGGGAAAGACATGGATTCAATGAGAACTACTGTTTTGCAGCATAAAAGCACACCATGAAATTTAACTGCAATACACAACACTACAAGACCTACGAGCAAGTTTTCATTGCCTCAGCTGCACGTCAGAAGGAAAAGGAACAAAAATAGACTAAATTACCAGTTTGAAAATAAAATAAATTTGTAATTAATTATTTTAATTATATTCTAGTGAAAAGCCAGAACTCTGCAATTTAAATCATTTGCAGATTTGTGGTCTCCAGCCATGAGAGGACAACACACTACCATTGACCCTAGCCACAGGGACTGCTACTCAAGGCCAAGAGTGATCTATGAGCTTCATTAAGAGATTTAAATATATATATATGTGTGTGTGTATATATATATATGCACATACAAAGTGAAATTAAAGCAGGCATTTGTATCCACCAGACTTCCCAGAGAGTACTCGCTGTTGAAAAATTGTCACTTGCTTTGAGCTCATTTCCCCAGAAATATGTAACCAGGGAAGTAATTGTTGCTGCTAAGAGCAGGAATAGGAGTTACACTTGGATGTGCAGAGAGGTTCTTGGAGGGCCACCTCCACAAACATGCCTCTCAGTGGGTGCTTGCTGGAGCCAACCGACAACACGCAAAAAACGAGTTACGATGCCTTGTCCCCTGTTTGTCTGTGCTTCCATTCCACCCCAAAAGTTAACAGGCAATAGGATCTGACTCTTCTCCTCAAAGCATTTTGAGCGAGGGCTAAGCTACAGTACAGTGCTAAGGATGCTGCCACACAAGCATCTGACAGCTTCCGAACATACTGCCCAGAGCACCAACCCATTGGCAAGAAAATACCATATAAAGTAAATCAATGCAATTTCTCCTACTGCTGTGGTCTTTTAAACTAAGTTTTAATGCACTCAGAGACAAAAATATACTAACTAGTCTATGCACGGGCAAAGCTCAACTGTTCATTTAAAATGGGAAACTATAATTTTCTCTTGCACCATTATAGATATAAGTTACAAAGATGCAACATATGAAAGATATGTTGCACGTGGGTCATCTTTTCTGATGTGAGGTTTGCATAATGAAGAAAGAGTTCTTTTGTCCGAATTCTTCATGTTAATCATGCCTCTAAGTGACTAATAATGGATTTAATGGACATTCAGAATGGTTTGTTATGTAAGAAAATTGCTTCTAACCCTGGCAGATGTGGAAGCAACCTCCTTCCTCCTCATTTCTGCCACTGGAAGGGTATGGTATTTTACTGGTAATATTCCAAAATGTGCAGGTCACCATGTACATGGCTGCTGTGGGCAATGCCTTTAGTATGAGAACTGAAAGACTGCATTTAATTCAGGGGAATTTTGATAAAAACGGTGAGCCTCTTTTCCCACACGGAAATTGTTCTTGGTATTTCCATAAAACAGGAAAGCAGTGAAACTTACTCACTTCATAGATCTAAAGCTCCTTCCTCAGCCAGTTTCATCTTTGTTCAGCACTCAGGTGATGTGCTTTGTCCACTAAGCTTAGCTATGGAATTTGACACATTTCTATTTGGTTTCTGAAATCAATTGTGTGTACACACCACCAGTACTGACTTAGGACTTTGGATTCTCTTCCCACTCTGCTTAAGCAGCCACTACTTGAAACTCTGAATTCAGAACAAACTTTATGGCCAACAGACAGGAAAAAACCTCCAACTCAAGTGATTTAAAGCAATGAGTATAACAATCATGGCAAAAGCAATGACAGTTGTGACAGTTTGAAAGCCTTCAAGATCCGTTCTCAAAATTACAAACATTGGGAATACAGGTTTTACACTACACTGAACCCCATGAAGATTAAAAATTCTACCAGTTCACATTTAAGGATCCCCAGCTAACCTTGAATTTGCCCTGATCATGATGGGAACAACTGGAAATTCTGAGACAAGTTTTTCTTCTTCAGAGAGAGCTGGAAAGAGAAACTGAGGAACTGTCCTTTGGGTTTGGCTATGGATTGATTTTAAAGCTGCCACCTGGAAATTCCACCACTGGAGTTCTTAAGCTAAAAAATGTTTCAGAAGAGATCTGACTCAGAAAAGGCAAGTCCAGCAGCACGGCTTTCCCCAGCACACTCTGAGATAGGGAAACAAGATGCAGATGTAGACACCAACTGCCCTGAACTCATTTCTCAGGATCCATAGCCATGATCCTCACAATTGTTCACACAACAAACAATACATTCTGGGGTCGGAACATCACGACAGGGGTTGAAGTAAAATACGACTGCTACAGACAGTGCTTGAAAGTCTCAGAAGAAAACGAGTAAAATATTTTTGTGACGACTCAGAATCATGGGAAATAGGCAGGATGAAGCAACGGCTTTCATGTGCCATAAAAGTATGATTAAAATGTCCTTAGGCACATAACTCAAGAGTCAGCACAGACCAATATGATGTAGAAAAGAGAGATAAGGAGCTTGTGAACTGTGGTTTACTGATACGACATACAAGATTAATGCAAGCAGCAGTAGAGAAGGAAAACAATAAAACCATAAATGATGGGAAATAATCCTTACACTAAGCCACTCTGCACGCTATTGGGGAATGAACTGACAGCTGAGTGTGCGATAACATTCATGTGATCTACCATCCTCTTACCTTTCATGAGTTAACAGCAACTTACTGAGGTGTGTGGCAGCAACATATAAGGCCACCTCTGTTGAAGCAAACACCAGTTTGCACTTCATTTTAACTGTACAGCAAGCCTTACTCTAGGTACTTCAAAAGCAGATTGACCAAGAAATCACTCTGAAGCAAGCAAGGAGAGATATTCAAAATATGTAATACTACTGCAGAGACAGATGACGCATCCTGGGGACAGCTAGAACATGCAGATCTTCTTTGGATGAAGGCAACACTCAGGACAACTGAGACAATGTCTTATCCAAAGACCAGAAACATATTAATAGAGATGTACTGCAACCAGCTCTGAGGTCCTCAACACACAAAAGACATGGACCTGTAGAAATGGGTCCAGAGGAGGTCACAAAGATGGTAAGAGGGTTGAAACACTTCTCCTACAAAAACAGACAGAGCTGGGGATGTACAACCTGCAGAAGAGAAGGCTCTGGTGAGACAAGGAGAGCTGATTTAGGTTAGATATAAGGATAAAATTTGTTTATGAAGGAGGTAAAACACTGGCACAGGTTTCCCAGAGAGACGGTGGATGTCTCATTCCTGGAAACACTCAGGGTCAGACTGGATGGGGGTCAAAGGATTCTGACTGAGTTGAAGACATCTCCGCTCATTGCAGGGGGTATGACTAGATGGCCTCTAAAGGTCCCTTCCAGCCCAAACCATTCTACGATTCTATGAACCTAGACTGAGTGGAAATACGTTTTTGTTGACTGTCAGCTGGATAATGGCAGTTCATCTACTGACCATGAAGCCTTCAGGCCCTGCCAAGCCCCAACTTCTGCAGCCCATCATGTCAGCCACACAAACCCCTGCAAGCACCTAAGCCATCACACTTCCTCCCCGAGCTAAAAGCCCCACAGTGTCTCACCTTGCAGTCTAGGTGCAAGATACTTCACTAATAACAACTGAATTGTTTGGCTAATACCCAGTTTTGATATTGAATGCAGATTCATGTGGGACATGCTGGAAAAGCTGCTGCTAAGCCGGGCAGATCAGGGAGTTTTGGATGTGGAAGGTGACTCCCATGGGCCTGCAAGCTGCCTGCTGTGCTGGAACTCAGCTGGTGACAAACACCAGCGAACTGGCTGCCTGTGGAAATCCTGTTCCAGCGACAGCTCCCCACCGGTGCGCCTGTGCCTGTGCCAACACCCGCTCTTTAATCAATTCCCTCTGTTAGTTTGTTTTGGCTGCTGACCAAATCTCCACATGCTGTAGCCTACCACCGGGAATCTGTCAGGGTGGCCAGGGAACAGCACGGAGGCTGATGACACAGCCACACCACTGCCAGTCCAAGAGCAGGGAAACCAGCAGTGCCCCGAGCTGGAATGGCTCCTCACCGCTGCCGGAGGGCTCCGCAGCCACCCCAGCCTGTGAGAGCGACCTGCTCTCTGTCCCCCCACGGGACGGACGTGACATCCGTAGGTGCCGTGTGGTTTGCGGGCTGTGGCTGCAGGCAGGCACGGAAATGGGCTCGGTTTTCAGCTCGTGCAGCTGCACGTGAACGTGAGCATCCTCTGGCTTACAGGAGCCACCAGCACAAAGCAGCCCTGAAGTCTGCAAAGCACGCTGATGGGCTTGCTTTAGCACAGCAAACTGAGTGCTACTGCAAATGACTCCCATAAAATGAGATACACTGCTGTAATAAAGGAAACAATATTTACCAAGATACTGAGAACTCTTATTTTCAATATATATCTTCAAAGCAATTAACTAATATTAGAGCATTCATTTTCCTCAGGCCTCCATGACTCCAATGGGTATGGTTAGACCTCCCAGTTTACACAATGAAGGTGTACTACTTCAAATCTGCTGCCTTGAACAGGAGCAGTGGTGTCAGTACCTACAACAAAACAAGACCTCAGAGGTGTTAATCCATGAGCCCAACCCTGCTCAGCCTCCAAAAACACCAATGCACATTCCTGTTTATCTCTGTAAAACTAGCGATATCACAGAAGCTTGTTTCAGTGACATTTAGAAAGCACCTTGAGAAGCGCTATGCCACATAAGCAGCTCCCTCAGTAGGTTTTATCACCAAACCAATTCTCAAAAGAAACTCTGAAAATGGAAAATGGGAGCTTCACGGTGGCTCATTTAAACATGGGCAGATGACTTGGCCTCGGTAGCAGAAGGGCACACGCCCTGCTCCTTGGGGGCATTTCAAAGATAACTTGGCTATCCAGAGGTGAAAATGAAGTGCTCTTAAAATAAAATGCACCCCTCAACCAGCACTGTGACTTTAATAAATCCAGATATCTAATATTTCAATTCTTAAAACTGCACCTTGTAAAAAAAAAAAAAATTCAAAAGAAAAATGCAAGGATGAAAGTACACTCTATATTCATTAAAGAGCTCACCAAACTGTACAGTCTATCCAGGAGAGTCAAAGGAAAGGGGGAAAAACCCCAAAACCAAAGTACAGACATTTCAAATCATACAGAGCAAATATTCAAGGGCAGTGAAATGTTATGAAGTAGCTTAGTTGAACTGTTTAACAGTCTCAAAGATACTTTAAAACATTTCATTATTGGGAAAACCAAATGTCAAAAAGGCCCAAAATTGGCCTAAAAATAAATAATTTTTTTATGAGTAAAACTGGAGTTCTTCCATTTGCTGCTTTATTTCCACAGCTTTCAGCACACACTCTGCTCTAGTCATGTTGTCAAACTTATCTCTTCAAACAAAAAAACCCAGAAATTACATTCTCCTGCATGTCAGAGCAAAAGTTCTCAAGAAAACCTAGGAATTCAAGAGCTGGAGCTTTAGGAAAACCATCAAACAGGCAGAGAACTTTACTGACCACATCAGACATGGTTCTTAACTGGATCTTCACTGGTATCTCAGCCATTCAGTCTGAGATTTTTAGTAGCACCTTTCACAGATTTACAGGCAATAAATCTATCAGAGCCTTCTGCATTTCTTTCATCTTTTTTGGAGGGTGGGGGAGGGGAAGATAAAGAAGAATGCCAAAGAAAAGCTTGTGTTGTCTGCTAGGGAAAGAGAAGACAGTGAAAATAATTCATTGCTACAGAAAGGAATCCGTATCGACAGCATTTATAAAAATATGGAGTAATATACATATAATTTATGCAAAAGTCCCAAAACGGAAGATCACTTTTACCAAGTTGTTTCATAACCTTATCATTATTTCTTAAATCACTCCAACAGTTCGAGCTTTAGCGGTATGAAAACAGAAGAGACCCCTGCAGGTTTGGGGACAGAAGCAGAAGCTGGGGGCCAAGTGCCAGAGCAGGGTCCCACCACTCCTCACTGCTGGAGCTGCATGGTGGGACTGGAGAGCCCAAGTGCTTTGCGGAACCCCTAAGTCATGCTTTGAATGCCAACATGACACGAAGGACTTAACAGAAATTAATAACTGTGTAAAACATGGTGATTGTAAATCTAATACAACTGGAAAATTTTGGCTTGGATGTCACAGCATTTCCTTGCTTCCAGCTCTTCCTAAATATGTAAATGCCTCACCCTTTCGTTCTGACGAGAAGTTTAACAAAAACGCCAAGAGACATTGATGAATGACTTTAACACGACCATGGATTCAGCAGAATATTCTAAACCAGGTGAAGCCCCTAGGAAACAGTTTTCAGACAAGGCAAAACCAGATACTGATTTTATCATCAACACAATAAAGATTAGCGATAGTGGGATGTTTTTATTTGTCAACTCACCTGCTTTTTGGCTTTTAAAAATCTTACTATAAAAATAATGTACAGGTTCAAGTTCTCCATCACTACAGTGAAAAATGAGAAGTAACAGCAACAGAGTCACTGAGATGACCACTGAGCAAAACACTTGGGAAAATCTGGTCCCCTCTGTCTTTTTTGGGGTATAACTAGATCTCATCAGCAGCTTGCTAATCACTCACTTCCAAAATCCCGACAGGAAGAAACAGATGCCAAGGGAGCCACCCAGAAGGTGTGCAACCCGTCCAAACAGGAGGCAGAACACACTTATCTCTGCAAAGCCTTTGTTTAACCACCTCAGCTGAAAACACAAGCAAAAGACACGTATTTACAAGTAATTTAACCTAAAATTCATCTGGGGTTTGTTAGCCTTTGCTGGAAACAACATTTGGCAGCCATACCCAGCCTCAGTGATGGGTACTCACAAAGGGCTGGCAAGATTTAATGCAGTTTACTGGTAATTTTTTCAGAAATGCTTTTCTCTGTCATTTTATATCAACTTTGCATCAAGTTCCGTAAACTTTTATTTAGTGGACTCAAAGAACTGATTTTAACAAAAAACATGAAAGAAAAACATCCATGAAAATCTGAAAGAGGAAGGGAGTGAACAATCTGACCTGAAAGCTCATGTGTTGACCAGATTTGCACTGTAAGGCTAATCACTGAGGAAAGCACCGAATGGCAAAATTCACTCATCATAAACTTCAGAGATTTCAAGAAAGCACTTGACAGACTCCATCACTACTCACTCCGGAACATCTTGAAGTGTTAGGCTTGCCAACAAAAATAATTACATCATCAAGTCTTTATACCAAGCTGCAGCTTGAAAACTGGAGATTTAAGTACAGGGTTCAACACAAAGGCTGGTGTGGGATCAGCAAGAAATCACTCACTTCTATAGCTGGGCACTGCAAATGAGTGCATTAGGAAAATAAACATAAATGTAACGATATAAGGCTTAACAACAGTCCTCTTAAAAATCCAGCCATTGCTGCTGTCCCCAAGTCCTCCAAGTGTACCCTGATAAAGGTCAACAGCTGGGTCCAGCACTGGAGGATGGTGAAGTTAGCAGGCTGCTGAAGAGGGAGAAGTGTAATTAGGACACAGCTTCCACCTTAGAAGTGATCCAGTTTACACAGTAATTGTGTGTAATTCACAGTCAACTGAGATAATTTCACCAACTGAGAAGAGGGTATTTCTGCTTAGCATCTTAAATGAGATTCACTAATTAAAAAAAATTATCTACGCCTCAAACTCTTGAAGACTACAAATCTTCAATTCAAAATGTTATTCCTGCCTTGATATACAGACAAGAGAGCTGAAAATCCATGAATGCTACAGACAGACCAATGCTGTTAGAAGCAAATGTATCAGAAAAACCTGAGTATAGCATAAAATGAATTGATAAAGAGATACAAGGATTTACTCCACAGGCTGTCTCTTATCTGTAGGGTTACCCAGAAAAGAGGGTGGAAACATACGGCAAGTGCAGTGGGGATTAAGCAGAAGGAGGTGGGCGGAACCTGGAAAAAGTGGAAATTACGCTGGAAGTTCTTATAAGTACAGGTGGCTTTTTGAAGTAGTTGCTCCTAATCTTCAGCTACACAAGCAGATAAAAAGCTGCATCATTAGATCCTGGCCACAGCAATACAGAAACACCAAAAAGCTGCAATTTTGCTCATGTAATGGAATCTACCCTCGGGGCTTTTTGCTGGTCAGGCTTTGCCAGCTGACAGCCACAGCAGCAGGACTTGGGAACACCAGCACAGCTCCAGCCTGTCCTACGCCGGTCCCCAGCAGCCATGGGCGGCCACTGCGCCGTCGCACGTGTGAAAATATAACCCTTGGAAACAACACTCATAAAAAACTGCCCACAATCAAGTACATGGGGAATGGCAATAAATCTGTCCCCCCCATGTAACTGATCTTCACTCAAAGAAAAAGGTTTTATAGAGCTGCAGAAGAGATGAGGCACTTACCAACTAGAAATGAGATGTGATGTGAAGGGATTCCTTCTTCTCTGTTTTTACAATTTTTCTGTTTCTATTAATACTTTGCACACACATACTATCCGTCTTTAGTGTAAGGTCGTAAAATATAAACACTTATTTTAAAAAAAGACCAATTTTTTTAAAGTAATGTACATCCCCCAAATGGCAAAACCAGTCTATACCTTAAAATATACTGCATCTACTAACAATCCAGTAGTGTTTAAGTGACCAGTGTGAGCATGATGTGGACTAAAATTAAACTTCACAGCCCAGTATTACATGGCTGACAAAAATTGCACATATTTTAAGATATGCACTAAATACAAACCAAAAAATCCTAAAAGCTTGGGAAAAAGCCACACACATGCAGGAAAATTATTGTACTCATCAATATATAGGTAACAAACTAAAGAAACAAATCAATACTTCTGGGTCGATAATTCACAAAAGTTACAGCATATTCTACACAAAGATCAATCAGAAAGTGTAACTTTTAGAAACAAGTTAGTTACTGTATGCCCAAACCACACCAAAGAAAAATTACAGTCTCAAAGTCATGTACTTCAGAATTAAGAATTGCCAGATTAAATTTACTACTGCAATCATCATTTTGTTCTCTTTTGCATGCACCCTGCCACACATGGTTTTAATTCCACTGCCAGGTTTTGCTTTTGTTGTTTTTGGGGCTTTTCCACAAAACTGAGAAAGACCTGCAAAAACTACTGTAAAGTTGGAAGAAAAGCAGAAATAACAGGAGATTACAGTGATTAGTCCCTCATTCTAGAGAAAAACAATAACAAAGAAAGAAAAAGTAACCAAAACACCCGCTGTGCTTCTTTGCCCTCCTGTCACTGAGATAGATGGCTTCACATTGATGTGTTAGCAATGTACACTTAGCCACCTTTTCTCTGGCTGAACAGCTACAGTGGTACCTTCTCCTGGGACAAAAAATAAAAAAACCGTAACAGATTTTCCATCTGTAACAGGTAATATTCCAGGCAATCTGGAAACATGGGACAAATCTGCTTTTGTGAAATACTGCTTTGCAATGCCAGAGTTTTGTTCACCTTATTATTTTTCCTGTTCGATTGTAGGACAGTAAAACCCAAAAAAGGAAGCATCTGAAACTACATCTCACACTTTATTTGCTCAGCTTTAAAACGATATCCCCTCATTAGAGAACCATCTCATTAAACAGCCCATCTGGGTCATTGTGCAGGTTCTCTGCTCTAACAGGCAGCACAAAACCCCGGAGAATTCAGAGACTGTTGATGTCCAAGAGCTTTTTCTCTGCTGCACTAAGCAAAGATTTGTCTGCCGTCTCTAAGGACCCTGACGCCAAGAGGTTGGGAGCCTTCAGTTTGTTCTCTCCATCATTAAATCGCCAAGGGGAAGCGCTGTCTTTCACTATCATCATCATTAGCACTTCCTGGAGACTATGAATTCGGTTCCCTGAATCATCTCTCACAGCTCTACTGCTAAAATCCTCCGAAGCAGCTTGCTGACTCCTTCTAATTCCAGGTAAAGATGTTTGTATTACTAAGCTATTTAAGAGGACCTTTATATAGCACAGAGAGCACGTTTCAAGGGCGAGGTTCACCAACAGAACAGGATGATGAGCATTACAGCAGCGTAGCAGTCATTTTTTTTAACACCTGAAGAACCACTGTGGATCCATACTTCCCAAATCTCATGTTTATTTGAGGTCAGAAGCACAGGTGACTGAATCTAGACTGACATTTCTGTCCTCAGTGGCAATTCTTCAGTCATTTAATGATCCTCTCTGACCTTCCCACATGATCACTCGCATGAACTTCACCTTGCCAAAACAACTACTGAAAATTGAGAAAATCTGAGAAGGTGCAAGACAAGAAAACAGAATGTCCTAATGGCATTTCTCTTCCTAAATGCCACTAACACAGAAAACAGGACCCCACTTGTAGTTCCAAAGGCAACAGACACTGAAGTGCCCTTCTGATCACCTTCCACATATCTTCCATGTAGTTCCAAGCTCAGGAACTCTCAGCTGATATTGACAACAGACCAAGTGAACATTTAAGGCTTCATAACCTTCAGAAGGTAAACGCTTCCAGACCAAAAGGAGGTTTCAAGACTGCTTACACCACAATAGACCTTTATGGATGTATTTAGAGCACACACATAGTAAACAAGCAGCCCCAAATGTCAGAAAAACTGTCCATGCAAGTCTTGAAATAAAGAGGAGATCCTGGAGTTCACAGTTTCCCAGTCAAACAGCAGTTGAATGCCACCACAATGTTGGTACATGTGCTTCAGGACATCAAAAAAGCCAAACCTGACACCAACACCTTTGAAAGTAGGAACGAAAAAACACCTTAAGTAGACAAGAAAGCACAACTTAAGAACTCCAGCTTGAGATTCAAAGGATCTTAATAAAGCAGCACACACACATGTAAAAGCAAAATGTTTCAAACTTTAGAAAACATCCCTTTGAAAACTCTTTGTTTTCTAGAACATTTACTTTGACCCTCGTGTCTTATGCCACCTTACTTTCTCTTGCTGTTCTCTATTTCATTCAGAGAGAACAAAAGGAGCACGAGTGGCTCAGACTTGGAGAGAAGCACCCACACGGATGGTGTTTTTGTACCTCAACAGCTTGCAAGAGCGAATATCCCAGATGTTCTCCATTCCTCCCTCTCTCCCTCCAAGATCATGTCCTCTCCTGGCTCCAGCTGTGTCCTCAATAACCCAACCAGCATTTCTCCATCTGCTCATGGTGGCTCCTGGAGGGGATGGAGACAGACTCCCCCATCCACGCAAACAGCCAGGCTCTGAAACCATTGTGGGCTGGGTACTGGACGGGCCAGCCAGGCCATTGACAGCTCTGCAGGGTGCTGGCATTTTTGGGAAGGTGCTGTGAAAGTACCAGGGCAGCTGGCACAGGGGAAGGACTTTTGCCCATGGCTTGACCCTCTTAGTAGGTAGCCACCATATGGGCTGTGACCACCTGCATTCGGTGGTCCAAGGCCATTTTCTCCTGATTGGACCTGACACAACCCCAAGGGAACAGCTGGCCCATAGTACCTGTGCTTCATGAGCTATCCAGCAGTGCAAAATGTTCCAAGTCAGGCCAAATCCTCCAAGTTGAGTGATGTTTTTCTCAGCCCACAGAATACTGAGGAGGCCATTCATTAGCTGCAGCCTTCACCCATTAGCTTTGTAATCTGCAAAGGCAAAATACTGCTGAGCATTAGCAGGAAGTCTTAATGAGAGTAAATGCTGGGAGCATGCCTCAAGAAAACCAATTTCCTAGCTTAATTTGGACAAGGTGAACCTGACAAGAAGATATTGCAGTTATACTTGCTCTGTTGTACATACAAGCTCAGGGCAGGTGGAGGCTGCTGGCTTCAAACTTGGGGCTGCTATTTTTACAAGGAGTCTGCTCCAGTAGACCTCACTCATTTTCCAGCAGATTAGGTTTATTAATCCCTCAGAAGGAGGTCAGGGAAAGGCAAGATATACTACAAAGCACAGTCTCACACCTGACACACTTCTAGAGTAGGTATGCAACGGGGGCATCTTCCTAGCACACAGCTTACA
The DNA here is from genome assembly GCA_013398955.1 of Callaeas wilsoni. Taxonomy (NCBI): domain Eukaryota; kingdom Metazoa; phylum Chordata; class Aves; order Passeriformes; family Callaeidae; genus Callaeas; species Callaeas wilsoni. Next base: position 69,510 of record VWPU01016463.1, on the reverse strand, counting down.
GAAATGGGCTTTTCCTAACACTTATAAAATTTCAATTAACTAGAGAACAATTTTACATTTCAACCTCTCTTTTTTCCTCTTGTACACCCAAACCAAAATAATTACTCTGACAACAGACACAATTTGCCTTTATGTCTGCACTTAGGCATGGGGCTTCTACTGGCACAAGTATCTCAGCTGGAGGTAACACAAAGTTTAAGGATTTGGTAATTTTAGCAGAGAAAAATGCAACTGATGCAAGAATAAGGAACAGTGGTGCAGGCTTTTGAGGAATATGGTCCTGAATTCCTAAACACTACCTGTCACACATATTTCCATCATCCTTTGTTTCTTCTTCATGTACAGAAAAGTAACTTGAATTATCAGGAAACCTGTTCTCCATGCAAACACAGGGCAGATTCACTCATTTAACGAAGAACAGCTTACAAAGTATTCTGACTATCAAGAGACATGGACTCTATTCTCAATTTGAATAAACCCTAAACCTCCAAAATTAACCTCAGGAGGAGCACAGTGTCTTCCACCCTGAAAACACATGCATATGTATATCTTTGCTTAATTGAACTGTTATTCATACATATAGATGTTTGCAGAGCTGGGGCCTCTACCTCTTTGTATTCAAGTTGCTTGACAAGTAAAATGCAAATGAGGTAATGTGCTGCAAATGCAAATCATGTATTATTGATAAAAAGTTACCATTCAACACCAGGATATAAAGAGAAAATACTGAGGCCTATACTGAAAGAAAGGAGTTAGGAAATTAGGGAATTTTTTAATCTTTTACATTTTCTATTTCTTTCCGCCTATTAAACATTTTTCTATTATCCCTCAAAATGGAGCACCTTGCCTTGTTTGCCAACTTCAGACTGCAGACAGATGCTGAGACACTATTCTGCCTATCAAGATGTGCTTTTCTCTATATTATATTAAAAAATTCCCACAGAAGGCACCGAAATGGGGCGAAGGCGAAGAGGTGAGAGAGGCAGGAAAGACTGCTGGGCTCAAAAGCTCTGTTGTGTTCGGCCACATATTTTTCTCATTTGTTTAGTCTGAAATTCCTCCTTCAGTGAATCTGAATTTGTTACTTTTTCAGAAGGCATCGGGAACATCTGGACTCCATATGGCTCACACCTACTCTTTGCCAAATGAAGCTATATTCTGTTTTCTAAACCCTTTATTTCTCCCAGCATTGCCACTGACGGGGTTTTAAATATCTCCACGACGAACTACAACGTAACCTCAGAATCACTCAGCTTGTTGACACAAATTCCACAGTACTGCATTAACTGTGTCCGGGTTTGCCAGCATGTTTTGCCTTGTCTTGTTCACTTTTTTCAAGATTATGAGAATACGAAGGAACACATACTGAGAAGGCAGTTCAGCAGTTATGCCACCTGCACTCAAAAAAGCCACCTCACCAAGATAAAGGAGGGAGGCAGTTCATCCTGATGGCCCTTGCAGAAAAAACTGCACTTCTAGATAGAGTTAAATTTTTTCTCTGGTCTTCTCTCTTCCAGCTCTTCATGGAGCTACCTTTAGTTTTCTTTCAACAGGTTAATGATTTTCTGAAACTCGAACCCTGGGGAGCATGGCATAACCTTGTAAAAGTATTTCCATCTCCCTTGGCTAAAAAAACTCCCAAGAAACACAGCTCTTTTCTCCCTCCTCCCTGCTGGACATTTCTTCACTGCAGCACCTTCCACAGGTCTCTCTCAATGTCCAGTGCTGCTGGGACTGCAGCTACTGCAGCTGGGGCTGAACTCAGGTTTCTGCCGGTCAAACCCACTGATCCAGAGGTTTGTTCCACCTTGAACCTTGACACAAGGTTGTTTTGCTGTTCCTTGCTCTCCAGCAGGGTTGCAGACACAGAAACACTCTGCTGATTATTTGGATGCTGTTCCAAATCCAAATAGGATTTGAAATATTGTCTCCATTCTAGAATAATTGGATATCTGTATCTTTTTCCTGATGTACACCAAGTTGATTCAGAGGTGTTAATTTCAGCAGAAATAATTGGCAATCTGTACTTTTTCCTGCTGTCTGCAGGTTTGATTCAGAGGTGTTAATCTCAGCAAGGAATCCACTTGGGCTCTTCACACTGAAGGAAATACCAAGCCCTGGATCCCAACAACTACTACAATGCATCTGTCAGTATTAGAGATGTCATGCTTTTCCCTGAGCTATTACATTTTGCTTTGTCATTAACAAATGTCACCTCAATATTCAGGCACTAGCCTGAAATGGGAAAGATTGGGGTCCACTTCTGCCAGCTCCTCAAGGGGCCAGAGACAAAGCAGCTGTGAGAATTTTCAACCTCCATTCTTCTCCCACCCCACATCTGCCCAAAAGACACTGAGCTTGCAAGGAAAGGAGACAGTCCTTCTGAAGACAAGAAATGTGTCCACCATAACGCAACCAGCAGCAGCAGAACCTTCTGGACAAGGTAATAAAATCAGTGATAGCCCCACTAACCCCAAGGCCCAGTTGGTATACAGGCTATTTTCAGTGTTATTGGTGAGACATTGGAACAGGTTGCCCAGAAGAACTGTGGATGCCCCATCCCCGAATGTGTTCAAGGCCAAGCTGGACGGGGCTCTGAGCAACCTGGTCTACTGGAAGGTGCCCCTGCTCATGGCAGGTGTGTTGGAACTAGATGATCTTTAAGGTCCCTTCCAACCCAAACCATTCCGTGATTCCCTAGTTACGGGTCAAAACCCCAGCTATTTAACCCAGGATCCCAAACACGAATGGTTCAAGTAAAACCCACCTGTGCTTCAGGTGTGAATTTGCTAAGGCAAATGTCAATCCTCACAAATATCTGTCACTAAAGACATATTTAAATTCTGCAGTAATCTTGGCATGAATTTACTGATGTACAGAAGATTGCACCTTCCTTTTCTTGCAGGCCAAGCACCCTCAGTGCTATTAACCTCCTTGCTGATTAAGGTAACAGTGCTTCAAGAGGTGTTTGCAGACAAGACAATATATTTATAGCAAGTTGTCTACACAGAGGTGTAGCTGTTCACTGCATGGCACAAGCGCTCGCATCTCCCCGGGCACTGCGCAGCCGCTCACGTGGTCATAGCAGTGGCAGTGCAGCCTTCACAATGTCACAGACAGGTCACCCTAGAGGTGAACCAGGAGGGTAATGCATGCTGTCACTGTCACATCAACATTCCTAAGTGTCACCAGAGCAAAAGATTGGGATGCTTTCAGCAGCTTTTTTCCTCCCAGCTCTATCATACACCAGATGTGGGACTCACGCTGCATTGCCAGGTGCACAGGCAAGCGGGGCTGTGCTCCCCCCTCCACTGCAGATGATTCCTCTTGCTCTGGTCCCATCCAATGAGCAGCCCAACAGGCTCCTGCAGGGCTGCCCACAGCATTAAACTTCTACAGAATGTAGCCCTTGCTCCAAATGTCCACTGACCCTTTGTCATGTATACTGCTTGCCAGATGCTGCACAAGAAACTGCTTCACCTCAGCTGCTTTCAGCACCCGCAATCTCCTCACCTCTGCTCCTGGGGCTCAGACCCAATAGGTGCTGAGTAATCAGGCTGTCATCCAGGGACATGCTTAAGGTGCCTCCTTGAACCCCCCATTGTGGTTTGCACTGTGTGAGTTTGAAGTCTTTGCCAGGTCAATGCTGCAGCTCTGACCCAGTGCACCTCTTTATGACCAGCCACGCGCACACAGGTGACGTGCGCTTCTCTCTCACTCACAGGCACACACACATGCCCATCCCTCCAAAGCACAAAGCAAAACACAGAGCTGTCGGTACATAAACATCCCCAAGAGGAGCAACCACATGTGGCAGATGCTACTGCATTGCTTAATGCATCATTTAAAGCCTTTTGGGGACTGTGTTGCCGTGATGAGTAATTTGGCCAGAATATTGTCCAGAGAGACAATACTGTGCGGATTAGGGCACTCTGAAGGTCACTAGCTGAGTTAAAAGCAAGAAAACTCTGCTAAAACCAGAGCATCAGCATTTTCATCAGCAATGAAAATGAGAGCAGAAATAGGCTCTCTAATGCAGAAACATTTCTTTCTTTCACTGCTGAGCCTCCCTGTGTATAGCCGGTGTATAAAACATGCTGCAGATCTGTTGGAAACCAGAGGCTGGCAGAACGCTGCCTGTCTGCATCCACACTCAACTCCAGCTTCAGCTGCTCTGCCACTCGGTCTGGGTACAAATTCAAATCCAAGGAGATGGGCAATCACAAACCACATCTCCACCACAAGCACCTTTTCCTGCCCCACAGCAATGCAAGCGCCACATCTGTAAATGAGATGAGACAATCTTAACTTGTCTTTATCAAAAGGAGTCTCAGGTCAACAGGGATCGCGACTGCTCAAGTGCCACCTTGATTTACACAGCTGTAAACTCTGGCCACTTATGAACCCAGGCAGAAAGGCAAGTTCATGAATTATGAACAAATACAGTGTGCCAAAACACATCAATCATCATCAGTCATGGACAAACAAAGCGTAATGTTGGCATTTGCACAAAACTTATACAAACAATCAATAGGATTCCACGGCTGACTGCAAAAGGAGATGTCCGGTTTATGTTACTTAACACAAGACTTCTCACTGAATGAGAAATGCTGGAAGACTTCAAAATGAAACTGATGGCAAGTCAGTGCTCTAGTCAAAAGTCAGATAAATGTTCTCTGACTACTAGACAAAATAGATTGATTTACCAGCTAATTCTTTTCCTCAACGACTGCACTCTCCTCCCAAGGAAGAGCAAAGTAAAAGCTGCAAACACAAATGTAGGTAACAAATATTTTACATGGATACAACAAGGCTGTACAATTACACACAGAGGCAGAAGTTGCAAGCTGTCAGACCTAAGAGTAGCAAGACTAACAATATTTAATGAGCTTAACGAGTTTTGATGAAAAACTTGCTTATTGGCATGTCTTCCTTAAATTACTATTGTCAGCTACTTGGCACTATTTAGCCTTATTTTAGGACTACTGAGGGTTGCATTAAGACAGCTTGCAAAATGATCTGGCCTCATGTGTTTTGTGCTACAAACTGCAGAGCTTCCAGCACTCTCTCACGCAGGAACAAGCATTTCCTGAAAGAGTGTTTTGGGCAGAGTACATTGAAAGAAGAGGAAACTTCTGTGGTTTTCCTTCTCAACTGACACACAAAAAGGACTTCCTTGTGTTTGAGATGAAAAGGGAAGACATACTTTCCAGATAGCCAAACAGCCTTTGCTGTAAACACAAGGTGAATGTGGCTCTTGTTCTAGAGGCTGTACTGTTACTAACAACAGTTTTTCTTGAAGGCTTTTTAAAAGAAGCTTCCATTTATTTGCTGGAATAGTTTTATGAAGCGCGTTAGATCTGTCACCACAGCATGGGCCAATGCAAAAGCAAATGCGAACCAGTTCTGCAAGCAACCACCTTGGCGAGGTGCACGGTTCCCACCAGCCAGCAGAGGATCCCCAAACCACCCCGATCCTCAGCAGGGTCCTGTGCTGCTGTCAGAGCCACCCGACTGCCTGGATGTAAAGCTGTGTGAGCACACAGATGAGATAAGACAGCATCTGCAATATTTGCTCTGCAGCCAGCAGTCCTCTTCCCTTCCGCTACATACATATAAAATTGGGCACTGATTCAGCCAAGCACAGAAGTACACACTTACATTTCAGAGAGTAAACACTGATTATAGTCACAACACAAGTATTGTTGTTGTTATTGTCAAGGGGAGGCACAGGATTAAATGCAAGTGCTTTACTGGATTGCTGTTTTGATCTATATTTACTTGTATCTAATCCTGTGTCTGAGCCAGACCATAAGACCCTGAACATGGAGAGAAAAAACACCCTTCTGTGACCTGAAGATATACCACACACCAAAACAGGCATGTGAGAGAAGGGTTAACTATTTATGTAACAATGGATACAACTTCAGGTTTCACTTCACACTTGTGTGAGATTAAGAGTAACTCCAAAATAAATAATACCCAAGCTGTCAGATATTCTCCTCCTCTCTGGGAAAACAGTAAGAAAAAAAAAAAAAAAAAGAAGGGGATGTCGGGGGAAGGCAATGGATGTGCTGGCTAGAGCTGAACAATTGGGTGGTGTTTCTGAGGTTGAGATGACGGTCTAGGAGCCTCACAGTTTCCCAGTTCCACTTTGTGCCAGCTGTGGGGCTAGTCAAGCCCCACTCACCCATCTCCTGCCCTGGCTCTAGGCTCTGCTGGGACTCTCCTCTTGGGGGCTGCACAGCAGATGCAAGATGGCAACAGCATCTCTCAGACTTTTCCGTGGGATGTGGGACCTGGCCGTGCCAACGCCTGTGAAAACAGCGACTGCCCTTTGTCACAGTGCCGACCGCCAAAAGAAAAGCTCTGGGTCAGGATCTTTCATCTGAAGGGGCAGGAAAACGTTGGTTTAGCAGTTAAAGCACAGATGTCCATGGCTGCTGCAAGAAGGAGGGGTAAAGAAGCGAGTTCTGTGGGACACAGAGCGCAGCTCTTCGCTACACCCAGCTCGAGACAGCAAGTAATTAGTGCATTTCAAAGTCGATACACTGCAATTGATTTTCCTCTCACTTACCAAAGTAAACTGGGAATAATTCTATCACAGTTGATGTAAACATGAGTATAAAACTGGTTGAAGTCAGAAATGCACTGGGTTGAACGTGTTACTATACTGAAAAGCTGATTTCAAAAGAACAGTCCTTATTTCCTTGTAACTACATCTACCATCAATAAAACTTCCATGATTATCTTTGTTCATTCTAATGCCATCGCTCAGATTCTGACTGTAATAGAAAGCACTTTCAAGTCGAAATTCAAAGGCCCATAAAAATCCACAAGCTTTCTTCTCACGTGCCACAAGTTCTGCTTCTGCAGATCACCCAGGCTGAAGGCACATCCAGCCTCCTGAGCGATCCTCAAACATGAACACCATCATCCTCTCCACCTTTGTGCTTCTCCCTCAACAGAAATGGAAGTGCTTCTCCTGTTTTCTCTAAGGATAGCCACAGAAACTCTTCTGTGCATGAGAGGATTTCTTCCTGACAAAGTCACAGCCTCACCAACACTGACATCCCGTAAAGCAGCAGCGACTGTTCCCTACTAACTGTAAGGAAAGTACAGCTCCTATGCCACACTCAAAAAAAATTGGTGGCTTAAATTTTATATATAAAAGGCAAGTCCCCAGCCAGGACCCAATGCTTGCCTTTTGCTGTGTGCTCATGCAGAGTGATGCCCCATGCCACATTCTGATAAGCTCAGAGCTACCCTGGGGTCCTGCAGCAAGGGACGTGGAGAGGGACTGCAACAGTGACTTGTCCTGAAGGACTGACAAAGCCTGGGTTTAACAGCCAGTCCCCATCTCCAAAGCAGCAGAGGAATTTTTCTAAACCACCCCAGATTAAAATGAGAAAAACTTCTTGATGTACTTTGAAAAGGAGATGGCAGATTTTCCTGACTGCTGCTGCGCGGAGCTGGGGCATCTCTGCTGCCTGATGCCCAAAGCAAGGGGCTGTCTGCTCTGCACAAACATCCTGCCTCTCACAGCCTGGATTTATCTTGCTGGAAATTTACCCAGAGATGCTGCTGTCAAAAGTTTAAGCCCACAGTTGCCGTGAGAAAGAGATTTCTTCTCCAGAGGTTTCTAAAGCTAGCTGCTATTTTCTCCAAGCTTACAGACGATAGATGATCACGATACTTTTTCTTCTTCTTGTTGTCATCATCTTTATCATTGATGTTTAAGTAAACCTATCCAATGAGTCCTGAAGAAGACAGAACACAAAGCCTGAGCTCTCTATTTGGGTCAAGTTTCTCTCAGTTTAAACTAAGTACGTAAAAGCATAACAATGCTATCAAATGCAGATCCAAAGCTTAGCAAAACATTTGATTCTCACACCAATTATTATCTCTCAGTAAGCCGACATCTGTGAGATCACTCCTGGGCCTTTTAATTTAGCATGTCTTCTAATTAAAGAAAGATTAACTGTACTTCCAATAATTGCTCCTCCTACCTCTGCCAGGCGCAAGCTTTTGTCTTCCTCCCAAGGTCTGAGGGAGGGGAGCAACCTGAAAGCACATCCACCACAGTCCCTCAGCCATCTGCAGGGCAGAGCCCCAAGGCACCTGCTCCACCACAGCCGTGGTTTCCCTGGGGAGCACCTTCTTCTGAGGAAGAGACTCTCTCTGGGGCAGGACAAAGGCTGGATAAAGCTACCTCCAGATACAGGCTTGAACCCTGCTGCTTCTCACGGAGCTGGTGATAGAAAATTCACTTCCTCCTTACAAAGCTGTGATCAAGTGCCTGAACTTGAACAAGACAAATCTTGGTGTTTGTGCTGAAGATTGAACAGGCAGTCTTGGATCACCCCACAACCATCTACTGAAGCCCAACCCTACCCTTATCCAAAGAGACGTGCCATCTAACTCTGCTCACCACCTATGGTGCTTTCCTGGACTCCCTGGAGGTTTCCCCAGCAACCCCTGACCCCTCAGCTCAGTTTCCACACAGATATTTCAGGCAACCATCTTCCCATTAAAAATGCTGGGGGGGTTACACACCTGTGACCTGAATCGATCAGAAAAACTTGCTTAAAACCTCTTCCTCGTGCCCCCAAACCCAGCCATGCTGGCAGATGGCCAGCAAACCACATGCACACAAGCACAGACCCACAGCTGCTCAAAGATAATAATGAGGTCCCCATATGCTAGGAAAGATACATCTATGTCTCATTTATCTCGACGAGGGAAAGCACCTGTGTTACGTGAGTTTCAGGAGTGGTAAAGAAAAGTCCCTTGACCCTGGCACAAATCCCACCCCTGCTAACTTCCCACAGTAGGGGATTTCTATCACCTCCCCAGCACATCATCCCTTGAAGACTATTGTAAAGGGACAGCTGGAGGCAACAGAGATCAGCCATGAGGAGTCTGCTGAAATTTCCACTTGCAGAAACATCCTATAAAAGCGCAATCCCTTTGATACATACTTTGAGAGACACACACAAATTTTCCAGACCAGTCTTTCCCACAAAGTGCAAATATTCAAGATGTATCTGCCTGCCAGTGCGATCTCTCATAGGTGGTGTGCACAAAGAGAGAAGTGCTACACCTGAGGGATGAGGGTTCACTGTCCATCCACCTGCCTGCAGCACAGAGATGACAGACAGACAGGCAGCACAGGCACCCCCATATGCAACAGCCTCAATGCCTGCAGATGACACCCACCCTTCTGCTCCTGATGGATGATCAGGCATTTCCCCACGCTGCCAAAGGGCCAGGAACACATCTGCTGGGCTCAGCCTGTACCCATGCAGCTTTTTACATTCCTCCATCCTGCTCAGCTCCACCACAAGGTTGTTCCTCGGTTCCCTGGGAAAGTTACTTTCTCACCAAGAAGCGCGCAGAGCTGGGAAGAATCCAGCAAGGGGATGTTGGGAAACCTTCTAATTACAAACAAGGAGCTGGAGCCCGCATGCTGGGAGCAGCTGTGTGCCCAGACAGGCCCTCACGCTGAGGTGGTGTGAGAGCAGCAGCTCCAGCAGCTCAGTGTGGGATTTTAGCAGGCTCACTCCACCCAGACCTGCTGCGCTCTAACCCACAGGACCATGTGCACACATACATACTCCTGCGGCAGTGCTTGGCCCCACCCCTGGCATCCCCTCACTGTGGGGACACCAGGCTTCCTTGGACCCAAAGGTGTCAGCTGATCCTCAACTGCCTTCCCATCAGCAGAGGTTCCCCAGGCCCAACCTAATTCCACCACCGCCAAACTCTGTAGAGCTTCTGATGGACGGTTTTCTGAGACAACCAATAACAGGCTAAAGTCAAAACATATTCAGAACTTTTTCCACATATGGCTTACTATGAAAACAGTGGCTAGACAGCCCAGGTATAGCAGTTGTCCCAGCAGAAGGGATGTGAATAGGTCACTCCACCCTGTTCCATATCAAGTTGGAGATCAGTACTGATCACTAACTCCACCAACAGCAATAGACCTTATTCCCATGACAGCTCATCAAAATGAGAGGATACATCCATTCCTCCCATGAGAATTTGATATTGGACAATTTTTTAATTTCTCCATAAAACAGACTCTTGCTCACTCATTTAAAATCAAAGAGCCACTTCATCAAACACTGCTTCTCCTCTACAGACAAATTTTGCAGAATGCAGAGGGGGTTCATGTCGGATCTGCTGCAGACTTTGAGTGTGATACTGGTACTCTCACTGGTCATGGGTCTCACATTTTCAACACCACGAAATAGCACCTTCTCCCCGCCACCCACCACTTTCTTTCCCTTCCCATTTTACCTGAAGCTCAGATGCAGAGACTGCACCGCCACAGCCTCCTGGGCCAGGCAAACGCTCAGTCACAGCAGTAACAAAGGCGGGCTGTGACTCACTCCTGTCCCATGTGGAACCAGACTTCATTCCTGCTCTATTTCCTTCTCCACCCATCATTTCAAATAGCCTCTCCATATAATACACGAGGCTCAGTACAGCCCTGCTGCTGGCAGGGCCAGTCCTGAAGCACAGATTACCTTTGCTCACAGACAATGCTCTGTGAAGATGAGTTTCTCCACGACACTTTAAAATCCGTCTTTCTGGGTAGTTCCCTGAAAGCTCAAGCATGAGCCTTTCTTATGTGGGAAAAGGGGGCTGCTTCTATGCAGACAGCCCCTAACTAGGGCATTTTAATTAAGGGCTCAAGCATGTTCCAGCTTGTTCAGTAACAGCTTGTAAAATAATCCCATATAACACCCTTTCACATACCTATCCTGGCGCAACAGTGGGACAGGGACAAGGAGGTTCAGCACCACTGCAGCTCCCCACCAAGCCCTTCTGCATCACCCTGCCAAAATGGGGGGGTGTGGGGGGCAGAGCTGGGAGTGGGTCAGTCCTGTCCCCCAAGCTGTTTCACCCAAGGACTGTCTTGTGCTGCCACAGCCTGCCCGAGTAGAAGGGAGATCCTGAGAACCCACTCCTCTTCCTTCACCTCTGCCACAGCTCTCCAGCAGCTTCAGTCCTGCTTTGCACATGGTGATGGGTTGGGAGAGGGACACCCCCACTTAAGACTCCTGCACAGAGCCAGCTTGCTCCTGGCAGAACGAGGAGGCAGTCGGGATGCTCCCAGGACCACCACCACCACCACCCCATTCCCATGACCCAGGATATCCGGGTGCCTGACAGGCCTGCAGTTGTAACAATCACGTCAGCACCCCATTCTGCAGGGACTAATGCACCTCTTCTCAAAAAAAAAAAAAAATCATCCAGTCTAAAAAAAAAGGCATTATCAAGGAATAGAACTTTTTCTCTCTTGCTTTTTTCAACAAACCAACAAACCAACCCCCACAATATTGTGCAACGACAGGTTCAAGTATCACACTTAACGTTTAAGAAATCTGAGACTGTTTAAAGGGAAGGCTTTACCCTACAGGCACAGAAAGTGGAAGGGTAGGCAAGCTAGCTTCAATCTACAACCAAGTGTTGCTGTGAACAGCATCACTTGCACCCAGAGCATCATCTGAACCCAGAGCATCACCTGCACCAGTGCTGGCCAATACTGAGGTCAGTACCCTACTTATTTTTTGGAAAGAAATGGAGAGCAGCAGGAGGAAAAAGAGAAAGGCTCATCTTACCTTGTGATTACTGGCACAGAGCTTGGGACCTTCATCACACACATGTTCAAGTCAGTGAATTCATGTTTACAGGACAATTTTCATCTTCTCACTCTGCTCAAAGCAGAATGACTCCTCCTCTCTATCCCTTAGCAACTCCTACTCCTCAAGACCTAAATCAACCTGTCTGATTTCTCTTTTTCTTTTCTTTTTTTAACTTTTTCTTTTCCCTGGTCTTGGAAGTTTGAACGAAAAGACAAAAGGGAAGAGCTGACAGAAGAACTAAATATGGAAACATGCAACCTCACTAATCAACATGAAGAGCTCTCAGACGTGAAGAAGTTCTGACAAGGGGACTCGTACAGACTCCAGGATAATGCTTCAGACACCCTCTGTATTTGTGTACGTCCCTGACTGGTTTGAGCGGGCCCACACTCCACATGAAAACCAAGGTGCCATTCCTGGCCATGCCTCCTGCCTTCCCTCATCTCCCACAGCTGGACTTCCCTGACAGCACATTTTCCCTGGCACTGCAACACCAGGACAAAATGTGGCAACCCCAATCACTGCCTATTTCTCCACATGGCCTTTTTTACCTGTTTGAACTTTCAGTCCAGGAGAAAAGCACAGATTAAAAAGCTTTACAGCGGAAATCTCTCTCTTAATTGTGGTAATCTCCCTCTGCTCTGCCTTACTTGCTCTTACCCGTAGCCAGACCAAAACACAATCATATAAAGATCCAAAATCCTAAACCAGGACAAGAGCAAAGGCCGTTACAAATGCTTCGGTGAAGCTGAGCCAAACACAACCTTTTATTGTGTGTTATAACATTGCTTTGTCATTCACCAGTGGCCAGGAATGATGCCGCTGCTTCCCTCAGAAACTTGTCCCAGACTGAAAATTGTGAAATTACAAAATCCTTTCTATTCTAAACTGCCTGAATATAGCCAAGTTTCACTGTGAAGTTCAATCCATTAGCTGATTAAAAGCTATAGATCACGCTGTCTTGGACACATTCAGGCCATTATGAATAAGACCTGTCAGAAAAGCTTCTGGCACAACTGGTATCTTTGAAATTGCTAGGGCTCCAGTTAATAAAACTTCACGTTCAATCCTTCTTCAATCCTGCAATACCAACAGGCAAAGAAATTTATGGTGTTCTTAGAAATTACACATTTAGAAATGAGTTACAGGTACAGAAACTTTAATTTCCAAACAACAACAAAAATAGCATCCCAAAAGAATACCGAAGCCATTCTCGCATGCCAGAGACAGTCTGCTAATGAGAACTGTAAAAAAAAATTTTTAAAAATCACTGATTAATTCCAGTGCCAATTTCCAGATTTGCTTCCAACAAAGGAAAACTTTGAAGTTTCTCTACAGACAACTTTCTTCATATCCATCTATTTATCCCCATCACACCTAAAAAACATCAAACACCCCTCTAACCAATGCATCTAACTATTATTGACTGCTCTTGAAAGCCATCAGCTTCCCAGAGCAGGATTTTAAATTTAAAAAAAAAAAAAAAAATCAGGATAAATAACAAGAGTTTTTCAAGGTTTGCAAATAAATGCTGAGTGCCAAATAGCAGCATCTGGTTTTGAGTGTCACTATGTATGTGGAGCTCCTTCAAATTCACCCCCACCCCATATGCAAGGACAGCCAGTCCCTGGGACTTCCATCATAATTAAAATTCAGCCGTATCCCCAAGGATGGGGTGTGAACCTGCACTTGTCTGGGAGGCCACATCTCTCCTGTGCTGGCACCAAAATACCACTACGTATAGCCAAATTAGCCAAGCAAATTTGGAGAATGCCAATCGGTTTTGAACACCGCCAAGCTTACTCTGTTTTCACTTCTGGCATCACTTCTGTCTTGACAGGGAGACAAGAAGACCACTGTGCCTCCTCTGCCCATGTAAATTCCCCCTCGCTTCTGCCAAGTGAGAACTCATTCCTTATAAAAGCACTCTGTGAATGCACCTGGACACGCTGCAGTCTTTTTGTAAGTGTCAAGGCAAGCCCCCATTACAGGAGATTTACAAGACTTCCTAAAGGCTCAGCAAACCTTCTCACTCTTTTAAAATTCATACAATAAATAAGTCAAGATTTTTCATCTGCACATTACAAGGACACTTAAGCACTTGCCTCTTAGAGCAGCAAACCTAAATCTTGTCCAATTGCTGGCTGCACATTATTTACCTAAATATTTACCCTTATATGCTTCAAATGATCTTCAAAGAGGCTGTACAGGTTCCCAGTGTGTTCAGCATTCATGGCCATGAAATAAATCGTTTATGCAAATATTTTTAGCTCAGTTTATACTTGCCAGGTAGCTGCTGTGTCCCAATCCCAAATTTACCAAGGCAAAGAAAAGACCCTGTAATTATTTATTACTCCTTCTTCACCTGCCATTCTGTATGAATGGTATGCTGTAAGTATTTGCAAGTGTTCTGTGACCTTGTGAATAATTTTATTGCAGCTCTGAAAAGCAGCTTTTCAGAGTGGCAGGGTGTCATTTATAACCTGTATAGTCTGGTAAATGATTTAAGTCCAACTCCACACACATATCAGTGTTCTTCACATGGTATTATTTTTAAATGTATGCTTATTGTTAAAACATCCTCCACTTTCAAGAGAGAAAAAAAATACAGGAGAAAAAAAATTGTGTAAGTATGGTTACATTCACTTTAGAAAAAAATTCTTATCCCACAAAATACTCTGGGCTTTACTACCCCACTTAATGAATAGCTAGCAATAAAGTTATCAGATGTTGTCTGTTTTGAACATCAAAGAATTTCAATAACAGTAGTCATCCCAACTGACATATCACAATCAAAATATCTAAAACTGGTTTTTTTTCTGATGGAACTCTGAGGATGAAGAGAAGTGCTTCTCCAGGAAAGGGGCTTAGAGCTACAGAATAAGAACAGCATTTATTACTTTAAAAAAGGGAAGGGCTTTTGGAGCAATGTTAGGGGTGGTTTTGAACTCTTCACTTCCTAAAAACTTTCTAGTTGCACCACAGATTCACAGTTCAGTTGATGACAACGAGCATTCACAGAGACCTCACAGGTAATACACTATAAAGTGCTAAACAGAGGTCAGAAATTACTGTGCAAATGGGCTGGGAAGCAAAGCAACCATTCAAGTAAATACTACAGAGAACAGGTCAGGTAACATCTGACTACCATAGACTTTGAAGGAGAATCCAGAGTTTACTGGATCATGTGATGTTTTATTGTTTAGACTGTTTCCTCCCCATCTGCCCATGATTTTTTTTGCATGAATATTGTGATGCAGTTACAGATGACAGCAGTTTATCAGCAACTGGAAAGAAAAAACAGCATTTCTCTCAAAAGGAAACAAGTGATCACAATATTCCTAGAAGCCTTGACCTTAAAAAGTAAGAGCTTGATTTCTTAGGGTAGCAAGACTGTGAAATAACGACATAAGAAATTAATAGAATGGCAACTTGACTGATAGTACCAAGTCCGTAAAATACAGTTTTCAAGACTCATGAGCTACTTCAGTCAACCAAATAGAACTCATACATATCTAACAAACTAGTGTTACCAAAAAAACCCCAAATCTGTGCCATCTGCACTTGGAATAAAAAACCAGCTAACAAAAGGAAACACTTTGACAAGGAGAAGAATAATCAAAGGTCTAAACCTGTGAGAGAGGAGTGAGGTGATCAGATTTGCTCTGAGGTCAGCAAACACATCAAAGGTTGCCACAAATAGAAACAAACCGATTTGTTCTCCACAATGACAGTGTGCAGAACAGGAATTTGTGGACTCAAACTGCAGCAAGGAAGATCTAATTTAGGCATTAGGGATGGCTTTTTTCCAGTGGTAAAGATAACCCTGGACAGGTTTGCTGAGGGAGCCTGGGGAATTTCCCATGTTAGACTTTTACAAACTGAAAAGGCAAATTCTGCCAATCATGGCAAAGATAGTCTAGCGGGTGTAAGGAGGTAGACTCCTGAAATAGCTCCTCAAGCTATTCTTATGAGTGTATGACAGATTCTTGGACTGAGAAATGGTAAATGCCACTATCAAGAACAGAGGAACTCCTCCCATTTGTGGGCAAGGACAGGAAGAAAGACAATGCTGACAGAAGGTTGGAAGAAAGATGATTTGCCTTCAAAACTCTCATTGGCTGGTATTGCTTAGGCTCCAGATGGCAAACTAATGACTCTGTTATCACATAAATGGTTAAGCCATAATATATATGCACTGTTTGTTCAGTGCTAAACACAGATGTATCAGTGGTGAAAGAATACAAACAAGGTTTTAACAAATACACCGACAACAACACATAGAGCCTCATGCCTCAGGACCTCAAAGCACATCAACCAGGCTCCCACTCAGGGCAGTGACACCCCCACTTTACACAGAGAGGTGAGGCAGACAGAGCTTGGTTTTCCATCTCCACTCAGGTGATGGTGATGGGAGGTACAGACATCCCAGACAAAGCGTTCACGATTTTCCCATCCTCCTAGCACTATTTTAAATGCCATGAGATTTCCAGCTGATACAAATCCATCGACTTCTTAATGACTACCTGAGGTCTCAGAGCATCTTACCCAAACTGAAGAAAAGCAGGGACTCCAGAGGATTGAGAAGTAACTCACTGGGGGAAACTGTGGGTCTGAAATTATCTGACAGAGGTGGGCTGCCAGGAGCTTAGCAGGCTCTGGAACTGCATTAGCTTCCAGATCCATATGTCTGTGTCTTCGTTTTTTCCACTAAAAAAGGGTGTTGAGAAGACTAGAAAGCCATCACTGATGGACATGGGAACTGAGGATATTTTTTTCTGACCACAAGATGATATGAGGAATTTTCAGCTACCTCTGTCTGTCCTCTGTTTTGTATCAGAGGACATCTATTTAAAAAAACTTGGCATGGAGGTGTATTTATAAAAGTAAAGTAACATTTCACCCAAATGTAATCCTAAAATCACAAGTACACTTCCAGGTGAAAGGAATGACAGCACAGTTACCTTTGCAGTAGCATCTGCTCCAAGCACTTGCTCGCCTTGTTTGCTGTCCCCAGGGAACAAGACAATACTGCTTCAGTGCAAACAGAGGCTTGGGAAAGGAGATAACGTCCCAAACCGCCATTTCCCAGGCTCTCTGAAGAGCTGGTACAGATGTGATAAACAAACGACTGAAACTCCTTGACAGCGGTCAAAAATAAATTTATTCTTGGAGTCTCATTTCCAAGTTTATGAAATATGTTGGACTAAAGAAAGCAAAAATCACTCCTTGCATACTAGCAACACCTAAAAAAAGACCTTTTGAAAACCCACCATCATAAGTAGCCAAGGACACTGACTGCCAGATGTGGCTTCCTGCTTATGAGGACTTTTCAGGTGATCCAAGGTAGGAACCTTGTCACTGTGCTGAAGAAACACAGAACGAGTGCATTAGGTTTGTGAACGGGAGAAAGGCTTGGCAGCATGCAATGCATGCTTTGTGCAACGATGCTCAGCTCTGCGCTTCTTCTGGGAGACATCACTTGCTCACACTGGGTACCACTTTCCTATAAGGTGCTGAACACGGGTTGTGGCAGGATCCTGGCTCTTGGGGTCCTGCCACCCACCAACAAACTCTCATTCAGCCAGTCCATCCAAGTCCCTGCAAGCAACATGACCACCATCCTTCTAGGCAAGCAGCTTTCAGGTTAGCATTTTACTCCTTGGTATCACCTTTCAGCAGTAGGCTCTCAAATGAGGACAGATTTCTGCCCCATTTTTAATCCCTGAAGGCTTAGCCTCTGATGTCTTTATCTATAAGCATGTCCATTAGATCTTCTGATTAGCCATCTGAAGACATCTTCCATACATTTCAATTGCTAGATGGCTCACAGAGCTGTTATTTTCCTATCTGTTTTAGCTGCTGGAGTTATGTGACAACATATTTATCTAAAACCTCCTCCGATCTAGTAAGATTTTACTATCTGCTGCATTTGCTATGATACAGCACAAAATATGGATCTCTTCGATTTCTTCTTCCCACCCAAGGAATCACTCCTGCCCACACTGTAAAAGACATCTTCCTGCCAAACCGCTGAATATGGATACGCCAATACTATCCTTCAGGGCAGGTCCCAAAGTTTCCAAGTTGCCTATGAAGGAGCAGCTGCTCATTAGAAGTTTTTTCCCCAGGAAAAATACTTTTTCAAGCTGAGAATTAAATTTAGTTTACCTCTTTGGGATCTCTCTGTGCCTGGTAAGTTGGAAGCTTTACAGGCACAACGAGCAGCAGGGAAACAACATGGGATACATCAGACTGTACGGAACAGATTTTCTATTTTTCTCCTCTTTCCCTTCCTTTCTCATCCCAATACACATCTTACCACCTCCTTGGAAGTGATGGGGTGGTGGATGATGAGGGAGGCATCTTGAATCTCAGAATTTAATATAATGCTCCTAAGACAAAAACATCTCAGCAAAATGGCTCAGCTTAAGCATCGTTAATTATTTAGAGAAGTGCCAAAAATATTCCAATTAGACTCAGTTCTATTATCCTCTTGCTGCTGCCTTTGCTGAGGAATTTCCAGAGCTCTTTATTCCATGTACCTGAAATCTTAAAATTTTTCAAAAGGAAAATGAATAACAAAAAAAACACCTAAGTGCCTGTCTGAATACTGAAGCTCTGGACCACCTACAAAGATGTGGCACTTTGTGCCCTGTAGCTTTTTGCTTCCTCTCAGTTGCAAGCATACACTGAATCCAAGAAATTTATGTACAAGTTTGTGTTTTCCACCTCTCTTGATCGTCTTCTTAAGGATGCTGCTGTTACATGTGCTGGTTTTAGACATCCACCCAACATGAAAAAAACAAAATATGCTGACAGCTAATTTAGTTTAAGTTTTCACCATCCACTCTGATGGAGTGGATCAGGTCTTGAAGTCTGACTTGCAGTACAGAATGTAGTGACTCCTGAACCTATTCCTACACCCATAAAGGCTGTATTTTAACTATGGCAACATATTTACTAAGCCCACTGCTACCTATTGAAAACCAAAGGCAATATACTGAAGAAAGCATCTCTGAACTACAGGATATGAATAATCATCATGGCATTTTTGTGAATGACAATTCAATTGCCTCTATCCTACAGATACACAAGCTTTGCTCAGGTCAATCAATGTGTTATCAAACACAATACAGCTATTTGGAGTACCCATTAGCAATGAAGATTAGGTGAATATCAGTTTAGCTTTTTATGTATTTACATATAATTAATTTTCATGCAAAACATTACTGGATAAAAAGATAGTCTTTATGAATGCCTCTTTTTGATTGTCTTGCAGGGCGCTGCACCTTGCTTTTCACTCATCTAACATAGCTTTACTCAGTGCTTAGGCAAGCATTTGCTTATTTTGAATGTAACTATTTATGTTAAATGCTCATTTGAAGATGTCTCTTACCAAATCTATAGATCCAAAGCAGGTCAACTAAAGTACAGGCTAGAATCAGATGACATCAACTTTTCATGGGCTTTTCCCAGTGATTTTCTTGGCTACCCTCTCAAAACTGAAAATACCACCAACACAGACAAGATCTCAGACCCTAACAAAACATAACAATGCAATGGGTCTTACATTAAGAAGCTGCGAAGCGAGGAACAGGCCAAAAGAGAATCATTACTTTAATATACTAAATCAACAGCATAAACTACTTGGAGAGGTCTGTTTAGTGTTGCACTTGCACTGAACGTTATGAAATTGCACCTCAGCTTTAACAGCGTTTCTCTGCAATGTCACACACTAAACCACTACCAGCAAGAGACTGGTAACGTGACCCATGGCACATCTTGCTGCTAATTCTGCAGTCTGGAGAATATCACCCATCCTCAAAAACTTTAACTGCAATACGATAATGCCAGGTACTTCTACAATAGCTAAAGTCTCAAAAAGCACAGCCTAACATCACATTCTCTAAAGCTCTTCCCTTCAGACATCATCTATTTATACACACTTGGGGATCCAACTCTAGAAAGTAAATTACCAGCTTCTTCTTGCCACAGTGGGGGGCAAAAAAAGATGACTGAAAGCACGCTCTGATTTGAAAACCTGTATTTTCCTGTTTTAGCACAGGAAATTTAAGGAGAAAAAAACACACAGCCACCAGCACATCCATCCTGCCCGTGTTCCCACATGCCACAGCTGGGGCACCCCAGCTTCCTGCCCCACAGGGAACCCAGCCAGGATGGCTCTGTTCCCTGGACCAGCCTGCGGACAGGACCTTCCTGAGGACAGCATTGTTCTTGACCAGTTCTCCCCCATTTGGTCCTGGGCTATCAATGTCCTCTTCAGAGAAAATGCCTTTACAAGCTCCTCCAGCCAGTTTAATGCCTTTGGGACCAGTCCTTTGGCTACAGACCACAGCAGCTCCCCTTTGCACCTCAACTCTTGCCACGTGTGCCAGAAAAGCTGTCCCCACAGACTCTTCAATAAGAACAAGCAATGACTCACTGAATTAAAGCACCCTTACTCCTAGTGGTGACAAATTTAGCACACAACTGCTAAGTTTTTGGCTGAGCTTCAGCCTGCCCTTGATTTTCAACCAGTCTTGCACAGAAGCATCTCAACCCGAAGGGGAAAGGATGCTTCACCCCACATCACCCTTGTGGGTGAATGGAGGGAAAGGCAACAGGAGAAGGCTCCACACAACCCCTGCAGCTTGGTACAAACGCTGGCCAGGCTGCTGGGGGAAGGAAAGGAAAAAAACACTCCTTCCCCTCATTCACCAGCTGGGTCCCCAGGGCTGCCTGCAGCCAGGAAAATCACTGCTCTGCCCCCACAGCCTCAGCCCTGGAAGCGACGTGGTTACAACTGCCCCAAAGCCCTTCAGCCCCATGGATCAAGGCACCACCCTCTGGCAGGGTCTCTGGCTCCCATGCCACGGTGCTCAGCTGCTCTTCTCCTCCAGGCAAACATTTCCATTTCCTCATCACACCCAAATCTCCCCCGCAGTCACTTCCCCGGCAAATGTGATTAGAGCTACACATTTTCTCACATCCTCTAAATAAAGCGTGGGGTTTTCACATCCACAGTCACTCTCCTGTACATTTGTTTATCCAACTATTTACATTGGCAAGCAATCATCCTTGTAGCCATTACAAACTAACCACTGGTGAGACTGAACCAGCATGTTGTCCTGCAAAGGGCCATGGCCCACTAGTCCCACTGCAATAACTGGCTTTTTGCACGTTCTCATTTAAGCTGACATTTCTCCCCAGCAGTTTCATTATCCCGGCTGTCAGCCAGCAAGTCCGTCCCCCCCTGGGAAAAGTCTGCCTTCTTGACTGCCTCGTTTCTTTGACCCTTGGCAGGTCTGGCCCTGTTTGCATTCAGCCTCCCCCAGGTCATGTAAAAGTAAGGGGGGAGCAGGGAGGTGGGGGAGAACCCTACAAGAGGTGCAGGGTTTCTGTACTAACAAGTCCCACGTTAATGCTTGATATCTGGGGGGTGTGGGCAGGACTGCTGCAGGGCAGGCTTTGGGCAGAAGCAGGTGCGTGGGGCTGAGAGGCATCTGTGCTCCTCACTAATGGTCTTCAGGCAGGACATTCCAGCGCCTCCAAGGTGACCCATTAACGACTGGCAGGATGCAGTAATGAATATAGGACAAAGAAATCCGCACACGTCCAACAAGGCAGGCTATTGAGCCTGCACTTCGAAGGGAAACCTCAGAAATTAGACATTTGCCGGCTTAAAAGTATTGGCACCAGTATAGAAATGTCTTTTTATACATTTATAGACATTTTCCTCACTCCTACCACTGTACATGTGCCTGAATTTCCCTGACTAAAGAGCAGAAACCACCATGGGTAGGGCTGTTTGAAGCCCATGAGGAACTGAATGTGTGCTGGGTTTCAAATAACACCCAGTCCGTGCTATCTATTAAATTACCGGGGTGCTTTTTCACAGACCCGTTTTGCCAGTGTTGCTCTTTGTTTCAGCAATGCTCCAATCAATTGAGAAATCAAGAAAGTTAACTCTGGGATTGAGGAATGACTTAGGCAAATGGAAAACTGGAAAATGACCTGAAAATCAACCAGAAAAAGGACTTGAAATTCTCCTTAATCACTCTTTTGATACTATGATGCTAAGAGGCTTATTTGTACCTCGGAAGGTTGAATTTTCTCATCCCTTTTGAGAAGCGAAGCATAAGCAGCAAAACAAAGAGTCTCAAAACCAGGTATGAAATATCACCAGGAAAACATGGCACAGTTATGCACAGATAACCAGAAAGAAAATACCAGTGGTAACAGGTGTGCTTGGCAGGGAGGGCACTGTTCTCAAACGGCAGAGAAAAGCAATTAGAACTATCTAATATCTCCACCACTTTCAAAGGGCTAGTTTGTTTGATTTTTTTTTTTTCATTCTTTTGAAATGGGGGCAAACTTTGTCAACATTCAAAACAAATTTTTGTGATGCTTGTAACGCTTTCCCACTGGAAACAGAGGGCAGGTAGCTCTCCATCAGTATGTACCCAATGGGTTTCTACTGATGCATGCAGCACCCACAATGCATTCTGCTCTCACCTAGAAAAGAGGTGAGAGTTTTTTCCCTAGATAATCTGAGGCTCACTGGGGAAGCCCATGTATTATTCACAAAAAGCTTCTAACAGCTGTTAAATTATTGCTTAATGTCAACGTTTAATATTCTGCACAAGAACAGATATGTTTTGCTGCCCTTCAGAATAAATGTTTGCAGTAAAATCTCTCTTAAGCACAGGTCGCCCCCCATGATGAGGAAGAGTGAGCCATCTGGGCAGGGACTTGCCCTCCCCACTGTTTTCCACCATCAGTTTTAATTTTACTGTTTTATCTCATCCCTCAGTGCCTGCGGTCATAAAGAACATCCTTGACACGACACAGCAATAGTGAGACTGGCTGGGGCACTCTGGGTTTAACTTTTCTTCAGAGAGGAACTGGGACACCTCTTAAATACCAAAGTAAGGTTAGGGAATCCCATCTTGCAGCCTGAATTACCAGATGGAGTGAATCACCTCCCCAGTTTCACATCCACCATCACGGCCCTGAGGTCAGCAGTGTCATGGGTTTTACACACAATGATGTGAAACACCTCGGCGTTGGACTTTCCTGGGAGACTGAGCCTGCTCCTGCTCTACACACTAAGAGAGCAGCAGCTTTGGCACCCTGTGGAGGGGAAGAACAGCCCAGTCCTCAGCAGTTTCTGCTCCCCACAGCTGTGGTTACAGGAGACATGTCCAAGCAATTCTGTACAAACATCCCTCTACTTCTTTTTTAACTCCTCATGCTGCCAAACTGATGACTTTCAGCTACGTGGTGGTTTTTAGGATCTCTGCTCCTTTTCTTATTTTGTGGAGAATACAGAGATGTAGCATCCTTGCCTTAAGCACTCCTTTCAAAGAAGCAGCAGAAAAAAAAGCCTCTATCTCCCAAGGGAAGGACTTAACTGAGTATCTCACTGCAAGCATCCTACAAGGTGATGCTGACAATGCTGTCTGCAGTTAATGCAGCTGCAATAGGTTTTATATATATACATATATATATCAGCATAGGTACCCAGCTGGAAACAGTCAGAGGCATCAATATCGAACTTCTCAATGCTGGCACTAAAATTTATGGCTGGACTACCTCCCCATTACCAGCATGTACTTGCTGTCCGAGATGGGAGTATTGGCCGTCACCTCCCAGTCAACTACTCTTGCTCTTGCCAAAGCAGTACCCTTAGAGTGGGATCTATGCAGAAAATTTTCACTATCTATTCCACCTTTGATAGTGTCTATAAATTACTTGGAGAAACCAGCTGTAAAATTGCTAAATTGCTGATGACATGAAACTGAAGGGAGTAGTAAATACAAAGCAAGTACAAGAGAGATCCGGAGGGATTCGGATCACTTATGTAACTAGGCCAATACACTGAAAATTAAATTTATTGTGGAGCAAACGTAAACTATTGCTCAGTTATTGGAAAAGTGCAGAAGCAAAATAACTGCACTTCTGAACTGAAGCACAAGAGAACAGGACCGTGAAATAGCAGTAGACACCTATCAAAAATCTCTCTTGAAGGAAGAAAGCTAATCCAGCAGAGCCGCTGCTGTGTTGGGATCTGCAGTAACTGGGAACAGCACGGCCCCGGCAAGGGTTTGATCAATTTGCTGATCACACTCTGCTCAGACTATAGGGCAGGTATGAGAGCAGGCTGCACAAGGAGGCTGCAAATAGAAAACATCCCTTCCTAGCAGGAAGAACTGCTGTTTGATTGTGAGCCCAGCCAAGGGCAAAGCGAGCTGCTCGGGAATGGGATGAGAAGCTCCCAGGCCTGCTGGCCATGATGGAACAGCCGGGGAGAACCCCGGGCACCTGAGCCCAGTAAAAGCTCTGAACTGAGAAATGCACTGAGGCCAGGAAATGCATGAAGGCGTTATAATTTGGATATAAAGTGGATATAAATTATAGCTTTCCCAGATTATCTAAGAGAGGATTCATTTGTCTCAAAGAGGCACACAACATCTGTGTGTTACTTCATACATCTGTTAAAACCACAAGAGTTCAGGGAGAATGGGAGCACCACGCAGCAGCCTGGTAATCCCATCAGGGGCAGCACCAACACAACGGTGACACCACCCAGGCAATGCTGTGACTGGGACATCAGGAGCTGAGGGAGCAAGGCAAGGGCACCTGCCTGCCCTAGGCACCAGGAGTCCAGCAGCAAGGGCTGCCCCAGCAGGGACAGCCACTGCCCAGAGGGATGGAGGAAAGGGAGAAGCTAGCAGCCAAATCTGGTCCAATCCCAGCATGACATTTTTCCAAGGCTTTGCACTTCACCTCCTTTGTGCAGATCCTTGGGAAGACAGAGAGGACGGGGAGGAGGCGTGCCTGCCACCAGGCAGCTTCTCTGCCAGACTCTGACTCCTTATTCCTACAAATATCTCACCTGGGCTAGGCAATTTATTTTCTCTTAATCTCTCTTGGAAATATCTGAGCTATTCTGGATGTAATTCCCTCCCATTCCAAAATAAATAAAATACGCACAAGCATGGCTGTGGCTGACCTTCCTGGGAAATTTCAGTGCAGAGATTTACAATTTGGCAACCCTCAAACAGATTATAAAGTCCCAAAGTGCAAGAAGTCAGTCAAAGGACTTTGCTGAGTTTGCTACCTGCCTTGCATACTCCATTTTAAAATTACAGAGGCAGAGACAAGATCGCCACTATAAAATATGTAAGAACTGTCTAGTGGAGAAAGAGAAGTTTGTGCTTCGCTTTAACACAGCAGGTCACTGGGTTGGTATTTCTGCCTCCAGCAGTGAGCAATACCTGATGCTTACTGAAAAAGGGGACAGTCTCAGGCTCCTGTGCTGCCAGGCCCTGAACAATCCTGTAAGGTGCTGCATGCTCCCACTTCCCCCAGCCTTCACAGGGCATCCAAGGGTGTTCAAGCTTCCTTGGCCATTTGCAGGACCAAGGCACCCAGGCCACTGTGCAATGCGACAAACCGTCTCTCCTCATCTGCAGACGAGCAGCGACGTCCCGAAGGATAAAACTTGTTTAGTTCTATTTTCATACGAATAACAGAGTATCTGACATAAAATTACATAATCTCTATAAATACACACATAAATAAATAAATAAGTAGTTTTGATGCTTGGCTCGACAGCACCTAGTAAACATGAAAGGAGAGAGGAAACTTAAGGAAAAGATTAATTTTTAACTGGAAAACACAGAATGGTCTCAAAAAGTAAAACTAATATGACAAAGAACAATATTGAAAAGGTAATTAAAAATGTTATTAGACATAGTTTCAGGAGAATAGAAAATGAAAAAACAGCACTGATAAACCAAATCTCCCACTTAATATGAAACATTACTGTTTATAAATCTGTGCCACATTTCACCATACATTATTTCCTCCAGAAAAGCTCACTTTTTAAATTTTCCACTTTTTTCTCATAAATATAATATAGTTAGCAGACTGCATTAGCTCAATCAATGCCTCTCCATCTCCACAGAAATTTCCCCTAAATGTTCTTCCCCGTTGTGCCCCTCAACAGCAGTCTGCTATCCCAGGGCACAGAGTCCCACGCCTCCTGGCTCCCCAGGGGTCCCTTCTGAACCCACGACCACTCACACTCCTGTCTGAGGGAGAGAACCAGGTTTCCAAAATGTCGAGGCTCTCCAAAATGAATGAAATTTGACAATGAGACACAGGGTCAGAAGGAGCCAGCGGGCTCGCTGCCTCTCGCCTGCCTGCACTGCGGGGGACGGAAGGGGGCTGGATGGAGCCTGGGGACACACGGACAAATCGGGGATACAGGGGGCTTGTCAAGGAGAGATTCAGGATTTCTGTGCTTGGGTAACACAGATATGCACAAATTCATTGAGAAAGCTGCTTTTGACAACACAAAAATTAATCACAAATTACTCATTTTCCATCTGAGGCTCTGCTGGGTTTTTTTCCCCCTCTGCCTGATTTTAGCTCATAATTCTACCACGCACCAAGGCTTCTTCTCTAGGATCCTGCTGAATCACAGTGCTAAATTGGGAAGTCTCCCGAAATGTGTTTTCCCTTACAATGCCTATTGCAGGATTTCTACCAGCAGCACCCAGTGGTGAAAAACAACCCTGCAAGAAAATAAAGAAACTGATGGGTCTGTTGTTTTTTTTTCCTTCTCCTCCCATCCTGATGAGATTTCAAAACAGACATCAGTTCATGAATAAAGAAAGGTTGTTTTGTTTTTGTTTCCAAGACAATGAAGTTTTGTATATTTTTAGTGCCAAGAAAAATAGATACAGAAGAAAAGGAATGAAAGCAGCATGGGTGCTGTAATTTCCATCATCTCCAGGCTATGCTTCACAAAAGGAAGGACTGGGTGGGTCTTCCTGGGTGTCAAAACATGTGATTTTACGCTATACTGAAGTCAATGGGAAAAAGGCACATACTTAAGTTTTAACAGCCTCTGAAAGACCTTCACCCAGCCCAGGACTGCCTTTTGATGGGAAAAATTCAAAATTGAAGAACTACCATAGGACCATGAGCCACAGCAACAGATGGGGATTTAAAAGCTCTGCAGAAGATGAATAAAAAGATGGTAGGAGAGGGT
Organism: Callaeas wilsoni; assembly: GCA_013398955.1. Taxonomy (NCBI): domain Eukaryota; kingdom Metazoa; phylum Chordata; class Aves; order Passeriformes; family Callaeidae; genus Callaeas; species Callaeas wilsoni. Next base: position 42,786 of record VWPU01016463.1, on the reverse strand, counting down.
TAATATCTGTAGCAAGACTTGAAATGTAGCAATCAGAATAACTGCATTTGGATGAGAAATGCTAAAGATTAAGAGCTTGCCTTCTACAGCAGTGATCAGGTAATCGAGTCTTGGTTCTTTGCAGCTTACAATGAAACCGAAGAGAAAGACGAGATGGATGGTAATCGCCACAGGTATGAAGTCTGGGTGCAGCTGCGAGCACGCCGGGTCAATAGTGATAAACACACCAATCCATACGGTTTCTGACACAAGGTGCTCTCTTCTTATGTTTGGTGAAGCTGAATTACTGCCATCTCTCACCCATTCGTTCTCTTCCCAGAAGGAGCAGCATGCAGAGGAACACCTTTGTATAAACAGGGCTGGTTTGTTCAAACACGCATGGCTACACATCCCTAAAGACACTCCAAACTGACCCCACAGCACTGGACAAGCTCACAACTCTTCCACAGCCAAACTGGGCTTTTAGTGTGGCAGCTATCAACAAAATAAGATCTACCCCAAAGAGCAAGTGCATATTTAGGATAACAGCAAACATCTTTTCAAGTCAGATGTCTACTCAAAAAGTATCCTTACCAAAGGTCTGACCTTACCAGAGTTTAGTATATCCAGCTTCAAGTGAAGTCAACAGCTACCTTGCTGGCACGAGCCCTGTGGGAAGAGCTGGTAGACAGGTTTCTGAGGGAACAACATTCATTTCTAAAAGCAGAATGCGCTTCCAAAAAAAAAATTACACCAAAAAAAAAAATCTCTGAGCATGCTTGCACAGACCATGGCTCCTACCTCTGGTCCCAAGCCCATAAGAGGCCTCTTTAGCTCATTCAGATGATGGCATGTGTGTGGAGCTACACTTACAGAAGAAGAAGAAATGCTCAAGAAGGTTTAAATAGAACCATTAATTTCTCTCTATCACTAGCATTTTCCTCACCATCGACCAAGTTAACATCTCAGTAACTATTTATATCCATGGCACCCTAGGAGTCACTCCAGAGACATCAGAAAAACTTCCACCTCTTGCAAACAACTCACACTCCTCCACTGACTACCAGGTCATTCCAGCTTGAAGGTCTTTAAATACACAGCTCCTGACCTCGAACTAATGCCCAAGCTCCAGCTGCCACTGGAAACATCTCCTTCAGTGCTCTGGGTTCATTTTGCCATTTAAAAACTCATTTTGAAATTATCTCAACTTACAAAAATTGAAGAGTTACATTTCTGGAAAAATGTCACCTGGGCCATGACTCACGAAAGCAGGTACTGAGCTCCTGCTGCCACTGGCGAGACTCCAGCATGTACCTCAAATCCAGCAGGTGCTCAAGTGTTTCCTAAATACCACCATCTGGGTTTAAAATAATTTCTACCTGCTGGGCCACCCATGGGGTGGTACCTACTGGCTGTGCCCCACAGGCAATTCCTGCCTCCAGAAGCCTGAGCATCTACAGTGGAGACTCTGTGGCTCTTCCTGAAGCAATCTTCATTTTTTTGCCATTCATTCCACCTATTTTTTCCCCCTGCTGCTTCATTCATCACTATTTATATCCCAACTGACTGGAAATAATTGATCCCTGCCCGCTCTGAAACTGTTCTTTATGTACTTGTAGATATTGCGTCTCCTCACTTGAATCTTTGCACAGAGCTCATCCTCAGCCTTTTTTATTACAAGTTTTCTGCTTCCAAATATTTTTACGGTTTCTTTTGTTGATCCCCTCTGACTATTTTCTAGAATATCCATTTAGATTAACAATGGTACCCAAAAGTTAATACAGCACAGGAAGCAAAGCATAATAAATTACCCTGCTTTGCATCCGACATGCCTGCTACTCACCAGAGACCAGTGACTTTGGATGCCAGTTCCAAGGGAACTGGGAGAGGTTTGGCTTTCAAAAAGCACAATTTGTCACCTCCCAGAAGCAAGGGGATTTTTCACTCAAAAAAAGTACCCAGTGGATCGCTTCTGAAGTAAAAAATACCAAGGATCGCTTCTGAAATAAAAGCAATTAAAAAATCCCCGATCTGGTTATTTTAAGCAGACTTCTCACAGCTGGAGATGGAGGTTCAAGCCTCAGACCTCACTCTGAGGACCAAGACATGGGTTTGTACAGCAGGTTGTTACTCTTACAATAATAAATGTATTTAATGTCTTTGATTACCAGCTACCGCTGCTTCTCACTTAATAAGGATTTGGGAGAAAAAGAGAGTCAGTAACAAATGCAGCCATATACATCAAGAACATCAAGCTATGTTTTGGTATTTCAGGTAAGAGTTTAAACAGCACATGAATCCTTCTGTCAGCTGTCTCCACCAGCATGAATTTAGCACTGACATATAGGGGATAAACAGATACTCACATCTTTGGGTGCTGTGGTAAAAGAAAGCTTCTGCACAGGTCTGGTCCTGAGCACGCCCAGGACAGTCAGGTCTTGACAGCCTCTCCAGGCTGAGATCAACATAAAATCCACTCAGCAGCTACAGCATGGGCAGAGAAGTCCTGTCATATCCTTCCATGCATTTTCTCTATGACCTGGAGAACCCACTTGAACAAATTAGATGACACTCCAGTACCTCTTGGATCAGTTACTCTTTGAGCAAAGCTTATGTTTTAGAGGAAACTGTGGCAACAGCATTAGGATGCTACAGTTAATTATTTAAATAAAAGACTGTTTAAACTTAATTTATAACAACATGTGAAGTTCATTCATGTTTAACATGTTCTCCAACACTCTTCCCAGCGTGCTGTGCTCGCCTGGCTAAAGCTTCTTTGACATGCATAACCAGAACACAGGATCAGGGGCTCAGATCAGCGAACCACAAAGTTTTTTATTTCATCTGTCAGCCACCCTCTTCTCCCCTAATGTGCGACTGGCTGAAAAAGCCCAGCGTATATATTTTCAAACCATAATTCTTTTTATTTGCTGTCAGCTTTCTGAGCCTCTGGAGCACACATGCTTCATATTTTTGAGATCTTTTGCACAGCCACAGCATGTTAAAAACTGGTGTATGTGGTGGGGGTAGATTTTTAGAAAAGGAAGAAAATTAAATGAACACAGGAATTTTTCTGAAATCTAAGGGCAGTGGCTGAGACTTTAGAGGGAGTAAGGAAACAGCCCCTGAGACACTAGCAATAAAATCACAGAAGCTGGCAATAGTCACTATTCAAGACAGTCACAAGCACCACCTCATTAAACTGGTGGTTTACAATCATCATCACCAAACAACACTGAAAAAGAAAAACCCTGTAGGTTATATACCAACAGCAGCATGTTTTCAGTGCTTCTTCTTCTGCCAGAAAAGGAAGCAGGTTTAAAATCCACAAAGACAGACTTTGTGGTCACATTTTCTATCACACCAGTTCTGTACCCAACACCATTCAAGCTGATGTGAAACAGAACAATGTCAATCTCTTCCATCTGTTTAGCTATTTCTTCTTACTCTGAATTCCCAAGTTCTCCCTTGAGAGGCCAGGAATAACTGGTTAATCAAAAACACCCTGTGGTTTGGGATAAAAAAACACTAATCGATTTTTTTTTTTTGGAGTCCCGCATTCCTGCTTGCAATCCGCACTAACCCCAACTTTAGCTACATGATGGTATCACCCTGCTTTGGGTAGCTGAAGAACTTGGATTTTCTTGTTTATACTCAAGTTACCAGCTGACATTCTAGAAATAAAAAAGTATTTAAATCCTTCCTACACTATGCTTTAAAACCACCACTGTATTAAAAGTTACATCATTAAATAAGCAGTTCCCATGGTCCCAACTAACCAATGCTTTCCACTGAAAATTCTGCTGTTTGGTTTGGTTTTGAAGGCAAGTATTTAACTAATAGCTCCTTGGTTTATCCTTGCTTTTGAGAAAAGTTGTTTTAAGTAACCAGATTAATTATGTTGCAACTCTAATTTTAATTTTCACGGGAAAATTATTTACGTGCTTCCATTGTTGAAAACTGATGGAAGATATGAACCAGCCTCTCTTTCAGAGCTGTTGAATATGCAGAACTTCAATAGAACTGGTCTATTTGATTATATATCAATTTATGTTTATGCAAAACTTAATGTGAATGTATCTTTACCTTAAAGGCAATAATCTGTTCCTTGCATATACGCTTCATTCTGTTATTGAATGCCTTGCCTAATGAATAATCACAATAATTAAGTTTTACAAAAAATGTTCAGGAAAACTCTCAGGCTATTTTTAAACCAGAGGATTTTACCACATAAAAATGCTGCAAAGAGAAATACTGCTCAGCTTTACAAATTGCTATTAAATGCTCTGTAAAGTAGTGCAACAACTAATTCCCTGCCCACCCTTTCAGACGATCTATTTCTGTAACCTCCACATCCTTCATGCAAAAGAAAGCAACCTATTCCTACAGGAGGAAAAGGAGAGAATTCTATAAGGGTTTCCCCATACTTCAAGAGTCTCTATCCATTCAACATCCATGAAAACCTTATTATTTATGATTTTTCCTTCAAGGAACGACATCTCTGGAAATATAGTATCTAAAGTACTGTTTTAGAGGAAAAACAACCAATAGACTACTCAAGATCACTAAAGCAGCTTTACACACAAAACTGACATTGTTTTCATTAGATTACAACTCAAGGAAATTCCTGTGTTGGGGAAGAACCAAACAACCACACAAGTACTACTGACAGCCAGATGTGCAAAACTTAATTCTTTGAAAAGATCAGATACCCTAGAAGCAGCAGCATGAAAAAATAAAGTATGGGAAATCCTTTCCTAGGGGAAGAGAAAAAATAAATAATTGACAGACAGATGCAAAGCTGAATCTAGTTGTTTTTCATAATGTACTGTTTTAAATTGTTTTTCAGACTGTAAACAAAATACACACATAGTAGAAAATGTAAATTGAATAAAAATTAGATTTTTAAAGATAGCAAAAGTCAATCATTAGAATTTTTTTTTAAAGTTAGATGCATAAATGAAAATTTCTATTAGCTACAAATGTTCTAGCCCAAACTTTTAAGATGTGCTTTTTTGGGTTTTCATTGCACTGACAAATTCTCTAACTCTTTCTCCTCATCATGCCATGCTTTTCCTTCTACCTTCTTAAGACTCCCCTCACAGAGCTAATGTGCAAGTGGCAGCCAACATCCTGCCACATGGATTTATAAGGGTGACTCTTTGACATAAACGAGCAAAAAGCCATTCAGGCCTGCACTATAATTTCCTGGTCCTTTTTGCCATCCCTTCCCTTGCCTTGCCTCCTCATCCCCCTTCTCTGTGCTCCAGACTTCTCCTTTGATAAGTCCTCACTGTACCACCAGCCACCTATAATCCCATCACGGTCCCTTGAAAGCTGACACTCAAACGGGACAGACTCACATCATCACTCAGTTTTCTGTCTCTCAACACAGCCCAAGGGCAAAGCAGGAAATGAAGATGAGCCCAGCAGGCAGACACATTGGATTACCTTCAAGCACTGCCCATCTGCAGGTTTTTCCACGCAATTCCTGATAGACTGGCTGGTGCTTGAGCTCTGCATCTTCCTAACAACACCTCCCTCCTTCAAAGGGTTGTTTTGCGGCTGAGAAGAACACCTTCTATGATGAAAAGCACTAAACGCTTGATGAAGGTCAATGTCACTGTGCCCACGGTGAGCAAGCTATTTGCATGACCTTCCTCCAAAGCACCAGAAACACTGAGTCTTCTTGGGGTCTTGCAGGTGTTACAGCTGACTTAGACACCATATGTTAAACTCCAGCACTATCGCACAGACACTACCTTTCTAAAAACTAGACTGAGCACCAGTTTGGCACACATACCATTCCTGAACCCATTCTTGGTGCCTGCAACCCATTAGAAGGTCGTCACAGGCAGAGAAGCAACTTCTGCGTGAGCAGAGCTGTGTTTTCATTTGCAAGGCCAGTAATAGGTGTGGAAAACAGGGCGCATGCTTATTTTGAGGTGGCACAAATGATTATGTACGTGCTACAAACATTAGTGGGACTGCAGTTTTGCCATAGCTGGCTCAAGTCATCCTCCCCTCCGCACATGCAGGGCAAATACCAGCTGTCACCCTGCAACAACACCAGCACACACATGCATTCCTCTTCAAAGCGCTGCCCAAACACTCATCCATTAATCCTGCCAGCACTTCTGAGAAGCAGACACCTCTGTTATCCCCAAATTACTGACTGGGAAGCCAAGGGATGGAGCCGGAGGCTTGAATATTCAAGGAGACCGAAAGGCACTAAACTAAGGGTGGCATTCGGCTACCCCAAATTCCCAGGTACCTGTGTATGTAGGCACAGGGATGCAACGACCACACTTCTGAATGAGCAGCCCCCAGCCTCAGCCTTGTGCTCAGGACCAAACAGCTGTCCCCTCTCCACAACATCAAGCTGCAAAAAATAACACAAAGCCAGGCCTCTGCTGGACAGACGCAACAAGGCACCAAGATCAAACAACCAGGTGAGCAGACACCTGTCTGAACTCATACCAGTAAATACAGGTTGCACATCTTCAGAATTTTAACCAAAGCAAAAATATGAAAGCTCTTCCCATGGCCTGAACAGTTCACCTACGCTGGCCAAAACAGCTGAATTACATATTTATTTGCAGAGCAGGAACACAGGTTCTTTTTCTTGCTCTTTCAATTTAACACACTTGACTGGACAGCCCTTGAGCAAAGTGACCTAAATTTGAAGTTAGTCTTGCCTCGAGGCAGGCGTTGGACTAGATGTTCTCCAGCAGTCTGTTCAAGGCCCAGTTCTTCTCTGGCTCTCTCCACCATGGCACTGGAGCACTTTTGGCACTGGTGGTTTGCAAGGCTCAGAGTGCAATGCTACAAACCATGCAAATGTCCATAGCTCACATATCCCTTCTGGCTCCTTTCTGGTCTTGAGCCCCCTTTAATCCACTACAGGGAACCACTTGTGCAGGTGACTCTGCATGGGGGGGAACCACATCTGAAGGCAATCCAGCCCTTCTGAGGTTTGTCTTAAACCACCGCCAGGTGAAAAGCTAGTAAAATGATGTATTTTGGAGAACAATAGGACATGGGCCACAAACATAAGAAACTGGAATAGCTTCAGGCAACATGGCTCACAAGCAGGCAGCAAACTGAAGCACTCAGAAGGAAGGCAAACGGAGCCAGTGCTGAGAATGGGGAACAGCAACGAGACAGAAGGAGAGAGAAGGGAAAGGAATGAAGGAAGCTGTGGAGAAGAGTGATGATTTTTCCCTGGTCACTCAACAGAATAAGGCAGATTGGCAACTGGCGCAAACTGGTCAGACGTGTCTCCATCTGCAGAGCTGGCCGTGCTGGGCATGGGTGAAACTGAACTGTTGGTGATGTGGCTCTAGGAAGGAAAGCTGTTGGGGCACCTGCTGTTTTGCCAGCACACACACCCAGATGCTGACAATGCTGAGTGTGGAACATCCAGTGCCATTTTCTCCTCTTTCTTATTTAAACAGTTTCTACAAGTATTAAAGCTCCTGCATTCAGACAGTTGTGATGAGCAAAATACATGAGTTTTTATAGCAAAGAAAGGAAAAAGAAATGAGATGGATGATCTTTTCTGACCTAACCTTTCCTTGGGCTGTGCTCCTCACTGCCAGCACACACAAATCCAGTGCACACGAAGCTTGAAGATGTACTGCAACAAGCTTTCTCTAGTCCTGAACTAGTTTAGTATTTCCAGTCTCTCTGCCTAAAGACACGCAGAGTACTTGTCTTCTCATATAGCACATAACACAGCAGGCAGCCGCTCCTTAAACCACTGTACTTAACTACAGCTGATGTGGAACAACTACTATCCTGTAAAATGTTATAATGAAAGAACTACCAGAGCCTTTTAGTACAAGTCCAGAAATGATAGAGCGCTCCTTCTTCCTTCATACACTAATTGCACTGAAATTGCATCCAATGGGTCCATGCATATTTAATCAGGTCTGGGGCTGCTGAACACACTGCTGTTGCATGGGGTGCTATCAGCCAGAGCCATAAATTATTAACTTTGCCAACTAAACTTCTGCTGAATAATTTTAGGTTGGCAGTGCGTTGTTTGACTGAGGCAAAGCTTGCTTTGTGTATCCCCTTATCATTAATATTCTTCCTGTGTTTCCTACGGCACCAAAGTGCTGGGAAGGGTCACTGCTCAGCTCGAGACAAGGCCCCCAGGGAGGATGTGGTGCCTCAGACAGACTGTATTATATGCCATTGCTGAATATTTTCCTAAGCAAAGCACCTCCTCTTGGGTCATGTCTAATCTCATCACTAATTATACCTCTTTGTTAAGGCCAAAGAACATATCTGGTAGTCATCTTTATTAGGCAAAGATTAATAAATAGACATGATCCTGCTTTTCAGCCTTCCAAGTAACACGTAAAGCACAGCTAAGCGCTAGGAAAAAAAACACAGGGAACAGATCCAACAAAAGAATCTCTGCCTTCACAAGGCTTTGCTCATTAAATAAAATGAGGCTGTGAGAGCTCTGCTCTGGGTACTCTCCACAAGCTCAGAACCCACAGCCCATGGCAGGGATGAGGCCGAGCACACCAGCTTTGTCCCTACTCTGGCACCATCTCCACTGTCCCCTTCCTGAGCGGCCCCACCACTGCCCCCCACTTGCTTCCACCCCACCAAAGAGCACCCAAGTTCTGCGGGCAGCCAGCAGGCGCTGCCAAGCAGGGTGCCAGCACTGGCTGCTGCCAGCACTGGCTGCTGCCAGGGGTGCACACCAGGGCAGCCTCACGCTGCTGCGGCCGCTGGGGAGTGGGGCTGCCTGGGGCAGCGATCACATCCCACCTGAGCTGTGCTCCGTGGGAAGAGCAGCGGATCTCTGCCGACCTCTGCAAGAGCCACTATAATAGATATCAAGTAAGATCCACAACAAGCAGCCTTGTGTGGGTAGAAGGGGTTCTACCCACAACTTGCGGCTGCTGAGAAGCAGAATTGCCAAGCTCTTATTTCCAGCTTTCACACACCTTTTATTAGGGAATAGTGGGGTTAAAGCCATCAACTCTAGCTTCATCAAGATTTATTCCAGGTTGCTAGCCCACAACTACATGCATTTTGAGACTCTCAAAATAAATGCATTGTAGACGTATAAACTCTCTTCACCCAACTTGAATTATTATTAATACTAATTACTCCCTAACATGAAGTGCTCCCCATGGAAGATGCAAAACATATCCTTAGCTGTCAGTCTGCACAACAGCTGGTGGAGCTGAGAGAGGCAGGCATCTGCTTACCAGGGCTTTTTCCTGACAGAGAGGCAGCTTACAGTAAGGGGGTCACACTTCACATCACAAATCAGTGGACCCCTGAGAAAAAAAAAATGAAAATTTTGAACCGAGGAACAAAGCACAGATTGTATGCAGACCAGTATTTGCTATTCATCAAGCAATACGTACCAGCTCACAGTTGCTATACCTCTCTCTAAATAGACACTCTTTCCCAAAAAGTGAAGGCAATCACTGCTATCAGCTCTGTTAAGTACCACGCAAAAGCCGTGCCCAACCTACTCTTCAGTGAACTGAATTCGGTGGTAAACCCGTGGAAATTGGCAGCCTGGACCATAATCCCCCATGTGCATTCCCATCACTAGATTTATACATAATTTGTGTCCAAATTCAAAGAAACCAGCAAAAGGAACCACCCTAGCTCAGCTGATGCAAATCTCCTGGCCCAGGCAGCCCTCAGTCAGCCCAGCAATACTTAAACACAAATTTAACTGGTTTGAAGCCACACTTTCAGTTAACCAGATGCAATCTGAGGTAGGAACCAGCTCCCACCTGGGCACCCAAGCAATCCCACTGACCTTGGTGGAAGTCTTGCACAGAAGCCCACCAGCCCAGCCCTGGCCCTGGGGAAGTCCCATGTATGGGACCACTTCCAGCCAAGCTACTGCTACCCCAACCTACCCCATCCACAGGTAACAGCGGAGGCTTGCTGTGCAAGAAGAGCATAAACCCACATTTTTGGCACCTGGCAGTCAAAGAAAGGGATCCTATTGATTAGAGCTGTTGTGCAGGCTCATGCCATTCTCTCTTTTTCTCTCAATGGCAGCCATTCATTGGCTCTCCCCCAAGAGTCAAAGAAGAAAACTAATCTTATTTGTCACTCACAAGATCAACGTATCAAAGGATGCTGGCAGAGCAATTTGGGTGCAAAGTGGTGGAAAAGCTCCCAGGAGCATCAGCCTGAGAGCCAAGTACCCTGAGCATGGGAAGGGGGCTCTTTGCCTTCTGGCCCTCTCTGCAGCAATTTGGAATGGAAACGAGGTCTTGGGGTGGGTGGAGGAGGACAGGTGGGTGGGAAGAAAAGCTACTGAAGGAAGGGACATGAAGCCGCAAACTGCTGCAGGGTCTCACCAACTAACTGCACTGTTGTCCTGAAACTCGTACAGATGAAGACCTCCAGTTTCAGATGCAGTGTTTCTCCAGCTGTTTCCTGCATCTGAGATTTCACCCTGTTTTGAGTTGCAATGGCACCTCAACAACCGCTCTGAAATAAACAGATCTCCCTCCAACAGGATCCAGTGATAGCCCTGTGTCCTTACAGGCAGCCGCTGCTCATGGCCTCTCCTCCGTGTGCAGCACCAAGAGCAGCACAAGTACTGCTGCACCAGAGGCTGGATTTTGCAAGGTCATCACTGAACAGAGTGGGCAATTTGCACCACTAGGTGAACAAGTATGTCCACAAACATCCAGTCAGAACAAAAATCAGCATTTTCAGTTAAGGAAGGCTGGAGACTGAAGGGCAGACAGGAGCTGCCAGAGGGGGTGAGCAGTGGGAAGGAGTTTAACTGGAAGCACAAGGACACCAGACAAGGGGCTTGGTGAGGAAGCCAAGAGGAGCTCTTGTGACAGAAAAGACAGTAGCTGAAGACCCACACCAAACTGATACCGAAATACGGCACACTTTCAAATCACCCTTGGATGGAAGAAGGGGAGGGTTTGAGACAGCTGCAAGTAAGAAGCACAAAAACTGAGCTGAAGTGATCAAAGTACTATTGGTGTAATTTTCAAATACAACTGTGCAATCGAAGCACCTCCCATCTGAGGCATGTAGTGAGAAGCCAGCCCAAGCCCACTCATGTGGTTCATGAGGTCACCAGAAGCAGCAGCACAATTACATCCTTCTGTTGGAGCTACTTATTACTGAAGCACACCACATCATATTTTCTCTTGGCTCACAAGTACTGGCATTTTAAAAGCCCTACAAACACACTGCTACTTTAACAACTTTTCAGGAAAAAAAACCCAAACAAACAAACCAGGAGAGAGAGAAGGATCATTATGCCCACCTTATAAGCTTGTCTCCAAAACACATATTTATGACACAGACCCCAGTTTCTGTGCTCTTACACTGATTTCTTTGGAGTGCCATGGGGTATAAGTACATCACAGCACTGCAGTTTTATAGCTGTATTTCTCCTTTCAGTTTTTTAACAGAGGGATCTGCTGCTTCAGTAGCCAAAGGCTAAGCCAGATGAATGCAATTATTTTAGCCCTGAATTAAAGATATCAGACAGATAGGATATTAAGTACCATGGTGAGCACCAAGACAGACCCTCATGGTCCCATATAGGAGCAGCAGTCAGGATCCATTCAAAAGTCTTTGGAATAGGAAAAACACTAGAAGGCAAGGATGAACACCTGGACACAGGGGCTTAAGAGACAGGGGGCAACTACAAGTATCTGCCCAGCACAGCAGGTGCATCTCCTCTGTGACCACCCCACTTTCTAAGGTGCCCTGGCATAACAGATGTGAGGCTCTGCTAGTGGAACCAAACACAATGGTTCATGCAGCACAGAGCTATCACTCAGGTTAAGTTTACAGACACCCTGAGTTGTGCAGGAGTGTTGATCTGCTGGAGGGCAGGAAGGCTCCACAGACAGCAATCTGGATAGGTGGGGCACAACCATGCTCAGAAAAGCATGTGAGCACATCGTACAAGCTTCAGCAGAGTGACATGACATGTCTCCTAAGCTGCTGCTTCGTTTGAAATAGGTATTTACTTCCACTAAGCACAGTACAATCATATTTGGATCCCCCAAAAAGTAAGTGGGAGGATGGGGGAGCAGAGAGGTGGATGTATTTGTAACAGCTTAGAAAGGGGACAGAGGGAACTTAAGACTGGCAGTGACAACATAAAATGCTGCACAAACATATACAAATAGCTCTTTTCCAAAATTAAAGAAATATATGCTTTGCTCATGGCCACAAAAAGCACTGCACTCAGCATATTTATGGTCTGTGTGTTAGTTTTCCACATTAAGATGACTGCCAGTGCCTTCCAGGGCCCTGAAAACTTAAACTCTCACTGGAACCCAGCTTCTGCTGATTTATCTTTACATCACCTGACCTCTGTGAACCCACACTGGTATAAATGACTAAACTGCTCTGAAATAGGATTATATCACTTCTAGCACAAGCAGTGTGTGTAAATATTGGACTTAAGTTTCCAGAGCAGTCTAGCCAGAAAAAAATAAACTCACATTTAGCCAGCTGGAACTGGAAAAAACATGTGCTTTTTTTCTTGTTAATAATGCAAAGAATTTACTGTCACAATTTGCTAAATTGGCATAAATGAATGCATTGCTATACATGTATTTATGTACTTATCTATTTTTATGCATGCACATGTATTTACTGTATTTTTATGTAAGAACATTAGGGATGCTTATGACCACCCATACCTGCATCTTCAGGACCCTGGCAATGCTCCCAGTCATTTCAAACAAAAAACAACTTCTGCCAAGTAGAAAAAAAAAAAAAAGAAGAAAATCACATCACAACAATTTCATTTTTCAGTGAAAAAAAGATTTGTTTGCAATCAAATTCCAAGTGTACCAGCCTGCTGAATGCAAGCCTGTATAAAATTCATTTTCTGGAACTCAGAGTATTATCTGGCTCCTGCAGTAGCTCTTGATCTATTGGTTGTCCTTGGTTCTGCAAGGAAAAGGAGTTTGCCAATGGCCACAGAATGCTCCTCAGTGATTAGACCTCTGGGGTTCGTCTGACTCATTGCCTGACTTCTGCCAAGCCACATCCTCTCCATGTGTCCATCAAAAACCACCTCACTGGCCCAGAGGCCTTGCCTGCAGAGCTGTAGTACAGCATATATTCTCAGCTCTCCATACCTGGGTCCTTCTCTCTTGACCTCTAATTGACTTTTCCAACCAGGCACGGCTGCATTCGTCTCCGGAGCCATCGCATTCCACGCTGGGATGGAGAGAGCAGTTGGTTGCGTACCTTCCACTCCTGCACTATTTTGGTAAGCTTGCTGGGACACTTACGTATCCAGCAGAGAGCACACTATATATGGCAGCATCTACCAATGCATTCAAGTCTTCCAACCCATAAGAAGCAATCTGATCCCATCCCACAGCATCAACAGCCAGTAAGTGTAACTTCTGTCACAACAGCTGACAGACTGAAGCACAAGTAACAGCACACCAGGCAACGGGATCCCCAGCAGGTGCTCTCCCCTGCCAGTTGTTGCAGGAAGGGCAGGAATGTTTCCCTGGCCCCAGCGCACTGCCGGTGAGAGAATACTTCCCATCGCTCTGAAGAATGAAGCGTGCAGCACGGAGTTGGATGTCAGGCTAAAATAGTTCATTTCACGGTGGAGTATTAGGTCCCATCCCTCCCCACACGCAAGTAACCCTGCAGCATCTTGAAGTGCAGGGCCTCAGCCAGCTCCAAATTAAGTCAACAAGAGCTTTTCCACTGACATACCCGGGAGCTGGCTTGGACCACAAGTGACCATGAATGCTGTCCCTAGAGGCTGGAAGAGTAGGTGGACATTTGGTAGCTCAGTGATGACCATCCAGAACCAAGCAGTAACTCAACACACAGAGACCCCCTTCCATACGTATCCAAATCATGCTTTACCTGTTTTGACAACTGAGGTTTGGTTTCAGTTACTGATAACAAGGAGGTAAATGCAATACAGCATATTAAGTAAAAATGAAACAATCTTTTCTTCAGATCCCCTCTTGGTAAATTTTTTCCTGCGAAGTGGAAGGAGGATAATTTTCACTTCATGTGGGAATTAAAAAGGCATTGCATATTAACACTTTCATTCTATTTTCTTGCCAAAGCTGCCATTTCTCATAAGCTGTATTAAACCCTAGGCTCTGAGTGTGAGAAGATGGTGCTGCTCAGTGCTGTGAAAACAATAAGACTGTGCGTGTGGCTGAGCAGCATCCCCTGCCCTGCTGGAGCTAAGTAAATTATAACCTTCACTACTTTCAGAGGAACAGTCCCAGCTGCAGAGAAATGATTCTTTCAAATGACAATATAAAATGATACAGTCAAGCTGCCCAATTTCATTCCCAGACAGATTTTCTCTCGGGATGCAATCTGGTTCGAAGTAGAAGGAATTATCTGAACGCTGCATCAGAATACAGAGGATAGAGCTGTCAGCAGTGGTTTCAGCCTCTTGCAGAGAGCATTCCTCAGTATACGTGAAAACACTAACACATAATTATTGAAAAGGAAGGGAGTCACCTCAAATGTTTTTCTATGTCCCTGAAAGGCTCCCTGAATGAATAAATATTCTTTCATTATGTTTCAGCTGTTGCCACTGCAGTAGGCTCCAAGAGCAGGATTTAAACTCAGGAGGAAAGAGGGGAACACCCCACCACGAGGAAAATAAAATGTAATTTCCAGTGGATGCTGTTCGAGCCCTGAGGAACTCAATGTGGGTGCTCCATCACCGCAATGTCCTGCAAGATGTAGTCCCCAAACCTGCTCAAAACATTGAGTGCTCTGGGACTGCATCAGGCCTTGCTATCCCAAGAAAGTCTTCATGTTGTCCTACAAAAACCTTCAGTCTAACTGGGATGGCAGTCCTATGCTTTGCTTGAAGATAAGATCAAGGAGCTTAGAAAGATGATAACAGAAATATTCATGGCAATTGCAGAAAATGCTGGGAAGCAATGTAGCGTGGAGACTGGCTGAAGGAGCCAGTCCCATTCACCAGGTCAACCTCAAAGAGTCTCAAGGTGCCTAACAAAAGCTGCCCAGCAAGAAAGTCCATCTTGCAGCAGAAGAAAAACCCACAGCTGATTTGAAGAACTTCAGGTGCTGCTGATGGGGGGTTTTGTTTGCTTATTTGTTTTGTGGAGGTTTGGGGGGTGTTAAAAGAGACTAAACAAAAAGACAGTCTCACAGTAGCTGGTTGGCTCACACAGTTGAAGCTTACCTCGTCGTACTACCAGGGAGAAAGCAATGGTCCCTTTTACTCCTGTGCACCAGCAAATTCCCTGGTGTCACTGCCAACAGACTGGCCAGTGCTCACAGAGGGCAATTCCAGCAAAATGGGCTGATAACAGAGCAGGATCCAAGTCAAGCAGCTGATCACATCTCACTCCCTCACCTTACACATTCATCAAACTGCTTTTTGAGTCAAAAACCTCCTTATAGTCAGTGGGTTTGCTGGAATAATTGGATAACTGTAAACCAACAAAGCAACAGTGTTACAGATATTTACTAATGCCTTCACTAATATTTCATACAAAACATTTTGAAATATCATAGATGAATATGGAAGAAAAATCCCACACTATCAACCTATATTTACAGAAGCCTCTTAGAAGCACCACTGGCTTTTAGTTTCCAGCATAAGACATAAACCAAGGGTGTGGGCTGCTGGGTAGGGTGAATAAAACCACAGTAAACCAGATTCAAATCAGAAGCCTACTAACTCAGTTAATCCATGCTTATCTTGAGTTACCCTGCTGGAAATGACTACTTGGGTTTGCGATAACTCTTTTCCAAGAAGAACTCACTCCTCACTTAATCTTCACCAGCTCTGAACACCCAGGAACAGGAGATGTGACCTTTACAGGATGCAAGCACACACGAATAACTGGAGGGGCCATAAGGCACACCTTATCAGCAAATGCACCTGACATATAAGATTATTTGAAAGAAGAGCAAGTCTTTGTTGGCACCCCAGCCATAACCCTCAAAAGCCCTACCTTGTGGGCTTAGCCCTTGTCTCTCCATGCCATGGGTGAGTAGAGAAGAGGACCTTTTACCTTTTTGGCCTTGCAAGCATAGCAGGGGAGAAAAAAAGCAGCAAAGCTCCCTTGTCAGGTCATTCATGCAACACAGGCAGCAAGAATTAACCCATCCATGACAGCAGTGGGAACGGGTTCAGAAGAGTCTGTTAAAGCTGGGAATGCACCCTAGCACCAGAGCAATGGACCAGCAGGGTGACCGCTCAGCCAAGAAACAAGACATGGAACATCACTTCCTCTTCCGCTTTCCCAGGTGCTTTGAAACATGGCAGATAATGAAGAAAAATCCCACTGCCAAAGTGATTTTAGTTTCAAGCTGCTTCCGTGACAGAAGAACCTACAATAAGTTTAAGTGTGACTTCCAGCCAAAGCTTGTTCCCACTGGCATAACCCAACATCGAGAAAGAAATCCAGGTCCTTTCTCATGCTGCCTCAAGTACAAACCATGTTATTTTACCCAAGCGCACAGGAATGCTAAGCAGGTCCACTTAAGAATGCATTTTTTGCTCTTGGTCATATCCTCTTGTAGTCCTGGAAGGCAAATAACATTTGCTTTCTCCAGCACATCAAACTGAATACTCACATTTGATTAGCTAGTTAGGGGAGGTATCCTCAGGCTTTCTCTGCTCCTCTGCATTTTAATAATGTCTTTTTAATTTCTGTCTGACAGTTATTTCCACCCCAAGTGTATTAGTATCTCCATACACCTATGCTAATTCCAGCACTGCAAGCAGCTGCCCATTCTTCTTCGCTGTCCTGGTCTTCCTACACTTTCCATCTCAGAGTTGCTGCTGCCAAGTGAAAAGCATGCCCAGTTTGCCATCTTCAGATAACTGGGTATTATACACCTTACTTCTGCTTCACCCAGGCTGCTTGTTAATGCATAGAAAACTCCACAGAGACACTGTCAATATTCTTTCACACAGTACAGCCACGTCTCAAGATTTTTCACAGCTTGAGCATAGATCTGCTCAAATTATGTAACCAATCCATTAGTGCCATATGAAAAGCAATTTTTTAATCTTAATTTTCTGCAGAATGAAAAATATAATGCTAACCTTGAAATAAAATTATTATTTGTACTTTAATTTTTTAAGTATGTGACTATTTTTTCAGATTTTGCTTTAAGCCCCTGCTGGTACATGCAATTCCTTGAAGCATTCTTACGTTAGACCAGAAGAACGTAAACTGCATTTATCCCCTGCAGAGTCAATTCTGCACACCAACAATAAACACCCTAAGACTGCTTCTTTTAATATGCAAAACCCTGACCTCAGATGTATGTGCAAGGTTGCTGCTGGCTTTAATGAAGACAGGAGCATATTTAAGGGCAAAACTGGGAATAGAGTCTGGTTTTCCTCAATATTTCATATAATCAGTCCGCCAGATTCCTAAGAGCCTTTTTACTCTGGCTTCTGTAATGAGCTCTTGTGAGCTACACCTTCCAGTAAAGCCCTTTCCCTCCTGACTCCAAATTTAAGAAACCTTAATTTAACTCTGCATATAAGCAGCAACTCCAGAGACCATTTCAAATCCCACGTATTCTTACGATGCCGCTTCATAGCACGTTGCTCTTTCACAGCCTTTGCTCATCCATTTGCTGCAGCATGCTGAAACAATCCCAGCCAGATGTTCAGCTCCCCAAGGGTCGGGCACATAGGAAGCTTTAGGGCACACACCAAAACCATGGGTAAAGCAGGGATTTGGGGCAGCAGCACATGACACTGCTCTTAGAAAACAATGGAGAACTGTGACTCAGGTGATGTACCCATCTCACAAGTCCAGCCCACCTAGAGGGGTAACACTGCTCTAGGACGTCAACACCAACCAGCAGACATGTAATATAGTCCCTAATGCATGCAAATAACTTCACAAATGCTGAACTTTGGGAAATAATAAACCAAACAAACTAAAACAGTCAGATGTTATGAAATCTCTTTCCAAAAAGAGGCTCCTCCAAAAGCAACACTATTGGATTTATACTCCTTCATGAACCAAATCCACATTCAGCCTTACCAAGTTCAATTCTACACCTGTGCCAAATTCCCCATTCAAACAATGGAGTTGAGCACAAACCCAGGGTAATTAACACAATATGGAGTTTCCTCTCGAAGGCAGTAAGCCTAGGGTGGATGGAGGCAGAGACCACTGCTGTAGCACCCTCAGCAGGGTCCTCCTCCCTGCCGGCACCCACTGGGTGATGAGGCTATGGTTGCTCAAGGAGACAGCAGTGCATCCTCACATCTCCTTGCTTTGCTCTGTGGCACAAACTCTTGAAGTTCATCAGCTCTCTCCTTTCTGCCTCCTCTCTTGTTGGCTGCAGCCACCCAGGGCCTGGGCAAGGCTCCAGGCAGTTCTCCCAGGCAGCAATTTCAGCCCCTCACCTTCTCCCAAGCCCACAGTGAGCAGTCTCCCAGGGCATTCACCGATGTTCTACTTCCCCTGACCCCCAGAAACATTCCCCTGCTTCTAAAGCACAGGAATAACAAAGCTTCACCTGCTTGCAGGGCAATGGCAAGAAGGCAAGACAGGTTTCCCCCTGCAGCAGGGACCAAGGGAAGCCCTTGGACACGTCCCAGGCATAGGTGGCCACACACAGGTCCAGCTCCCGGGCACAGGAGCAGCGCTCACTTTGGGAGGGATTTGGGGTTTTGCAGATGCCTGCTGCTGAGAACACATTTCTATTGTGCAGACGGTGGGACGGTAAGAGCCCTTCATCACCCAGCACAGCTTTGCACTACTTCCCTGTTTTCTGGGTGGAAGGCCAACAACGGGTAAACTGCGCTGCATAACATTCTAAGTTATGACAGTGGCATCGCAGAGAAAGAAACGTGGGTTGTTTTTTTTATTTCTCCAGCTCCCTGCTGTAGTTTCCATTAGGCACAGAAAAATTCAGCTAGCACAACCATTTCCAATTCAAATGATCCTGCTGTGCCCTCACCAGGACAACTCCCCAAGGAGAAGTTTCACTATCGCTGTTGCTGGAGATTGATAACAAGAGGGTAAACACTGTATTATCCTGCTTTTAGGGGTTCAGCCAGATATTTACCTGAAATTAAAAAGCAACCAACATTCAAAACTCCACCATCTTTTTCCAAAATGCTTGTGATCGCTGCATCTGATTTTGCATACGCTTCTTGAGATGAAGGTTATTTGAAAGACAGACATTCCAGGAATGGCTGCAAGTGCACAGGTTATCTACAGGGCTGCCTGCAGAGGTTAAAAATAGAAGCTGATAACACGATGCAACACTTCTGTCCAGTTCTCACAAAGCAAAACTCACAGGCAAGTTAAGAAAAGATTAAGAAAGTGCTACTGGATTACACATTTTATTTCATTATATAGACCAAATCCATGAGACTGGGACACACACCCCTCCACATGAGTGAAGTGGATGAGATGACAAAAAGAAGTCAGTACTCAACTACCTTTTTCTCCAGGAGGTTGAAGCCTCCAACAACCACAGTGATTGCATTTCAACTCCAACAGTGGCCACATGCAGAAAACGGTGTTGGAGCTCCCTGCACGGAAACCAGATGGACATTCTCAGAGCAGCCACAACACAAATGTGCTTGTTTTCATCATCAAAAAACGTGGATAGAAAATAAACTTCCAGGGCCAAGCACCTCTTCTGGCTTCAGGGTGATGACAAATGCAAGCCATGCAAAAGACAAGCTTTGAAAATAATGATTTTAACTCATAAATAGACGAGCGCTCCAGGGACTATTTGAAACCATACAAAAGGTATCAAGCAGCTGGATTTTAGGAAAGATCTCACC
The DNA here is from genome assembly GCA_013398955.1 of Callaeas wilsoni. Classification (NCBI taxonomy): domain Eukaryota; kingdom Metazoa; phylum Chordata; class Aves; order Passeriformes; family Callaeidae; genus Callaeas; species Callaeas wilsoni. Next base: position 23,006 of record VWPU01016463.1, on the reverse strand, counting down.
TGGCATTCAGAAGCCTGCTCTACTGAACACTGGCTTTCCCAGGATGGTTCTTGGTCCTCAAATCTCATCCCACCCCTCATTAAAGACATCTCATGCTGGCCTCTGGCATGTCACTTAGTTTACTTTCTTGAGTTTATCCATCTATAAAGTAGGAATAATCGCTTTTAATTTCCTTGCAGAGCTGTTATTAGGGTTAATTAGCTAATGTTTGTACACTGCTTTGAAAAATGCAGGAGTACTCTCTCTCTGCTCTCTCACTTTCTCTATATATAAATATATGATGTCCTATTATCATAACCATCTGTGCCAGTGGGAAATTTTAATTGCTGAGCTAGCTCTTGGGAAAGACCTGCCATTCTGTAATATATAGGTCAGAGGACTTTGTGAACTGTGAAGGTAACGATAACACATTTCAATTGGAAATGCAATGAGACATGAGGTAATGCTAAATTTGGTTCTAGGAGAAAAGCGTTTACTAAAAACCCAGAAGAAAAATCTTGGTGACCCTTCTGCATGAACCAAGTACTAAGGAAAGGGCTTACAATCTCTCTTCAGGAATTTATCTTCAACTAAAAAAACTGAGAAAACAGTGACCTGCATTTCAAAATAGAGAGGATGGGATATCCTGAAGGCTAACCTGAAGAAATATATATGAAAGCAATTCCATTGCTAGAGAGAAACAAGTGGGTCAAAATAAATGGCTTCCCTGGCTCTTGGCATGAAGCGAGCTCATTTCTCAAATGAGAAAAGAAATGAGAGAGGAAAGGAAAGAAGTTAAAAGTCTGAATATATGCTGGAGGTAAAACATTATAAGGTATAATGTTAAGGGAACAAACAGTAGGGGTTTTGTTTTGCTTTTAGCTTGAAAGAGTAATGGGAAACAGGTATATGTTTTTATAAATATAACCAAAGAAAATATAGGGGAGAGAATGGCTCTATTGTTCAACAAGGCAGAGGGATCACATAACAAGAATCCAGATGGATGAAGCACTCAATAGTTATTTCCCTACGTGTTCTGTACGAAAGACACAAATATATTTAAAAAGACATAAAATTTATGATTTAGAAAAGCTTGGGGAAAAAAAAAAAAGAAGAAATTTGGACATATATCCATTTAATCAATATGCCAAATTCCTTCTATAGCAAACATCTACTCAACTCAATGGACTTAAGGGATAAATTTAGTCTACCATTTTACAACTCAATAAGACCAAATGACATGCACAGAAGGGATCTTAAGAAACCAAATATACACCAAGACCATAAAACTGCTGTTGAGCAGTCTTGGAGCTCATATGGAACTAGCAAGATACGAGCAGTCTGGAGATAAACAGTTTGTAGAAAAGAGGTATGACATGGGGATGGGCTAAGACACAGAAGGAAATTCCAATCAACTGCTTTATTAGAAGAAATAAAATTCACAACATAAACCAGCACAATGAGTAAAAGAAAAGTTCAATAAAGAAAGATTCTGCCCAGAAAAACCTGAATGTCTTCCAAATATGAACATGTCTTGGAGGGAATGAATCCTAGATTAATTAAGCAATCTTTACTACTTATTCTTATGGGATTAGAAACATACATGGAAGAAGAGATAGATTTCAACAATAACCCCACAAACACAGAGGGAATGGGGAAATCCTAAGTCATAGTCTACGCCCAACTACGCCAGTGTAAACCTGGATAACATTCCCCTGCTGCCATGGATTTAGCTCAGTGGAGCTGGAAGCCAAGACTGACATGTATACCCCCCCAAAAAGCAAAATTTTGTGTCAAAGGCTGCAGGTTTAGGGTGGTTGGGGGATGGGAGTAGGCAGACAGGCACAACTGGGGGGATGCCACGAAGAGGACCAGCAAGTTCAGGAAGCACGGGGGCTTTGGGGAAATTTGTTTATAGTTCAGGGAGAGAAGAGGAAATGAAGACAATTCATGCATAATTGAAAAATAGCAATATTTAGCAACAAGGCGGGGAGGGGAGAGATAAAAGACAATAGATGAAAAGTCCTAAGCAGCTTCAAATAAACATTTCTATAGGTTATGGTAAAATAGTATTAGACCAAGCTGCCAGGGTAGAGACTTCCTGGCACTTAACCAAACAGCTCCCCTGTTGGCACCCTACCTCAAAATTGCTTTTTATATGACATTGTCGGCACTGCCTGCAGAGGTACTTTGTAAATAAACCATCCCTAATAACACACCAGCAAGCAAGAACTCCCTGCAACATCATTATTATTATCCCTGCCCATGGCAGGGCAGTCAAAATAGATGTTCTTTAAGGTCCCTTCCAACCCATACCATCCTATAATGTTATAATTAAGAACTGTTCACTTCAGGAATACTCCCCATCGTGCCCAGTGAATCCCTGTGCCTCACAAGTGGGACTTAACACACACAGGAGGGGACTGGTCCTCCACATCACTCCACTCTTGCCTTTGAAGGGACACACTGACAGCAAGACCAATGCCTGGCATTTCCCAGAGCTAAAGCATGACCTGCTCAATAGCTCTGGCAAGTTCCAGGGGATTTCAAAGCCAGGCCTAGGCTGCTGCAGCAGCTGCCCGTCAAAGGGCTCACAACACAGTCATTTCTGTTTCTCCAAAAAGTAACTACAAGTGCCTGTCGTGTACTTTGTGCTTTTAAAGGGTAGCTTACCTTGTCGAGGCAAGATCAGGGAAACAAGTTTATTCAAGCTCTCCTGTTCTTTACAGAGTTCATGGCCCTTGTGAAAATACCTCCATCCCCTGCCCCAGTGCTCAGAGGTGATAGGCATTCCGACAGTGATGGCTGAGGGGGGATACTTGCAGCATGTCTACCCTTAACGTGGCTTCTTGGGAAGTCCCAGGCTTTCCCAAGAGGCTATTTTCCCAACGGTTGTATCAGCAGCTCGGGGGATAAGCCTGGTGCCAAGTGGCTTAATCAGAGATTATCAAAAGCTGGGCTGGTCCCCACGCCTCTTTTTAGCTGCCTTTCTTCACTCTCAGTGAAGTCCCTGGAACTTCTGCTTCTCCAAGAGCAACCATCAAGCGTTCTTCCCAGGACGCCAGGCGATGCAGGCCTAGAAACAATGCCAGGTGATGCACTGGGAGACACTGGCCACATGCTAGTAAGAAACCTCTGCACTACGATGCCAAAATCCAGGTCCTTTGGTGGCAGGAAACCTCAGCACTGGCTGTCCCACCAGTCATATTGCCAAAGGAGCCGCAGGAGGAGGGTACCCCACCCCATCGGTCTTGACATCCTACATCTTTGCAAATTTCCATGCCTCTGGTTAACACCAGGGGCTCTTGCAGGCGACAGGGCTGGGAAAGTAGAGCACTAAGAGGGAAGGAAAGTATTTGGAAATACGGCTTTAATACCTTCGAGCCTGTATCAGCATGTATCTTCCAGTGACAGTACATGGACTTTCAGGATGGTCACTGTGCTCCTGTAACCAGCTGCATGGTGTGATGAGGTTCTGAAGTAACTTCACGTACAACACATACTCAGCAACCATTTATGAAACACAAAAGTAAGTAAAAGTGGAGCCAAAACCCACTCATCCTATTTTTACCCCCTCCACTGGTGCTGTAGTGGTGATCTGCTTTTTCCCTTCCCATCTCAAGCTTAGTCAGTTATACATGTTAATAGTTTATGTCTAACCCATATGACCATACTCAGTAGATCTAAGTAATCTAAGTTAGGAATGAACTTTTGTGGCTCTCCGCCATCCTACACACCTCAAGTTTCATCCCAGCTGATGGACGAAATAGAAGGGATATCAAGAAAAAATTAAGGAAACTCAACCATCAGAAGCCAAACTGCAAAAGTTTAAAGTTACTAAATGCTATGGACACATTTTGTGTCAGTCCAAAGCAGCAGAAGCAAAAGTATCTAAAGAAAACACTATTTCCAGCAGCAGTGATACAAATTCAGAAATTAGAATACCAGACTATGGAGTGCATCCACTTGGCTTGCAGGGCCATATGGCTACAGCAATTATCTCCACTCAGTTCACCCCTGCACACACTGGAAAAAGGATGAATTTGAAAAGGATGGAAAAATACTGCTTAGAAAGACCAACACTTTTTCACAATTTCTAAAAACATTTCTCTAGATATTATCTCAAAAGGATATGAAATAGCATTATCAATAGCCCCTGCTAAGCTGGGCTACTTCATAACACACAATCACCACCACACAGGACCTGTATGGGGCAGATCAATCAGCCAGCAGGGTACCAGGACATCAGGCCAGCCTGGGACACCACAGCACAGTGGGGACAGCCGCTGCTGCTGCCTCTGACAGCTTCAGAGGTTTGAAGAAAGAAATAAAGTACATGGCTAAATGCTCCCTTTCCTGTTGCTGTTTGCACATCACTAAAGGGACAATTCCATTTTTACAGCACTTTACAGGCCACATTGAAGAATTCACCATTTACACCCACACTTGCTTTCTACTTTCAAAACCTCTTTTAATTCTTGATAGGATTGGACTGCACAGCCTGGCATTCCCAACTTTCCTGTGCAATAGGTCATGACCCACAGCAACACAGGCTGCCTGTAACTCTTCACAGCTATGCCTGTAGGCATCTCATACTGAAGCTAGCAAAGTCTGAAACTTTGCGGGAATTGCAGGGAGGTTGGGGGACATGGCTGCTTAGCTCTACTTCGGGAAAAACATCACCTTCTGGCAGATGTTTACCCTATACATGATACATAGGGAATACCAGAGACCACCAGCAGTACAGTAATTGCTGATTAGTAACAAATGCAAGTCAGAATGTTTGGAAAGTACAATAATTAGTAACACGCTGCACCTCGCATAGTATGTGACACTGTCCCTCCAGCAACCTCCTGTTTGGTGAAACAGGCACAAGATTAGACTTCCCAACACAACAAAAAGTTTCAGTTTAAGAAATTGATTCGAAGAATGCATCACAGTTACAGTCAAGGAACATCCAGCCTGGATGTTATGCCTCAGGCAAAAATCCCAAATCAGCCCCACTACTTTCCATGGCCTGTGGATTTTAAATGAAACCTCACGATCCGAAATTAGAAGTGAAGCAGAAACCTTGTGAAGAGGCCACTCCCCGGGAGAGCCTGGGAGTGCTGCCTTGGACTTCACTAGGAAGGTGCAGAGCAGTGATGCAGGCAAAAGGCCGTGTCACAGCGTGCCTCGGAGGAAGGACTGCGGAAGGGACATGACTGCGGGAGCATCGGGAGAGGCAGCTGCCCCAGTCAAATGCACGGCAGCTCCTGTTACCAACAGAGTACAGCAGGAAGTGCTCTGACATGTTTTCTGCAACCACTGATAGCTTTTTAACACTGCTCTTGCCTCCACTGTTTACACATTGAAGCAAGAGAGGGGTGCTGGGAAGGCAATTCACCTGTAGAAACGCCTGCCTTTCAGAAGGCAACCTTTTCCTCTTCCTGCAGCACATACATGGGTAAAAATAAGCAATCGGTCTCAAAAACTGCTGAAGCGTTCAAACACTGAATGGATCTTCTGCAGCCTTCCTGGGCACCATGCAAAGCTGATCCTTCCCTCCAGGCACCCTTAAAGGAGTGGCAGGAGAGCCATGCAGCAGATACACTGTGGAGTTTGACTACACTGCTCTACAGATCCCACATTAAACAAGGGTGGAAGGGTTTTATCCCCCTGTTCTGTGTTTCAATCTCAAATTCAACCTAGCCTTGACTTATGGATGAGGAAAGGGAGGAGTGAACATGGCAGAGGGCAGCACCTAATGTCGTATCACCTGCTGTAACTGCAGAGACTTGCAGCCAGCCCAGCACCATCCTATCAAGAAACAAGGGATTATCTGACTCGAGATACAGCCAGTACTTGAGGAAGAGCAAGACAGAGAGGGAAAATAATTCCCATGGAGTTCAGTTGGTGCAGGGTGACAGAAGGGAAGGAGTGGAAGGAGCCTCCAGAACTCACTCCACACAGGAATTCAGCCAGTGCTTCTGTCACAGGAACATTACTCATTCCTTCCTGCTTCTCTTGTCTTTTGTTACAGATCACAAACTCGACATCTACAACAACTAAAGAAGCAATTATGGGCATGTCACTGAAATACTGCAAGGATAGAACTATCCCAAATTCACAGTGCACCCTCACTGCCTGCTGACAATTGTACTTGCTACAGGCCTGACTCTGCACGGGGTGGAGCAGCACTGCCTTAGGTACCATCAACACCTTACAAACAAACCATGCAGGCGGATGTTGAGCCAGGTTTTCAAATGCGGGCAGCACAGTATCACTGCCAAAGCCATGCAACGAACAACTGCGTACTTTCCTTTGAGGCACATCAACAGCTGGCCCCACTGAAGAAGTGATCTAAGACATCTGCTACCCACATTTTGGGGGGTGCTGAATCTGTATGAAAGCCACTCACAACAGTGTTCCTGAGCAACCAAAATTGAAATTCAATTTAGTTGGTCAAACAGATCTCTTAATTTCCACAGTGCTGCTGGCTAGCAGACAGCAAGCAATCAAATACAAATGTGGCCATTTAAATTTCAGTCAAATTTGGATCCTTGCAATGCAAACATACATATCCTTCATCGGGGCACATGCCCTTTCCAGAGAGGAGTAATGATACACTGCAAGGGAAGAGTCTGTCTGTCTGTGTTGCTTCAGGTATTGATCCTGACACCCAAATGGCATCATCTCACGAAAGCAAGGTTATTCCCCCTTGCCTATGTATTTTTTTTCTGGATAGATGTCTTGGCCTGAAATGCTGTTCAGATTCCAGGTGTCTTTCAAGGTTCAGTGCATGCATGCAAGAACAGAAGGGGCAGTGTCCCGTGTTCCCACAGTACAGTAATTGCTATTCCTGCAGGGATCCACCCTTCTTTGACACTTCCCTTAACTCTTACTTTCTCTCAAGGAATCACTCACATGCCTGCAGGACAACACACGATGCATAAATCTCCCCACAGTTTCCTCCAAGTTTAGGCATTCACTTCGCACAAGTCAGAAAACATATTTGGCTTTATATTACTTTTATTTAAAGACCATAAATCCCTCCTTCCTTCTCTGGAGGAGCCAACAGGACTTGTTAAGCCTTCTGGTTCCCTCTGCTGCCATAAAAAGGTGCAGAGTTTCCGAATGTGACCAGCTGCTGCACAGAGGCCCTGCTGCAGTCTCGGAAAACATCCAGAGTTCACAGACCTCCCGAGAGAACCTCCCACGGGAGGGTGCCAGCCTCCCAGCACGGCCGAGCTGGGGGACATGGTGCTGGCAGCAAAGGTCACCTCTGAGCAGGGAGGCTTCCAAAGACCCTCCTCTTGGCCCCAGGTCTTTGGAAGTAACTGACCTTCAGAACTGACTGTCTACACAGTGCACGGGGCTGAAAGGAGTGGTCTGGCTCTGCAATGGAAATCAAGAAGTCAAAGCACTTATGCTTTTGGATTCTACTAGGCTTCCATGATACTGTCTTTGAAAAGATCAAAGCCAGGGATCCTGCTCACAGAGACAGAGAGCTAGACACCAACAGAGCATCTCCTTACCAGCCTAATGGCATTCCCAGACTCACAGCTAAGAAAAAGGGGAGCACAGAGAGCCCAACTCCCCAGAATCTCTGCATGGTTTCCACCTGGCAGAGCCCAGGGCTGGTGCAGGGCAGCGAGCCAGGCTGGGCATGTCAGGAGATGTACCATCTCCATATGCAAAGGCAGTACCTACCCCTACTTTACATCCCTTCCAGCTTCCCAAGAGTCAGGGAACAAGCTCCCACAGTTAGGCAGCTGATGCTGCACCAAAATGAGAGGCATCAAACTCCCTCCATGGATAGTTACAGCTGCAGTTGCCACTGGTGCTCTCCTGCGTGGAGGTGACAGCAAGCCTCAACATCCCCAGACTGAAATAGCTGCACAAGTACAAGGTTGGTTCGTACACGCTCCAGGGAGGTGGTGTTTCCCAACGCTACATTTACACATGCAAAACAGAGGCAAATTGGCACTAGCTGACAGCTTATCCAGCACCCTGAGGCAGCAGGACTGCCTCAAATGACTCCGTGTCAGAAAATCACTTGCATTCACTGGGAGAAGGCATTGGGCAACCTGATGGCAACAGGCTGCAGAGTATTTGCTATATCTGGATACCATCCTTAAGCTGCCCTCAAAAATGCCAAAGCAGTGACATACTGTGTGCTAATGTCCCCACCAGCCACTCATTTCACCGAGTGTGTTACAGACAGCTTCCATTAACAGCAGTGCTTCAGACACAAAGGCTGATATCACTGAAAACTGTGAGGAGGGAAGTATTATACAAAAGTTCAAATATAAGACGTTTTTCTCCAACAAGCACACTTCAGGAACAGAAACCACAGTAAAACACGGTGATTATCAGCTCTCAATAACTTGACAAGACACCAGGTCAAAGACTCAAGTGGTGGATGAGTTCTTTCCTCTTTTTTTTTTTTTAAACACAGTTATATTGACTTCCATGGATTTTTCCCACTCTTCAACCATTAGATCTGCCTGATCATGTATTTACCTAAATGAAATTGAAGACACTTTCTCTCACAATAATGATAAGACTAAGAAAGATTATTGTAGCACACCATCAGATATCAGGAGAAGAAATTTCGAGAAGGTTTACAGTAATACTTGAGGCCATGAAACTAAATTGTTCTTTCATTACCAGCTGTAGAGTTTTAGGCTTGGATCTGCTGCTCAAAGTCTACAGACAGAGTAAGGGAAAAATCAGCCAGTATTTCCATCCTTCTCTGTAATTTGAAACCACTGAGACATATCTCAGGGTATAAATCACACAGCCCTATAAATAAAATAAATTACGATTTTGTACTCTTTGGAAGAAAGCTGACACCAAATTCATGTAGCAAATCCAAGAAAAAATAAGCCTGGCCCATGGCCCAAGCACATAAGAAGCTCCCCCTTGTTCCCAGGGAGGAAGCTTCACCATCACCATTAGTTTGCCATTCCCCAGGGGACTTACATCTACAGGTAGTCCACATTACACTAAATGTCTGTCTGTACACAGCACCTCCAGGTAGAGGCAAGTGTTTATTAACAGAAGGTGCCACCAGCAAAACTCCTGCAAATCCCCGCGAAAGGACGAGCTCCTCTTTTCAGGTAAATAAATGGGAAATCTTCGCAGTTAGTCCCAGTCCCAAGTCCACATCACGCAGATACCTACGACTGTTTCTCTCTGCTCCTTGCAGCGTCCCACTTTTTAAACGCTCGCTGTCACTTGTATGAACTGAAGTATGACCTCTCCCTGGCACAGTGTTTCTTAAAGAAAAGCTGCTACATACATACTTGAAAGCAAGTAACCTGCTACCAGAAAATACTTAGTTTTGTATAAGCCAATTATCCTCTGTGGTGAAAAGATCAGATAAATACAGTTTTGAAAGTGTGTGGTTAGAAAATGATTAAATGTATCATCTTGGCTCTTTTATAACAAATTAAAAGATGAGACTGATGAATTCTTTCATTTCATATCACTAAATAAATCTTCCAACAGAAAATTGTCACTTAAAATCTCTTCATAAACATCCTATTCAGTTTCAAAGTGGGGAACAAAAGGGCATTGTAAAGTACTTTGAGAAATGTATTGCCTTTATTCTCTATCCCCCCTTCCCCCCCATAGTACATAGCAAAGAAAGCAGGGAAACACCTTGGAATCCACCAATACAAAACCAGCAAGAGCTTTGCCTGCCAAAGACATCAGGATCCTTGGCGGTGCCTATAACCCACCAAGTCAGGAGCCAGAGCTGCAGCTCCTGTAAGCCTCTGTCTTCTGTACGTGACACAAGCGTGACTGTTCAGGGAGTTTACAAGAAATATGAACGAGCACGTGCAGACCCATTTATCAACATCCTTGCAAAATGGGAAGTTGCATTTCTTACCTCGTTTCTAAGAAAATGAGTTTTACGTGGTTGCACACGTCTGCCAGTTCCTCCACCATCCCCCAGCAACCTTCCAGCTCAGGGGCAGATTTCCCCCTCCCCTGGACAACGACTACAGCACGAGGGATGGCCACTGACAACTCCAAGTGTTATGGAAGCCAGAGATTTAGGAGAGACTGCATCATTTTCCTCCATGGAAGGGAAGGCTGGCAGCAAGCTGAACTTTTGTCAGGCACTGGAGGAGCTACACAGGACTGTGTTGAATGACACAAAGATAGAAACAGCACTCATCAACCCAACGCAAACATGCAGCCACCCTCCATCCCTTGGTTTTGGCCACAATTGAATAAAATATGGAGACTACTTGTTGTCTGAGCAGCCTGTCCTGATGCGGAGTCTGATCACTGTCTGAGCAGCCCACCTGGCCTCACAGCTTGCTCTGCCTTCCCCCAGGGTCTCCTCTCCACGCCATGCCTGGATACCACACAAGGGGCCACCAGCTGCTTTTCTCAGTGAGATCAAACCTTTCCTTGAGGGTACAGCACTCGGCCAAGCACCACCAGCCTCTCAGACAAATCCAGTGATGTCAGAAAGGTGACAGACCTCCACCAAGACCTCAGTCCTGTTATCCACAATCCCATGGGAAAAGACGTGCAGGCAAAGCCTTGAAGTCCACAGCCCCTCCACAGCACTTTTGCCCCAGGTCAGTCCCCCTGGTTATCACAAAACCAGGTGTAAGAAAGTAGAGCAGCAGCCTCTGGCACACCACTACATCATGAACAGGGAAACCCACTCCCATCATTTTCAATTAATGAGACATATTTTTTTATTTTCTGCAGATAATCCCAAAAGAGTGGGGACAATCTCCCTGGATAGAGGAAGTTGAGCTCAAATGCCCTCCATCCACTTTTAACACAAATTGTTTGCAGCACATAATTGCAAGAAAGCCACAATTAATTGTGCTACAGTATCAGTAAACACACTGGTCACATCATTAGAGCCCATTATTTTCCCTCCAAGAAATTACATTACTACATTATTGATGCAACAATCCAGTGTAATGAAGTGGTGCTTTACATCCTTCTTTCTGCTTTACACCAAGTTCACAGTGCTACAGCCCTGATACCAAATTTAGTGAGGGCTGTTTTGTTTCTTTTTTTCCAGTAGGTCAAAAATTCCAGTTAACAACCTAAAAAACAGCTGCAGAAGAAGTTAAAACACCTGTCCCTAATCAACTGCGAAGGCTTGGGTTTCTATTTGATACAACTCAAAATTACAGCTATTTCTAAATACTCTGCTTCGACAGTGAATATTTTTACCTCATATTTTTCCTTGGACAGACTATTTTCAGAAAGGCATTCGAGAGAGATTATGCCAGAAAGCAGTAAATTAGCAAGCAAGCTGCTTATGTAAATACTGAACTTCTTTGAACTTAAAGGGAAAGAAAAGGAGCAGTATCCAGAAGGTCACCACTCCTAACAAAGAGAGCACATATGAAACTCAGGGAAGGAAGAGTTGCCCATGTCCAAATGGCAAAAGAAAACCTGGAGAAGTTATCATGAAAGGCGCTCAGAACAGCAGAACATTCAGTCCTGTGGCTCTTACTCATTCACAGGACTACTGAAAGCAATAAAGGTTATTCGTGTGCTGCTGCAGGAAGCAGCCTCAGTTTGCAGTGCCCATCAGCAGCGAATGGCTCTGCAGCACAAAGGGCAGAACACCCACCACATCTTGTGCAATGCCCACAAAGGCTGTCCAAGCAAAGCTTTGGCTAAAACACAAACCAGGACTTCCTCTGCAATTATTAATATAGGATTAATATAATCTTTAGAAACAGTCTCCATGTGCATAACCCCAGCACGCTGTTTCCCAGCCACTCCTTTGCAATTATACAGTTCCACAAACCTCCACTATGCTGGGAAAAGGAGAGGGCTCTTCAGAGTAACTTTAAATTTACTCTTTCAGTCTTGCGTCCTGCAAAAAATTCAGCAGTTGCTCAAGTTCCCACTAGGGCACTCAGTCCCTTGCATGGTGCAATCACAGCTTCCCCAGGTGCCTTCTTTCTGGACCAAGTAACACCACTCTGGTTGACTATCACTGTACGGAAACAGTCCCCTAGGGCCCCCCCAGATTTCATTATCTTTTCTGCTATTTGCTCTGTTCTTTCTCTTTCTGGAAATCAGGCTATGAAACTGAACTAATTACTCCAGGCTCAGAGGATGTTTTATGTGGGGTGCTGAATTGTTCTCATTTTTCCTTATGCCATGGCCACTATTTGTGTTTAAATATCAACAACTTTTTCTGTGTATCAGTGCAATCCAACAGCACTGCAAACCTCTAAAGGAAGAAAGATGAGAACTCGTCCCAATGCTGCTTCTCAAGTCACAGTCAAGGGGAGCAGTAAACTAACAAGTCCTCATTTTCTTAACACCTCCTCACTCTAAGCGCTGTCTTTGCTCCCAAAAAGGGTATTTCTCATTGACTCATCCAACTCAGACCCTATCGGACCAGAAAATGTGCAAATTCCAACCCTAAAGACCCCAGTGTGCACACTCCGCGTTCTCACTCCAGACAGGAATGTCTTACCAGCACTGCCAGAAGTATGCAACATGGATTGCACAAGCAGTCAATGGTACAGGTTTAAATCTGCTCAGCAGCCAGCTTTGTAGCCAGTTTTGCAGTTTGGGTGTGTTTGCACTGTTTGCATGAGAAGCACCTATTAAGCAGGCAGCAGCCTGGTTCCAGGTGAACTTCCAGGGAGTCCCAAAACATAGCCCTAGGTTGGGCAAATCAGAGCCATCTAACCTCAAGATGACAAAGGTGGTGGTAAGGGTGACAGGGTCCCATCCAAAGGAAAACCTTGCCTTGCCTCCTCGCTCAGAGTGAATGAAGTCACCTGCAATAGTGGCTGACGCCTGAGCATCCATGGCCAGCCCCAAACCTCAGAAAACGCTTTGTGACTCACCAGCTCCTGCCTCACACCTCGTACAGCCTGTAATTAGAACCTCACCGGCCCTGATAAGGCAGTGTTCTCCCACCCACCTCATAACTCAAGTCCCTCCACAACCTCAAGCTCCATCTCATGCCTTTTTCTACCCATGACATCCCTGGTCAGAGGAGGCAGAGTCGGCAGACATCAGCATCCCCATCTGCTCTGGTGGTTTGAGGGCTCTCATCACCACAGGTCTCCTTATAAAACCTGCCAATTATCCCATGCATAGGCAGTTTCTATGTGCTGAAGAGAGGTGACAGCCCATATATCCTTCCCGAAGATCTGTTAGACTATCTGTACACTTAGGGAGGAATGAGTTTTGGCTAGGGTGTTTTTTCCTCTTGTTGTATTTAATCTTGCTTTAGAAGCATTCAGCCACCACAGTTTAACTGCTGATGTGTGTCAGACAGACAGCGTCACCGACTTACTTATCTCGGCTCCCAGCATTCTGCTGCAAGAACACTGCTACCTAAGTTCAGCATCCTTTGCATGGCATACGTGTTTATGTCATTCCTACATTTAAACCTGGAAAATATTTCAAACTACTCCTCCTTGTCTTACCCATCGTTTACCAAACATGCTCTTTAAGATGGAAGCAAGGCATCACATGCATTCACACAGGCAGGTATTTTTCATTAAAAAGAGTGTGCACCTTGCTGGTCTGTCCTTGCACTCAGCCAGCTTGCAAAACTGTTTTCACTCTCCAGAAACAGTTGATGCACAAGGCAATTCTTTTGTGAGTCCACTGGTATAATGAAGAACTGGTTAACAGGTAAAGCACAACAGCAAAGCAACAGCAGGTCCTAACTATTGAGGGACGGCTATGCTTGGGTTTTTTTCCATGTTAGAGGAACTGCATATTTTGAAACCCTTCCTCCTCCTTACTGAGAGCATGCCAGATAATTAAACTGAACCTCTTATTTTTAAAATCTAATTTACTTTTGAAAACCTGCACTGCTGAACTATTTTTAGAATTCTTCTTATGTGGGCCAGCAGAAATAGGCTAGAGCCAGGTAGCACAAGGCCTCACAGGCTGTGCTACGCAATCTTTAAGCTTAACACCATTAATCAGTAAAACAGTGGGAAAAAAATCCTTTCAAATTCAGAATAAGTATCTGCAGTGAGGTATTCATACTCATCTTCAGTTTTGGAAAAGCTTCTCTTAAAAAAAACTAAATCTAGGCCTACGGCTTTGACTCAGGAGTTTCTTTAATTTGTTACCAAATGCAAGAGCTTATCCTGGTGTTTGACCAGCTGTCCTTACCACAAAAATCAGTGGGAATGTTGCCCAAAGAAGGACTACAGGACTGGGTCTAGCACTACCTTTGGAACAGCTTGTATCACACAGCACCCTGCACAAGACGTGTACTAGAGAAGTTAAATAACACAAGTAGCACAGGAATACTTTTTCTGAAGTATTGAGTTTTGTGACCCTTATTTTATAAGTGTCTAGGGAAATAACAGCATCAGGGGTACCTGCATCTAGCCCCCAGTAGTTGTATTTGCCATTTGGCAACCCAGAGCAAAATAATATACCTACCCAGACTTACAGTGAATGATTCAATGAAACTAATTTCTGTGATATGCTGGCATGCAAAGAAATGCCTCTGTATTACAGAAAAAAAAATCTTCTTAGCGTTCTCCACAAAAAAGGCATCTCAGTGGGTAGCCAAAATGACTCTGACCTCTGAAATCTCTCTCATTTCTGCTGGAACCACTTCCTACTGAAGGGCTGGGAGTCCAGCATCCGTCCCCAGGCATCTGGCCCACCACCCCAGTGGCAGCTTGCCTTGCTGCCGGCCACATTCATGGCTTAGAGGTGACAGAGAAGCAAAGATGCTTCATCTGGGGCAAATGACCTGCAGTCAGGGGAGTACGTATAGCCCACAGCACCACAACCTGTATTTTTCCAAATCCCTGCTGGGTAACATCCCAGAGAAAGGCTTGCAAGACTTGCTTAGCTCTTTGCAAGAAAAAGCCAACCTTCCCTGACTGTAGAAACTCAATCACAGCCAAACACAACACATAAGCAAAAGCACTACAGTCCAACAGTGTTTATCCAAAACTACCACAGGGCCAGAGAAACTGCAAAACACTGCAGGATGCAAAGTTTCCTTCAATTATTTGATCGCCTCAAAAATGCAAATGCATTCACCATACCTCTGCTGCAACCCCAGCCCTGCTCACTTCTCCCACCTGGGAGCAATATTTCATAGCGGTGCAATTTAAAAACAGGGTGGTTTTATTAATTTTAAAGCCTCAGACTCTTGCAGGTCCAGGTGCTACTCCACAGCACTCAAGGACAGAAATCCGGTCCTTGAAGAGGCCTCTTCTCTAATCTTCTCGGGGGTTCCTGTTCCCCTGTTCAACTCACCAGCCCATCCCAAGACTTTTATGGCTGCGTGAAGTCCATGCACTCTTCACATGAGCAAGGTCTATCCACATAAGAGCTCTGGAAAAGCCACGTAAGGCTGTGAATTTGCTGACCCAGAAGTATTACCAGTCCCTCACGGCTCAGCTGCAACGCCTCCATGTGCTCCTATCTCCTGGCGAGCATCCCGCCGCCTCCCACACATCCTGCAGCACTGATCCCTCCCTGCACTTTCGCTTTCAGCTGCCTTAGAACACCACAGAAAGAGCTTATACCTGTCTCCTGTGCTCCCATGTATCTGTTAAAGATCCCAGTAACATCCATTACTGCCTGAAGCACCACGGCAGGAAGAGCCCAGTTCCCAAGTGTCACACCAGCCAAGTTCCCAGCAAGCACCAACATCAGCCAGCCCCACACCACCGCCCACAGGGATCTACACCAGGTCTAACGCTGTGCTTTTACACGGCCTGGAACCAACTGGGGTGAACAAGTCCTTCTTCCCTTATCCACCTTTGCTAGCTTGATTCATCAGGCACACAGCCACCTGTCCTGAGGTCTCTTGGTACAGGGGGTCTAATTTTCTTCCTATTCCTTTTCACCGAGCCAGTATTGTTTAAACCGAGTCAAAGACAATTTCTTTGCCTTATCAGTGATGAGCCAAGAGAATGTGAGAAACTTCAGGTCTCTTGAACACATCTTCAGCATCCAAGCTGGATGCCCTCTTACCATATTATAAAACCTCTTGGGTTGTTCTCAGGAACAATTACACAAAAAAAGGGTACTGCTGACTATGAACTCAGCCTAGGAATCAAGGAAGAGGATAAAATACCATCAAGATGACAGGCAGCTCTTCAATGGAGCCCATGAAAATGGTCATGGTCCCATGAGCCATGCTGTAGAACTTTCTCCTCACCCACAAACTGCCATAGCAAGGAAGTGTGATGATTCAAAAGCATCAGCACAACAGGTTAAATTAATTAAAGTAACTGAGACAAGCCTCAGCAAGGTGTCAGCGTGCCTGTGCCCCATCCATGCTGCTGAACTGATCCACACCAACTGTGCCTCCTTCTTTTTCAGCTGCTCCCAGGAAATGCCCTTCACTCCTGCTGTCAAAATGAGCCGACAGCTACATTCTCACTGACTCATTTCATGTGATCAGTGCCCTCCTCTCTTCTGTTTTTACAAGAGAGAAATGTAGCCCTATGGAAAGCAAAATGAGTGACTAGACATCGGATTATACCTCCTCACATCTTTTAACAGCAGGACAGATATATTACCTTCTGGGAAAATGGGAAGCTTACACACTGCCAGACAAATGTGGCTACTGACAGAAACTCTTTGTTGTAGGAAACCTCTGAAAGCAAGGACAGACCAAGAACCAACCACATGTGAGGCTTTGGCTAGCACAGTCCTTTACAATGTCTGTGTTTTTTTTCAGGCTGTCCAATTGAACACCTCTGGCAAAGTAACCAGAGGTTAAGCTGGCCACGCAAGCTCTGGGGTAATTTTCACTTAGTCTTTTGAAACCTTTAAAATACTCATCAGGTACATAACAATTGTAATTACAGATTTATACAGAGATGGTGCGGTGCGTTGCTTTCGGTCGGCAAGTAAACAAGGACAAGGGCAAAGAAAGAAAATAGTCCCTACTTCTTTCTCATGCCTTGCTAAAGTCTCCTATATCCTGGGCAAAGAAAAAGTGCCTGCAGACAGAGCAAAGGGACTGGCAGGATGGCACCGCTGCCAGAGCTGGACATGACATCCCAGCCTGGGAGACTGAGGCAGCAGGAACCTTGAAACTGGGAAGAGACTGGGAAAGTGAACAGGCACTGATGTGACCCACCATCCACCAAGCACCCACAAGTACACAGAATGCCAACCTGCTCAGGGACACAAATGGTGGCACTGCTGCTGCTCATCACCCTCACTGCAAGAAAACACAGCCTGCTGATGAACACCCTCATCCATCCCCTCCTCCCTTTTCTTGTACATCTGCTGCTGGGCCAGAGAGATTTTGCATGGAAGCTGCTAATTTCAGCAAGCCACCTGAAAGGAGCCCCTGCTCCTTCTGCACTACACATTGGCCGGAGGAAATTACTCCGGGCAGAGGATTCAGTTCCCAACACCCATGTGCTACAGGAAACAGCTCTCTCTTCCTCTGATGTCATCTCATCGAGCAGGGCTTTCTTCTTTCACACCTTCATTAGGGGAAACGTGAGAGGAAGACCATAAAGCTTTTTTCCTAACTTCTGGGATAGGAGAACTCAAGCCCTGACCAGGACAAAGGAGAAAGGAGTCAGGCTGTAGATGTCCCCAGCCACTGCACTACTGGGCATTGACTCTGGACATTGTGGAAGGTTTGTGACTGACAACCAACTGCTTGGTATGACACACAGTGCAGAAACACCAACACACTAAGAGTGGTGTCTTTTTCACTTTTATTAACTTTGAGCAGCAGAAGAGAGAGCATTTGCAGGAGCATTAGGAAAAGGTGCAAAGTTGTCCCTAATGTTCACCTGCAACTTATGTCATCAGCTCACAGGATGGCTGAAAAACTACATGAAGTCTGACAGCACTCAGCAAAAAAGCCAGGAACCCAATACACTGCTAAAACTATACTGTTATTCCCCTAACATGCTCCTTGTATACACAATCACATTTCCCAGTCATCATTCCAAAGCCACATTTACATCAGAAACTAAGTAATGTAGATGCAGCCCAAAAACTCCCTAGCGTGGCCAAGGCTATAAATGCTATTAAGGTACTTTCCAACATGACAAAAGTAATAATCATATTGGCAAACATAAGCTTTATGATTATCCTGGGTGCTTCTGGTATAACCATTTCTCAGATTTTTTTTTATGTTAGACTCATAACTGAAAGAAATTACATGAATCAAAACATCCAGAGGGGAAACAAATCTTCATCAGCCAGTCAGTCAAACCTCAGCCTCCCATGGGGTCTCTACTTCCCAGTCCCACCATTGCTCCTTTCTCAAGGTGTCCTCTCAAGGCAAGAGAGGTCTTCAACAAGCACACGCAAGCTGATTATCCTTCTGTCCCACCCCTGCCAACACCAGGTGTCAAAGCAACTCACCCCACTACAGAGAAGGAACGTGGTTTCCCCACTGCCATCCCAGCTCCTGCCAGCATCAGTGGCCACAAACCACAAACACACAAAACCTTCTGCCCTTTGGGGATCTGTCCCCCTCTCTCTCCCATACGGAGAGAGGACATATTTACAACTTATTCAAAGAGGTTGTGGAAGTTTGCTTGGGAGGTTGTCAGGTAAGAGAATCAAGCAAAAGTACACATCATTTGTTGTGCCACCACTCATGTCAACCTCTTGCATCGGGACTCAAGTGCACTGGAATAGACGAGAAAAATGTAACAGCAAAGACCTCTAGTATAACACATTGGCACACATAAGAAACTGCAACTGTATTCTTTTTTTATTTTACCAGCAAATAGTATGATGGAAACAAAAAAAAAGGGGGGAGGAGGGAGAGGAAAGGATATTCTTGAAATCACAGTTTAAAATAAAGCCAAGAAAATGGCATAAAATTCCATTTTGTGCCCAAATATTCCCCTATCATCTTGGCTGAAATAAGTTTTAGATTGATTTTTACATTGCCCCTAAGGCCATAATAGCATCCTGAATGGTTCAATTACAGCAAAGAGCAGAGAAGTAACAGATAACAGTTTGCTTGCCAGTAAAAGAAGGGTATGGTCTCTGTATGCACATATGTATGTATATCTATGTATAAAAATTTAAAAACATTTATTGATTTGGTTGAGCTGTGCTAATATATTGGTACTGCTCATTTGCTTGGAGTCCCCCTAGTTCACCTGAATTAGGAGAAGAGGCTGAGGTTAAACTGAGGTTAGCCGACACGTATCAGCCAAGACTGACCTAATCCTGGGTTTCTAACTGGTTTGATCTTCTTCTCTGAATAATATTAAGAAAAGGAAGAAACCACAGGGATGCAGTTGAGTTCCAAATCACTATTTTTAGAAGCTCTACACAAACAGACAAGGCAGAGTTGCGCATGCTGACTGCTCCACAGAAAACTCCTCTCGGTGATCCCCAGCTCTCTGGCTGTGTCCCTCCCAACCCCTGCCCTTCCCACCACGAGTCCTGCCACAAAGACACGGAGACCCCCCAAAACTGAAACAGGAAAAGCCAGTTTTCTTAACTCTGTATTAATCCAAGTGCTGTCTAATACCATTCCTCCTCCCAGTGAAAGAGGACCTCCGTAAGACCAAGTAGGTGACTTTGAGCTATTTGGACCTGACATCCAAGCCCTGTCTGTTAAAACAACATACATGGATTTACTCCAATCACTTGCACTAGATCCAAGACCTGGGGAAACTCCCCATTCATCTCAAAGCATTTCATAGATCTGGCCTAAAAGTAAGGGTTTGATAAGCAATAAAGAAACTAAAATAATATTGCTTAAATCACAGAGGTACCAGCTTTTACTGCCTTTCATTGAGCACATAGTATTTTTCTCCCACTGTTCCAAGGGAAATAATACTCCGTGCAACTGTTATAGGATGTAAAACGTGCACTGTGCTGTTCAGACAGAGCTCGTAATTGAAACATTTAAGCGTCAGTGAAATCCCAAACGTAAAGTTTTTAATTTTCATTCAGCCACGATGTTAAAATTCTGGGGGGGAGTGGAAATTACTACCGCAGAGTGCTTTTAAGGTCTATTCTTTCTGATATAGTAATCAGAAAGATAAGCTCAGTCAATATGCCAGCAGCTGCTGCCGTATTCCAGCGGCTCGCTGCCGACGGCGTTGCCTGCTCTGCCTCTGTCTCACAGCATTGCCTCCGTGCCCTGTCCCACACAAGAGGTTATCAACACGCTTATCAAGGACACGTGGCCTGCTGCCTGCAACTCATGAAGGAGTGCCACTACCTTCATCCACAGGCTTTCAACCCTGCAAGAGCAATGAGCAGGCTCCTGTTGGAGAGTGGAGCTTCCATTGAGTGGGGCAGTCCAAGCTCAGGCCAAACACACCCAAAAGAAGCCCAGGAGGCTCAAGGGTCCACAGAAAGAACCAGCTCAAACATCTTTGTCTGAAGGCACATGATCATCATTTATAGGAAGGAGAAGGTTATCTTGCAATACTGATCTTATTCAGCAGCTTTCAAGATGACTGAGTATGACATCAGAATAGAAAACCTCAGATGAAACCACTAAACACTCTGCAGAACTTACAGGGAAGCCCTGAAAGGCTGGTTTGTGTCTTGCAGATCCTCAGACCATCTTCCTCAACACTTACGTTCACGAACTCTGTTAGAACAATCTTGGACTGCATCATGCACAAACTCATGTTCTTTACATACTTGCATCCCATGATCTTCACAGGTTGCCTGTTTCACTGTCTGAATGAACTTTAAGGTGTTGAATTTAGCTTGGAAATTTTTTAAAGGTTTGACATTTGCCTCCCAGAGAGAGGCATCTCTCCCCACAAAAACCTGCCTGCAGATAAGGTACTGCTATGGAGTCTGCTTTTGGACAGCTTTCCATCCCCCACCTTCACTCAAATCACACTGGCCATGGTACCTCCAGAAAGGACCCCACCATAGCTTCTTGTCCACATCTGATGGACCAAATCCACTGATTTCAGTGTTTGTGTGTTCGTGTGCGACCCAGCTGGGAAATGACACCCCAACTCACTGAGCCTCAAGAGTACAAGACCTGTCTCTTCTCCTGGAGAGGTGCAAACAGATGTGAGAAGTCTGCTACCTGCTAAGTTGTGCTCTCATGGTGTTTCAAGTACTGAGGACAAAGGAAGGATGAACTTGTGGTTAGGCCACTAAATAGAGATGCAGCTTCCAGCAGTCCAAGCCTCCTGCCACTGATTGCCCCAACAGTTTCAAGCCGGCCAAATAATCTCTCACATCTGACTTCCCCACCTTTTTTAAGTGCCTGAGAAGGAAACATTTGCAACCAAACATGGAGCACTCAAGACATCAAAATGGTGAGGACTATAAAAACAGATACATACCTCACTGGTGAAGAAACAGGCTGATGTGTTTAATGGTTTATAATGCCTGGTTTAGTTGCCTTGAAAGTACTTAAGAGCAGGCAACACACCCTTGGATTAAATCTAAACAAACATTAACAGCAGTAAAAAATGGCTTTTACTGTAAGGAGGCCTGGCTCTTGCTTGCACCTGTAACTCTAAATATATTTAACAGGATGCCAAACTATGTATTATAAGATGCTAAAAACCAAAACAACATTACAGGCATTTGCATAGAAAGCAGGGAGACGTAGGAAGAGAGGCAAAACAAAATGGACAACTTGGTAGGGTCTGATTCGAACATCTTAGAAAAATGCTATTTGCTCAACTCAGGACTGAGCTACCCAGGAGATTTGTGGCAGCTAAAACTACAATAAAATGGGGATGAAAACTCTGTTTTGTGTCCCTAGAAGGGAGATAAATGAGGGTCAGAATGAAGTTCATTTAAATCCACTGAGCTGATACAGAGGGAGTTAGAGAGAGCCGCAGAACAAAATGAAGGGCTCAGTAGGAGCCTGCACAGCCAGTGCTGCAATGTCAGAAACGCAACACAGTGCCATCTGAAACCTACAGGCACCGTAGCAGGACTCAAGGAAAAAAACAACGGTGGCACTCCTGGGGAAGCCATGCCTGCCTGCAACAGCACTGGAATAACGCACCAGGGTCCTGCAACACAAGCCCCGGAGAGCAGATGCAGTTTGAGGGAAGGCTCAGCGAAGCCTCTGGGGAGGACATCCACTGCTGGAGTAAAACCACCAGAGGAACAGAACTAAGCAACATCTTTTTACAGCAGGGAAGAGTATATGCTCCTTTCTTTCGCTCCCACTTGGCATCCTCCTTTGGGTCCCTTATGGGATAGAAGGTGCCTTAAGACAATAGATAATTAGCTGTAATGCATCCTCTGTGGCTATAACAACTTAACAAGGCTTATCTGTAGACGTGATCTAGGCTTCCAGTTATCCTTGTTCTCCCAGTTCCCTTCCTCTTCCACACCCCTCTTCCCCAAATATTTGCATCTCAGCTTGACAGGTATTTTGAATTCAAGCTTAATAAAAGTGTTTGCATGTGCCTGTGCACGCTTAGAAGGTAAGAAAAAACCACCCTATTTTAACTCTGCCTCCCCGAGACACGGCTCGTTGCGTTTTCCCTTCCCTGACAAACAGAGGGAGCTGAAATAAGGAACGTCAACTTTGGAATGCCACTCTACCGAAGGATAACTTATAAAAAATATTAGATTCATCGTTTAAAAGACGAAGGGAAAAAATGCCCAGGAAGCTGATGTATCACGGTGTTGCATCTGTGTCAAGCTCTGGGTAAACATGCAGCAACATGAATGAAATCTGTCCAGAAAGACTGCATTTCAGCGCCAACCACGCAATCGCTGGCCAAACCACTGCATATGTAACAAAAGTTTGATCTCGCCTGCAAGCGCTCAGCTGCGCTTCTGCCATTTCCTGTGGAAAACTGAAGCTCTGAACCACTGTCTCTCATCCAGCCCTCGCCGACACCCAGCCAGCTGCCCCTAAATTCACGCCCATAACGCCGCGGCAGGCGGGCGGGCAGCCCCGGCAGAGCCGTGCGGGGGATGCTCGGCAGCTCCCCTCCAGCCCTCCCCGCGCCCCAGGCCGGGCACCGCCGTGCAGGGGCAGCCGCGCCGGTCCTCCCTCCCCGGCCCCCCGGCCCCGGCGGCAGGTGCGGGGCCCCGCGGCGCTCACCTTGCGTGGTCTGCCAGCTCAGTCCCCCGAT